>JAYESA010000004.1:270830230-271193723 GCA_036927795.1 Iris macrosiphon | reverse complement strand
TTACTTGGGAGGACTTCAAGGAGATCTTTAAGGAGAAATTCTTTTCTGACGTAGCTTTGGGAGCATTGGAAAGTCAGTTCCATGACTTAGTCCAAGGAGGCATGTCAGTCGACGAATATGTCGCAGAATTTTGTCGATTGAGTCGATTCGTGCCATTGATGATTCGAGACCCAGGAGACTGAGCATGGAAATTCAGAAAAGGATTGAATAAAGAGATCAAGTCTCGTACTTCGAGATGACGTACTGCTACGTTTGAGGGTATTATGATGGATGCCCAGATTGCTGAAGATGACTTGGACCTCAGGCCCAAGAGAGGACACGACACTTCTGGAGCAACAGGTGGTAACACAGGACCGGCCAAGTGCCCACACTTTCAACAACAACAGAGGCCGTACCAGCAGCAGCATCAGCAGCAACATGCACCAGTTCGAGGACACATCCAGCAGCAGCAGCCACAGAGACAGAATCAGCCTATTGCCTATTGTACGTATTACGGAAAGATAGGATATACTAGAGACATCTGCAGAAAGAGATTGGGTACTTGCTTGTCCTGTGGATCATCAGCACATCAGCTTAGGGACTGTCCAGCTATTCAGACTCGCCAGAGAGGAGCAGCAGCTCAGAGAGGACCAGCCAAAGCACCTACTGTACTAGGAGGCCAGTAGAGAGGACCTCCACTTCAACCACAGCAGCAGAGGTTTGCTCAGCACCAGCAGTAGAAGAGAGGAGCACCACAGGGATGAGCTTACGCCATAACTACTGAGGAGGCCGAGCCAGCTGGAGACGTGATTTTAGGTTCAGTTTCTCTCAATTTTATTCATCACTTGCATTATTTGATTCTCGCGCTTCCCATAGTTTCGTATCTATATCTTATGCCCTTAAGCATCATTTAGAAACAGAACCATTAGATAGGACTTGCAAGATCATGATAGGAAGAGGCATTATCCTAGTCCGTGATTATTGCAAGGATCGGAGAGTGTCATTGGAAGGCCAAGAGTTGAGCGTGAGTTTACTCGTCATGCCACTTCCGAGATATGATATTGTATCGAAATGGACTGGTTGAGTAAACACCATGCTTCTATAGATTGTCATGGAGACAGAGTAGTATTTCGACCACCAGGAGGACCAGAGTTCGAGATCGCTAGAGGAGCAGAGGAGCGGAGCAGAGGCACTTTTTGTGGAGCCAGGATGGAAGAAGAGGAGTTACCACATCCTCTGATAGCGGAGTTCCTAGATGTATTTCCAGAGGAGTTGCCAGGTTTGTCGCCAGACAGATATGTTGAATTCTCTATAGACTTGATACCAGGAGCGGAGCCTATTTCGTAATATGTCTATAGAGTCGACAACAACGAGTTAGTAGAACTGAAGAAGCAAGTTGAGGAGCTGCAAGACAAAGGTTTTATTAGATCCAGTTTATCGCCATAGGGAGCACCGGTTTTATTCGTACCAAAGAAGGACGGCACGGTACGCATGTGTATTAATTATAGAGCTCTGAACAACCTCACTATCAAGAACAAATACTCGCTGCTGAGGATAGATGATCTTTTTGATCAATTGAGCAGAGCGAAGGTGTTTTCAAAGATAGACTTGAGGTCAGGCTGTCACCAGGTGAAGGTAAAAAGAGAAGACATTCCAAAGACAGCCTTTCGGACCAGATATGGCCAGTTTGAATTCACAATAATATCGTTTGGTTTACCTAATGCACCAATAGTATTCATGAACTTGATGAACAAGGTATTCCATCAGTACCTTGACAAGTTCATAGTGGTGTTCATTGACGACATTCTAATATATTCGAAGACCCCAGAAGAGCATGAAAAGCACCTAAGGATGGTCTTAGAGACTCTCAGGAGAGAGCAGTTGTACGGGAAACTTTCAAAGTGTGAGTTCTTTCTTGACAAGGTAGAATTTCTTGGACATATAGTGACGGGTAACATAATCTCAGTTAACCCAAAGAAGATAGAGGCAGTGGAGTCATGGGCTACCCCCAGTTCGGTAGCTTAGATCAGGAGCTTTCTCGGACTAACAGGATACTACAGAAGATTTGTACAAGACTTCTCCAAGATTGCAGAACCAATGACTAGACTGACCAAAAAAGACATAGAATTTGTCTGGACAGAAGAATGTCAAGCCGTATTTGATGAGCTGAAAAAGAGGTTGACGACAGCGCCAGTTTTGACGTTGCCATCCGGGACAGGTGGATTCACTATCTACAGTGATACTTCAGGAAAAAATTTGGGATGCGTTCTTCAACAACACGGGAAAGTAATTGCCTATGCTTCAAGACAATTACGCCCTCATAAAAAGAACTACCCCACTCACGACCTGGAGTTAGCAGCAGTTATCTTTGCCCTAAAGCTGTGGAAACACTATTTGTACGGAGAGCGTGTGGAGATCTTCACAGACCACAAGAGCTTGAAGTACGTATTTACACAGAAGAAGCTGAATATGAGACAGAGAAGGTGGTTAGAGTTGATGAAAGACTTTGATATCTCATTACAGTACCATCCAGGAAAGGCTAACGTAATCGCCGATGCCTTGAGCAGGTATCCGATAGCTATGTGCTTGACTTCATATAAACATTTATTAGCTGATCTTGAGAGCTTGGGAATTAAAGTACTAGTTCCAGGAGTTGAGATTCAGATGTGGGGATTGCAGATACAATCGGAGCTGATGGACAGAATTAGAGCTTCTCAGTATGATGATGAGACTCTAAGGAATATTAGGGCACAAGTTCGGACATGATTGATAGACGACTTTACTGTTGCGGATGATGGATCCTTACGGCATGGCACGAGGATGTGTGTGCCAAGTGGAGAGCTGCACGAAGAGGTTTTGCAGGAGGCACATCGCTCTCAGTAATCGATGCATCCCGGAGCCAATAAGATGTATCGAGATCTGAGGGAACATGTATGGTGGTATGGTATGAAGCGCGAGGTAGCACGCTTTGTATCCCGATGTTTAGTGTGCCAGCAGTAAAAGCAGATCGACAGAGGCCAGGAGGATTGCTACAACCTTTACCCATTCCAGAATGGAAGTGGGAGCACGTGACTATGGATTTCATTTCAGGACTTCCTCGTTCTCCAGGAGGGAAGGACGCAATTTGGATCATCGTAGATAGGTTGACCAAATCAGCCCACTTCTTACCATTCAAAGTGGGTACATCGACAGAGAAGCTAGCAGAGATGTACGTACAACAGATTGTCAAATTACATGGAGTTCCTGTGAGTATTATCTCAGATCGGGATAGTCGTTTTACTTCCCATTTCTGGAGGAGTCTGCAGGCTAGCTTGGGCACTCAGCTCAAGTTCAGTACTCGCGTATCACCTCCAGACAGACCGACAGTCTGAAAGGACTATTCAGACTCTTGAAGATATGCTATGCACTTGTGTTTTGGATCTCGGAGGTTCTTGGGAGGATTATCTACACCTAGTAGAGTTTGCTTACAACAACAACTACCAGGCCAACATTGAAATGTCACCATTCGAGGCTTTATATGGATGAAGGTGTCGTACACCGTTATCTTGGGATGATGTTGGAGAGAGAGCTTTATTAGGACCATAAATGGTCGTGGATGCAGCAGAGAAGGTAAAACTTATCAGAGACAGACTACGAGTGGCGTAGGACAGACAGCGGCATTGGGCCATAGCCACCGTAGACCCCAAGAGTTTCAGGTATAGATTTTGTTTTTTTGGTTTGTGATTATTTTGTTTAGATTGCGTGTTAAGATTGTTTGTTCTAGGTTGGTGATTTGGTGTTCCTACGGATTTCTCCGATACGGGGCACGACTCATTTTGGCAGAGGCGGAAAGCTTAGTCCACGATACATCGGGCCTTTCAATATTCTTGCAAGGGTCGGTGCAGTAGCCTATAGACTTGACTTGCCGCCTGCTTTAGATAGAGTGCATGACGTGTTCCACGTATCGCAGCTGAGATAGTACGTGGCAGATCCTAGTCACGTACTGGATCACTCGAAGATTGAGGTTGGACCGACGCTCAGCTATCCTGAACAGCCCGTTGAGATCTTGGATCGTAGAGAGAAGGTATTGCGGAACCAGACTATTCCCTTGGTTCGTGTTGCATGGAGACATCACTCTCCAGACGAATCAACATGGGAGAGAGAGGACAAAATGTGCGAGCAGTATCCGTATCTCTCCGAGACTTGAGGTATAATTCATTGTTTGATTGTTGTTCTTGTGCTAGTTTATTTTAAATTTTGAGGACAAAATTCTTTTAAGGAGGGTAGACTTGTCACCCCCACATTTCAGATTAAGGGTATTTTTGTCTTTTCATAATTAAATGTGTAAATGATTTGCATGATAATTAATTATATTTAAATTGCTGTGATTTTATTTGATTGTTACACTTTATTGTTGCTTCGATAATTAGAGCGCTACCCTAGCCATTGTCTTCCAACTGATTTCACACCCTTGTCCTAGACGTGCCAAACTGTTACCTTGATCTTTGTGTGACTCATAACCATGCCTTGATGTGCTTCACTTTAGCCGCACAGCATTCGTCGCGACCGATTATATTCTAATTCAATATGAATCAAGCCTTGTATCCTTGTGTGTTCCAATCAAAATTGGAGACACAATCTCGACCCATTTTGAGCAACCCAAATTAGGGTAATATTCTATTCCAAGTCTATTTCATTTATGACCCTTGTTTCCCACTTCAAATTAGTCCCTTGTACTTTTAATGAATTTTAGAACACCAATTACATCTATTTTTTTAATTAAATAAACTATAAATCTCACTTCATGTAATTTTCAATTGTTGGGCACCATGGTGCACAAATGCGTTGAGGTATCCACCCCGTTGGACACGACGCTTAAATAAACCCTTTTTCCTTTCATGTGTATTTTTCCAAAACTTTTAGGAGTGTACAATTGCAACATCAACCTCCTTGAACCATGGCCTTAAAATCTTGAACCAATAGAATCATACCCATTCACTTTTAATTTATTTAAAATCCTAGCCATTGAAATACCCATGAGAAAGACCAATCCCAAGAGGACTTTGACCAAGCCTAATTTTAGGTCAACCCAAGTCTATATATATATATATATATATATATATATATATATATATATATAATATCTCATTTCCCTTTAAGTTTCCTTTTCATCTAAACCTAGGCATCAGCTGACAACCCTCTCTTTCTTCCTGTTCACGTCCACCCTCCCTTCCTTCGCCGGAGTTCAGACCAACCCGCTGGACTCCGACGAGCCCATCCGCTGCGAGCAAACCGCGGCCATCCCGCTGTCCCGAACACCTGTACCCCAACGCCTCGACCAAGCATCCCCTTGACCGCCTCCGCGGCCATCCTCGCCGCACCGCAGCACCGCTGCCATCTCCTTCCTCGTCATGGCCCGAGCGCTGCACCCACCGACCATTCTCGACCGATCGGACGCCGGAGTTCACTAGCCCTTCTCCTTGTCGACTGGAGCTCGACCCGTTGCACCGCCGTGCACTTCCAACCTCTCGCCTGAACGCCGAAAACCTCAGCCAGACCCGCCTCATCCTCGCCGGAGAAACCTCGACTGAATCACCAGCACCTTCATCATCATCCCTGTCGTCGTCGTGCACGTACACAGGTTCGGGTTTTCTTTCCCTTGCGTACACGTATATGTACGTGCATACGCATATTCTCCGTATTGTATACGTATTAGACATGGTATTTAGTATATGATGGTATATTGGTATGATTGTATGTGCATAGTATATATATCTATATGTATATGAACCCGATTAGTATATATATAGTATAATTCTTAAATTTAGTATATATATATACATACGTGTATGTATTGAACATGTATCCCTAATACATGGCTAATATATCTATGTGCGTAGTATTAATTCTATTTAAAGTATATATATATATACACACATATCTATTATAATTGTAACTAATGAGTAGTACTGTATATCTTAGTTAATAATGTGTAAGTATATGACTATGTACTTGATGACCGAGCGTAACCACGGATACCCCGTAGTTACATTGATCGGTGACCACGTAGCATGATAGCAGACTGCCATATGTACACCGACGTACTGGCAAGACCCGTATCATCGACTGTCTGTTTTGCACAGCAACTACAAATGTGACCCCCTAGCGTAGTCTCTGAGATTATTGTGTTGATTATGTTAGAGTAATATCTGATGCAGTATTGTGTTATATGATATGTCTATAGGACTGTTGGATCATTCAGACGATACTTTGGAACCCGGATATTGGTATTGCCAGCTTAGGACCACAGACGAGTACATTCTCTGACAGTTTCTATTATGTTGATTATCTCTATAACTCTTGTTGTATAGCGTACATGACTCTGACACTGTTATTTACACGAGTTGGTATCATTGAGACCTATTACGAGGAGTTATCATTTGGAATCCATCGTGCTAGCTGAGGAAAAACGGGGAAATATTAGTAGCTTATATAATCATACCTAAATTTTACATGCATCATAGCTCACCCACACCTCACGTCGGTGCAGCCTAACCATTACATGCTTCATAGCCTGTTATGTATGACTAGCCTGACTATTGTTCGCATCATAGCTATACGGATGGTTAGCCTGACCTTACATGAATCATAACTAGTCATACATAGCAAGCCTGATCAGTCCTAAGTCGATCACATGATATGTTGATGTTTCACATACTTAGTTAGATGTTCTTGACATGTATCTCCAGTATATTGACATAGTATTCCTTATGTTCTAGTCCTGATTCTAGCTTTCACATATATACTAGTTCATTGTTCCAGCATGTACTTGTATTTCTATTTTATTGCTAGATGTATATTGATGATGACATATGCTCCAGTACTTCATTATTCCAGTATTCCTTTACTTCTAGTATCTCTTATTGCTAGTATTCATATATGTCTTGTATTTCTTTACACTGTGCTATAGATTTTGTCAATATATATGGAATTGCTGTTAGTGCTTGTACTTCGTTCCAATCCTGACTGGATATTTTTTCCAGAGGATCTTGAGGATTTCTGTACTACACACTATGGACCGGGTATAGATGCAGATTACACACCAGAGATCCTAGAGGATACTATTCCTTTAGATGATACATCACCTGCAGCTACCTAGATAGTATTTATATTATGCATCTGAGACTTATTGAGGTTTATTTCAGTTTATATTTAGAATTATGTTAATGTTAATTTTAGACTTGTGGAGACTTTATGTTGGATAGCTAGACTATGGATTATATATATTTAGACATGGTGTTTAAGTATGCCATTCTTCTTATCTCTTATCGTGCCTTATACTTTTTATAGTCGTTGTTATTGAGTTTACATTATGAGATATTGTGAGATGTATATTGTCCTCCTTATGGAGATTGATGTCATTGACATGTATTTAGTTATATAGTATTATTGTGACCTAGACAGCGTTCTACCGTCAATACTGCGTCGTAGACTGGACGTACCTACGCTCTCGTACCCCTATTCCGGGTGCGGGTCGTGACACATTTTTAGTGGTGGCCCATGCAGGTCTAGTTTTGCAAGTTATGCGATATCGTGGTAGTGCGACAACTTAGTTGTACTACTGCGAGCCTGCAATAGGATATATGAAATAGGATTAGGATGAGAGTATGCTCAATTGCACGAACTCATTCTCCTTCTGAAGTTGTACTGGAGGGGGTATAAACTCCTCTTCAAACGCGGCACAAAAAGTCATCCACGAGATCGCCTCCTCTCCATGGTCAAATTGAAGAGATCGTCGATGCACATCCCACCAATCGTGCGTGTTGAGGCGGAGCTGTAGTTGCGCATATGCGGCGCGCTTCTCTTCGGGGACCTCTAGCAGAGCGAAGTGGTCTTCAAGTTTGGCCAACCAATCTAGAGCAACGATTGGGTCCTCAGTCCTATTGAATGGAGTGTTGCAGACTTTCTTGAAGTCGCCCAAGTTGAAGGCAGTCACTTCCCTCCTCCTTGGTATTTGCGACGTTTCGACTTCAAGCACGAGCTCTTCCACCCGAGTCGCTGTTGTTGTCGCGGGACTGGTTGGAGGCCAAAGTATGCACGATCTGTTACAGGGTATCTACCAGCTTCTGTTGGACTGAGAATCGAGCTTCTATATTGTCTTAAAACTTGAGCTGACTCTCCTCCGCTCGCTTCTTGGCCCGTTCGTAGCGAGCTTTATCCCTTTGTTGGTTTACCTCCAATATCCGTATCAGTTGTTGGATGGGATCGACGTGAGACATGGCTTGATGGCTCTCTGAACTTTTCGAAGTGCTCGAACTACTTTCTTGGCCTTGCATTTCGTCCGATGCTAGCGCTGAGGATTGCGCTGGTGCCATTCCTTCAAAAGAAGGTAAATTACATTAGGATCATAATGTATTATGGACTTATTGCATGAACGTATCTTATTTTGGCCTAACGCGTTCAAGAGTTCGCACATGAATTTGATCGTTAAAGGAACTTTTCCAGTACGAGAAGTAACTTTGAAGCTGTGCTCTGATACCAACATGTCACGCCCCAATTTCGCCGAATCGTAGGGGTGTCCCCCGGCGTGACTGCCATGCGGGCCTGGGGTTGCGCCCGCACAAGGCTTTATTGTTTTGTATAATGAGCACATATTCAGAGTACGCAGATAAATTGAAACATAGATTTAAAACATGGAAAAGTTCTTTTTTCATTGATAGTGAACATCTATTACAAACTCTTGAATGAGTCAGCTAATTTGCCGTACGGGCTTACAAAAGTGTTGACTCAAAATGATATAGCAGTCCTGTATATTACACCCCTTTACTAAACTTTAAATCGATAAAGACCTCCGGGCTGGATGACGGCCTTCCTACGGAGATGCATTGTGTATTGAGTTGTAAGCTCCTTTCTTCAAGTACTTCAAAATATGACACGATCAGGATGCGCCTACAGCTGGACTGGATCGGCAAAAACGACTTTGGCTCCTCGCTCGGTTCTCCTTAGTACGGTGAACCTGTTTCAACGAGGGTCTGTACATCAAAATATACTGGTGAATGCTGTCACGCCCCGATCTCCCACAGGCTAATCGGCCGTTCCCGCTAGGCGGGAATCACCCTCGCCAGCGCTCCCGCGGAACGATCGCTTGACCCATCCGGGCGTGATGCCGCACGAGCGTGAACCGCGCCCGTGCAAGGCCGTGATTCATTGGCTGGCGATAAGAGTTCTAAGCCACAGAGTCGCACAGATTTGTTCGAGTGCAGCGGAGTCATGAACGCATAGGCGATCGGTAACAAGTTCTCTGAGTTGACAAATATAGCGGAAGCATTGAAACACAAGTTGAAGTAAAGCAAGCTCTTTTATTGATATAAACATGTGTTACAGGCGGCGTATAGCCGAGATTACAAGTCACTCAAGCCTCTCTCTCTGAAACATAAAGCGTGCCAAGTGGCTACAATTATGGAATGATTGTACAGGCGATGTTCGGTGATGTTCACAACTTATGTCTTGTATATGTGCTTCTGTTCCGGACGCACCGTTGCTTCGGAGTGATGTCCACGCCTTAGCACGCACGTTGGAGGCGTCCGCACCGAACGAGGTTCTCCCGCACCCTGCATACAAACTGGTGGATTATCAGTACATTGAATGCACTAGTGGGGAAGCTACTCGCCCGCTCGACAAATCCAAACACGTAATACAGGTTCCGTGCACAACTATTAAGTTGTCTTTCTAGTTACCTTAGGATCAGTTTCATGCAAGATTTGAATAGCCTAACTCGTGAGGCAGTGCGCCGTGCGATATGAGAGGAACACGGCGAGACTTACCATTTGGCCTTCCCTGTCCAAGGCAAACATTGCTAATTCAAGCACGGGCAAGTATAAAATATTTGGGAGGCATACTTGATGAAAACCAAACCAATAGCATATGCAACATGAGAGTCATTTTATCATGATCGTTCAGGTGTTTAGTTGTTCATTGATGCGATGCAGTGACTCGCATGCGGATAGCCGCTAAGCGAGGATGACTTATCTATATGAACAGTTGTCGCTGGCAAAGCCATAAAGGACCGTTTATAGTCTCTGGGCGGTTGGGTGCGAGAGGTCTTGTGTCGCTACACGTCACCTCGTCCGGGACGGTATGGAGCGAGACGCTAGGCCATTGGGGCGTTCACTCCATGCCGCCCACTCACGTACGACTATCAGAAAGTTCCGTCCGGATCGGATCGGCTCCGGTGCCCCGGTGTAGCCGTCCGCAGGAACTTGAACAATCAATACCTTGTGCACAGGTTGTCCGCAACATGCAGTTGTTGGGTCAGTCAATTATCACGAGATACACGGGAACAGGAGTGCACTGGAACTTGAGGACGCAAGTGCACTTTGAACACGAGAACACGAGATATTTGAATCTAGATTCTGTACAGTGATTGACTTGTCTTGATGCATTTCCCCTGGTTCGGGGCTGCCTGATGACCCAACGGTCTTGGATACTTGCAGGGTCAAATATGCACGGAACGACTGTTTGGTAGTCTTTCGAGGTTTGGATGAAAATATGGCAACGTACAAGCAGACAAGCATGCGTTTCTAAGGAACATAATTAAACACGTTTGCTCGGACCCGAAGGTAAGCCGAGAGATGAAGCCGTTAGGGACTTAGCATGCGAGGGTCTGAATACAAGCAGTATTACAATTTCCATGTTCTAGCAAGCAATATGAGTTGGGATTATTCCCTTAGCTAGGTGCGTTGGATTTATTAGCATGTAGGGGGTGAATCACCTAGCGACTAGCATAAATATTCCAGATTTTATGTGTGCTGGCTAAGCAAAGACAAGTTTACCGTAGCCACCCACCTTAGCGATGATTCGCCTCGGTAGAGCGATACGTCAAGCGAGCCTCTGAAAGTCCAAGCCGGATTCCTGTAGGGACAAGTCTGGATATCTTTTTGCTTCTCGTTGAGGCAAGGCGGGTCGGGATAGTTGCACTATTGCCGTTTGAGACGGCAGTCTGCTTGAGCGGAACGGGGTGTTACATCCTACCCAACTTAGAAAAAGTCTCGTCCTCGAGACTTACTAAGGACAAGCAGTGATCTAAGGTTGAGGCAATCCTAGACAAGTCGTTATACTTGTTCATTTGGATATTCACTTGCACAAGCGTCGAAATCAGCATATCGCTTAGACTGGATCGTGCGCACCTTCGACATGCATTTCTCGTGTGAGCACGTCAACCAGCTTAGTGATAGCGAAGTCTCAGCAATCGAGTTTCACCTTTTCTTAAGTCTTGGATGGTGCACTAGTTCAAGGCGTCCCTCGAATAGATGCATTCAACCAAACTTAGAGTTAGTGAAAATCGGGCAAGCTACTAGCGATACTCTCAAGGGTTCGCACAGGTTGGCACAAAGGCCACTCGCAGCATACAACCAGACAAGCAATCATATCATTCAAAACGCATTTTGAAAGTATTTAGACTTATTGTTGGAACATCCCATCGAGGCATTGAGAGAGAGCGTGCACATAACCCATGAACGAGCTTTTGAAACAGAGATATCGAATCGATGTCCAAAGGCGTAGAAGCCAGGCTCTGATACCAACATGTCACGCCCCGATCTTCCACAGGCTAATCGGCCGTTCCCGCTAGGCGGGAATCACCCTCGCCAGCGCTCCCGCAGAACGATCGCTTGACCCATCCGGGCGTGATGCCGCACGAGCGTGAACCGCGCCCGTGCAAGGCCGTGATTCATTGGCTGGCGATAAGAGTTCTAAGCCACAGAGTCGTACAGATTTATCCGAGTGCAGCGGAGTCATTAACGCATAGGCGATCGGTAACAAGTTCTCTGAGTTGACAAATATAGCGGAAGAATTGAAACACAAGTTGAAGTAAAGCAAGCTCTTTTATTGATATAAACATGTGTTACAGGCGACGTATAGCCGAGATTACAAGTCCCTCAAGCCTCTCTCTCTGAAACATAAAGCGTGCCAAGTGGCTACAATTGTGGAATGATTGTACAAGCGATGTTCGACGATGTTCACAACTTATGTCTTGTATATGTGCTTCTGTTTCGGACACACCGTTGCTTCGGAGTGATATCCACGCCTTAGCACGCACGTTGGAGGCGTCCGCACCGAACGAGGTTCTCCCGCACCCTGCATACAAACTGGTGGATTATCAGTACATTGAATACACTGGTGGGGAAGCTACTCGCCTGCTCGACAAATCCAAACACGTAATACATGTTCCGTGCACAACTATTAAGTTGTCTTTCTAGTTGCCTTTGGATCAGTTTCATGCAAGATTTGAATAGCCTAACTCGTGAGGCAGTGCGCCGTACGATATGAGAGGAACACGGCGAGACTTACCATTTGGCCTTCCCTGTCCAAGGCAAACATTGTTAATTCAAGCACGGGCAAGTATAAAACATTCGAGAGGCATACTTGATGAAAACCAAACCAATAGCATATGCAACATGAGAGTCGTTTTATCATGATCGTTCAGGTGTTTAGTTGTTCATTGATGCGATGCAGTAACTCGCATGCGGATAGCCGCTAAGCGAGGATGACTTATCTATATGAACAGTTGTCGCTGGCAAAGCCATAAAGGACCGTTTATAGTCTCTGGGCGGTTGGGTGCGAGAGGTCTTGTGTCGCTACACGTCACCTCGCCCGGGACGGTATAGAGCGAGACGCTAGGCCATTAGGGCGTTCACTCCATGCCGCCCACTCACGTACGACTATCAGAAAGTTCTGTCCGGATTGGATCGGCTCTGGTGCCCCGGTGTAGCCGTCCGCAGGAACTTGAACAATCAATACCTTGTGCACAGGTTGTCCGCAACATGCAGTTGTTGGGTCAGTCAATTATCACGAGATACACGGGAACAGGAGTGCACTGGAACTTGAGGACGCAAGTGCACTTTGAACACGAGAACACGAGATATTTGAATCTAGATTCTGTACAGTGATTGACTTGTCTTGATGCATTTCCCCTGGTTCGGGGCTGCTTGATGACCCAACGGTCTTGGATACTTGCAGGGTCAAACATGCACGGAACGACTGTTTGGTAGTCTTCCGAGGTTTGGATGAAAACATGGCAACGTACAAGCAGACAAGCATGCGTTTCTAAGGAACATAATTAAACACGTTTGCTCGGACCCGAAGGTAAGCCGAGAGATGAAGCCGTTAGGGACTTAGCATACGAGGGTCTGAATACAAGCAGTATTACAATTTCCATGTTCTAGCAAGCAATATGAGTTGGGATTATTCCCTTAGCTAGGTGCGTTGGATTTATTAGCATGCAGGGGGTGAATCACCTAGCGACTAGCATAAATATTCCAGATTTTATGTGTGCTGGCTAAGCAAAGACAAGTTTACCGTAGCCACCCACCTTAGCGATGATTCGCCTCGGTAGAGCGATACGTCAAGCGAGCCTCTGAAAGTCCAAGCCGGATTCCTGTAGGGACAAGTCTGGATATCTTTTTGCTTCTCGTTGAGGCAAGGCGGGTCGGGACAGTTGCACTATTGCCGTTTGAGACGGCAGTCCGCTTGAGCGGAACGGGGTGTTACAAATGCGAGCTAACCCAACTATACCAATCAACACGTTATTTTAATGAAGCATGCATATTATTTATAGTCTTTCTATCTTGCCTTAGTTTATTTTACAAGTAAGCAGCATATATAATTTACTGAAATGAACTTGCCACCGTTCAGTGACTTTTACCTGCCCGTCTAAACCACCTACACAATACTTACCATGCCTTCCCTGCCACGAAGACACAAGTTAGTTTGCAATAGGTTTAAATATACAAGGGGATCACTGGCTTGATTGCCATAGTGGACATAGTCAAGGACAAGGATAGCATGCAATGAGAGTACACGATGCGCTGCAAGCTATCCCGTCCCGTACACGATGACTACACACGAGTTCTGTTTGGATCGGATCGGTGCCAGTGCCCCAGCGACCGTCCGCAGAACTAATACCTTGTGTACAAGTTGTCCATGATCGAACAATATGTTTACTTAAATTATCAGTTCATGCAGTTGAGGCAACACGAGTACAAGACAAGCAGTATTGAATGATTCATTTTGCATATCCTCCCTGAACAATTATTCGCATACAAGGTGTGTTGCATACTTAGTTTAATTTATAGAAGAAGATGCATTCTAACTAAAATTGAAGCATGTATAGAACATTTTAAATGAACTAGCGTACAATAAGATAACCGTTCACAAGTTTAGTTGACAAGCAATATTCCAAGTCTATTCCCTTTTTTTCTTGTTGTCTTTTAGTTATTACTTGGTATCGTCTGATCGGGACAACAAGAATGCAAGATTTAGATGTGAAGACTTGGAAGAAGGGCTAGCTAATCGGGATGGTAGCCACTCACTTAGTTGGTTGGAAGGGAGAAGGAAAGAGGTGCTTTAAGACTCCGCTCGTAAGCCGCCTACTGCTCGTTCACCTACATCCACGAAGAACTTGATCAATACCTCTTCCACTCTTTCCAATCTCGGAATGGAAGTGCAGTTCAATGAATGAAAATAATTAAATCCATCAAAACCGTTCAAGAAAAACGCAAGCAAATCCGAAAACCAACGTAAAGCACGAAAGCAAAAAGCGATATCGAAATCTGAGGCAACAAAGATACATCGGAGAGGTCCCTCCTGACTCTGCCGCTAAGTCGAACCCGGGGGCACGGTCCACTGAATATGGGAATCGATTCCGAAGAAACAAATTCATAACGTGGATGAGTTCTTGTTTCAATCTATCCCGATCGAACGATACCGTCTAGTATTTCTTAGTCGCGCTTCCCGATTAGGAAAAATGGGGCGCCACAGTGCCAAGGGTGGCCCCGGTGCTGGTAAAGCTTGTCGGTTTAACATTAGTGCTCCCTTTCGATGCTCAGGACAATCCTTTGCTAATTGTTGGTTGGATCCGCAAATCAAGCATAATTCCAACTTTCGTCTGCACTCGCTCTCATAATGGCCTCGCTTGCCATAATATTGACATGTAGGCAGTATCTGCGGAGATGCTCTGGGTGGCTGGTGCATGTGAGATCTCTTTGCAGCTTCTCTCTGTGGTGCTCTGGCTAGTGCTGATGTGAAAGGCCGCTTCAGGCTGGAATCTCTCCTGGTAACGTGCTACATGGGTCGTGCTGCAGCAAGGACGTTCGTGTATAAAGTAGTTGCAACGTAGCTGATTAATTTCTGTAGCTCAGAGCTAAGTCCGTCAAAGAACTTCGCTTGGATTTGCTGGGCTTCTTGATGAACCTTCTGTTGAGCTTTCATCATTGCGTAGAATATTTGAAACATCTGCTGTCCATCCATAAGTTGTCCTGGTGGAAATACGGGCATTGGTGGAGTAAACTACGACGGAAGTGGAATATTATCTCGCCGGAATCTTGAGGCATGCTGATTTGCTTGACTGCTTTGGTGAGTGGAGGGATCTTCACTTAATAGCATCACTCCATCTTCTTCGTAGGTGGCTACAAACCCTTGTGGTATTCCTGCAGAAGTCTCGTTGCTTGCTCGTGGATCCATTACTCTGTATCCAAAATAAACTATATGAGACACACAGAGGAATCAAGGCAAGATGCAGGTCAAGAAATTATTTCGAATTCGATAGAGATCAAGAACGATTCAATCAAGTGGATGAGATCCTATAACTTATCCTATCCTTATCGCATGCTTGCTCGGTCCCTTAGTTAAAACTGAAACAATTTAGTCGTTGACCTGCATGGGCCTCCAAGAAAACTATGTCACGCCCCAGTCCCAAAATATCGAGGGACTAGACACATGGCAATGGCCAGCAGCACACTCCAATGGACAAACCCAATTTAATGGACCCATCAGGGTGTACTTAAGATATAAAACAACAGTAAAGGTCTATGATACTAATCTCATCCACAAAAGATAAATACAATCAATATCAGAATAATCAAGATAAAATAATAATCAACAAGTCTCAATAAAAGTCTCAGGGAACAACTCGATAATGAGTTTGATACAACAGTTCAATAAACAGAAAATATGAGTCTAACAACAAAAATAACTGAGTATAAAGCAGATACTCAGGAGAAATCATCGGCGATCACCTCGTCTTCTGGTACTGGTACTACTCCAACGTCTGCTCTTGTCCCGTATACCTCGGGGTAGATCTCCTCTGCTAATCATGGGGACATAATCCGGATTCTAGGTCCTCAGGGGACATAGCAAGGTACAAGAATAACTCAAGCCAAATAAATGCAGTACAATAATAAATGAATCAATAGGGTAAACTATGTAACCAGTTATGTGTTATGTAAATGAGAGCATTAATCATACTCAGGCTGTAAATACTAAAGGCTCTGGGAAATCCATAGCAACATTTATTATCTTGAAGGGCCAGTACATATGCCAAAGCTCTGTGTCAGAGTCTAAGGCACTCCCAGTAATTTATTATATATATAATCAGCCTTTAGTATGGTAAGACTCTCCCCACCCAATGTAATCACACGTCTCATGTCCATGACACGCGAGATCATGACCTCTAACTGATGCAGTAAGTCATAATGATAGCTAAGCATATGTAATATCTATGTCACGAATCCTGTATCCTATACAGAATCACCATGAATAACTCAGAAGATTCTGTCTCAGAATAGTTTCAGGTGTCCTATGGTATGACGTACTTGATAATGCAAGCACAAAAATATATAGGGTTGCGATATCAATCTATAGTGTCGTTACACGACTCCGTGTACGGCATCGACACCCGAATATTATTCGGACGCTAAGCAATGTCACACAGTTCTAGGTTGAACAGATATATCATATAAATAAATTAAGAGAATATTATGTAGCAAGTACTGCAAGATTGGTAAGGTACACTTGCTTGGAGTTTGGTTTTCAACAGTTGCTCTGGTATCAGCAGGATCTTGAAGTACTCCTCCGAATGCTGAAATAAATATTACCATCATGTTCAGAAGATATGAAATAGCTAAGATTGCCTGTCCATAAGTCTAATTTGGACACAGGGGCAAAATTGACAGTTTCTGGTCAAAGCGGGGTCCACATGTGGCCCATTTTGCACCAAAAAATGTGTCAGAGATAAAGTCCTCCAAATTTGTCAAACTTATTGTCTACAAGTCCTGAACGATGATACAAATCCAACGGAATGTCCAGAACTGGATTCCGATGAGCTGATCACAAAATCGCCCGTCAAGTGGAGCCGTGGGCCCACGATACGGAATTTTGTCAACGTTCTCAGAATTGAACCAAACTTGGGTCACAGGACCAGCAAAATGCTGTGAATCCGATGGCGCAAGTTTCGTTTCGAAACGACAAGCACATACGAAGTTACAACGAGTTTCAGGACAAGACCGATACGGGTCGTGGTCGACGGATACGTGTTGATTCCGGTGTGCACGCACATCCAAATCAACTTCTGTAAAATCCTACACGTCCGTATTGACGGTGCACACCTTTCGGTGAAGTTCGCACATGACCAAGTTTCCTCATTTAGCGGGGCACACCCAGTTTCGGGAAAAATTAGGTTTGTTAAAGACCAAGTTTTTGGTCAATTTTACCCGCAAATAACATACAAACTACAGCTCAATCAAATAAACTAAAAATATGGTTTAAAACTTGGTTATACGGTCTAAATTACTGTTTAGGTAAATTTTAGAATTATTTAACAGGTTGCACGCAAAACGATCTTGAACTTGCGAGTTCGGGACCAAATTCTGATTTTCATAAATAAGGGTTATTTTTCTGTTTTTGCGTCGCAGTTTGCGACCGACACAAGACGCGATACCATGAACGAATTACACGGTGTTCGAGATGGTCACGTCGGGAACGTGTCATAGTAGACCGTTCAAAAAATGAGGTGATAAGGAGAGAGAAATTCTCACCTGAACAGGGGGTCGGTAACGACTATTCTTCGCGTACGCGGGCGACGCGGCGGTGCTAGGCCGGCGGTGGCGGCGCTGTGCTAGTCGGAGGCGGTTGCTCAGCTGCTGTCTTCATGGTGGGGTCGTCGACGTTGCCAGAGAGAGCTCGTCGGAGCTGGGGCGGCGGCGGATAGGCGGTGGCAGAGGTGAAGGTTGCTGGAGTTGAGTGGTCGGGGAGCTAGGGGCCGGCTAGGTTTGTTTATAGGGAGGGCGGTGGCTGTTGGCGGAGAGGTGAACCGTCATGACGCGGCGGGGAGGCGAGCAGACGGCGACGGCCGGTGAGGGAAGTCGAACGGGCGGCAGGGGAAGGCGAGAGATCGAGGGTTTAATTTTACTGTAGCAGTTACAGTAACAGGCGGGTCGGGTCAGATTCTGGGTTCAGGTTCGAGTCCGGATCCGACCCGACCCATTAAGGTTTGGGTTCAGTCAGGGTTCGGTTCAGGATATATTGGTTTGGTTCGGTTTATTTAGTTGGTATAATCCGGTTCAGTTTGGTTTATTTTAAAATATTGTTTTTAGGTGTTTAAAACTAGTTTTTGGGTCCAATAAATTACAGTATGTCTAATTTTTTATTTTACACTAAAAAATATTATTCATAATATTTTAATATTTAATAAAATCATAAAATTAATTTAATTCCAGAAAATAGTTATTTTAATTAGTTATAAATTTCTGAAAAATCCTGAAAATTTATTTTTAAATTCTAAATTTTTTTTGGGTGTTTACAAGAATCTATTTCGAAGAAGCCAATCCATAACGAGGAAAAGTTTTTGATTCAATCTATCTCGATCGAACGATACCAAAAGTATTTTTTAGCCGCGATCCTCGAAAAGGGGGAACGGGGCACCACATCCTAACTAACTAATATGAAGTTTCGTCCACGAAACTTAGGAATCAAATCTACCACTATGAAACAATAAAGGAAACTTGTCCTTCATCTCAGATTAAGCTCCCAGTCGACTCTTTGACTTAATAATTTCTCCAAAGTACGTAAATGAGAGGAACCAAACGACATCGAAGCAGCTTCTCCTTTTGATCCAAGATCCGTACAAGGTGTTCAACATACGTTAAGTCCGTCTTCAAGTCCAGTTGATCAAGATCCACCATATGACCTGGATCGTACACGTATGTCCTAAGTTTTGAAATAGGAAAGACATCGTACATTTCAGATAATGACGGTGGCAGGGTAATCTGATATGCGACTGGGGTGACTCGCTTAAGTAATTCGAATGGACCGATGATTCTCGGACTTAGCTTCCCTTTTGCTCCAAATTTGGTAACTCCTCTCATGGGCAAGACTTTGAGAAATACATGATCGCCTTCTAAGAATTCAAGAGGTTGACAGTGCATGTCTGAGTAACTCTTCTGACGACTTTGTGCTACCTTCAGTCGTTCGCGGATCAAACAGATCTTTTGGAATGTTTATTCTATGAGTTTCGGGCCAAAAATTTATCTTTCTCCAACTTCATCCCAACAGATAGGGTATCTACACTTTTGCCCGTACAACGACTCATACGATGCTATTTGAATGCTGGATTGATAGCTATTATTGTATGTAAATTCGGATAACGGAAGATGTATGTCCCAACTTGACTTCAAGTCCAAGGCGCATAGTCGTAGCATCTCTTCGAAGATAAGAATCATCCATTATTGACTGAAGTCTCTCCCAGAAGTGTGATAAGAATCATCCATCTCGGTCGGAGATAATAGATACAGGAACACCATGGAGTCGAACGATCTCATCAAGGTAGATCTGCGCCAAATGATCAGCACTCCAAATAACTTTGATAGACAAAAAGTGAGCTGACTTTGTGAGTCAATCGATGATAACCCAAATGATATTATTTCTCCGTTGTGTCTTTGGCAAAACAATAATAAAATCTATAGTTATGTATTCCCATTTCTACTCCGGTATAGAAAGGTTCTACATCTCCCCGTCCGGCTTCTGGTGCTCGGCCTTTACTCGCTGACAGGCCATGCTTTGCGACACAAATAGCGCCACATCCCTCTTCATGTCGTACCACCAAAACATCGTGCAGAGTTCTCGATACATCTTTGTACTTTCTGGATGTGAAGTGTAACTCGTATAGTGGGTGTCAGTGAGTATCTCATTTATGAGGTTTGCATCATTAGTAACACATAATCTTTCCTTCACCCGCATCATTCTATCCACGCTCACCACAAAGTCGGTCGCCTTTTCTGCAGAGATAAGCTTACGAATCTTCTCTAGGAATAGGTCGTCCTTCTGAGAGGACTTGACCTTCTCCAATAGGTCTGGTTCGAGGCACAACTGAGCCAATTTTTTCCCTTTGTATCTGATTCGGAGTGTAATGCCCAAACTTTCCAGATCCCTTCGTAGCTCATCATCGATAGCTAAGCTCCCTACAAACACTCGACTCAGCGCATCAGCTACAATATTGCCCTTGCCCGGTGTATATCTGATCATCAAGTCAAAGTCGCTAAGGAGTTTGAACCAACGTCGTTACCGTAAATTCAGATCCTTTTGAGTATAGAAGTTCTTGAGGCTTTTATGATCGTAAAAATTCTATACGGTATGCCATAAAGGTAATGCCACCATAACTTCAACACGAACACCACCTCTGCTAGTTCCAGATCGTGTGTCGTATAGTTCTTTTCGTGAGGCTTTAATTGCCTTGAT
The DNA here is from genome assembly GCA_036927795.1 of Iris macrosiphon. Lineage (NCBI taxonomy): Eukaryota > Viridiplantae > Streptophyta > Magnoliopsida > Asparagales > Iridaceae > Iris > Iris macrosiphon. The sequence continues at coordinate 271,173,197 of JAYESA010000004.1, read as the reverse complement.
GCAAAGGCTATCACCTTGTTCTTCTTCATAAGGTTACATCCTAAATCCTTGCCTGAAGCGTAGCTATAAATCTTAAAATCATCGAGCCCGTATGGGAGGGTAAGAATCGGTACTGAGATGAGTCGTTACTTAATCCTATAAATGAAGCTTCACAGTCGTCCGACCACGCGAACGCTACTCCTTTCCGAGTGAGATGAGTCAGAGGCGAAGCGATCCTAAAAAAATCTTTGACGAATATCCTGTAGTAGCCCGCTAGACCAAGAAAGCTTCGATTGTCGCTGGCTAACTTAGGTCTCTTCCACTCCACAATGGCTTCAAATTTCTTTTGATCGATTGAGATGCCCTCCGCAAAAATAATGTGCCCGAGAAAAGATATATTGTCAAACCAGAATACACATTTACTTAGCTTCATGAACAACTTATTATCTCGAAGAGTTTGAAGCACCATCCGCAGGTATCCTGCGTGTTCTTTCTCATTCTTCGAGTACACTAAGATATCGTCTATGAATACCCCTACAAACTTATCAAGGAATGGCCGGAACACACGGTTCATCAAATCCATGAATACGGGAGAAGATTCATCAGTACGTACGACATGACAGAAAACTCATAGTGGCCATAACGGGTACGGAATGCTAACTTTAGCATGTCTTCTACTTGATCTTCAATTGGCGGTAGCCAGAGCGAAGATCTATTTTCGAAAATGCTGATGCCCCTTGCAGTTGATTAAAGAAGTCGTCGATCCTGGGCAAGGGATACTTGTTCCGGATAGTGACCTTATTTAGTTTCTGGTAGTCTATGCACAGGCACAATGTCCTATCTTTCTTCTTAATAAACACCACAAGCGCGCCCCAAGGAGACACACTCGGACGAATGTACCCACGGTCAAGCAGTTCTTGTAGTTTGTACTTTAACTCCTTTAGTTCAGCAGGGGCCATTCTGTATGGAGCTTTAGGAATCGGTTGGGTATTTGGGAAGGTATCGATGGTGAACTCAATTTCTCGGTCGGGTGGCATGCCAGATAGTTCGTTTGGAAACACATTAGGGAATCCTGCCACAACGAAAGAACTCTCAACATTTGCACAATCCTGCTGCATATCTCGAACTGACATTAAGTATCCCTCGCATCCAGAGTATAGCATACGCCTTGCTGACATCACAGAAATCACCATACAGGTCTTCGACGCTTCGGCTGTTGAACCACTCATGTAGCAGAATTCTGCCTCTCAAGGTGACAAAAGATGAACCATTTTTTTGTACATTCGATAGTTGCCGAGCAAGCGCCAAGACAATCCATCCCCAAGATGATGTTGTAATCCCGAACATCTAGGACTAACACATCGAGCGATAATTTTCCCCCCAATATAGACATAACCGCCCTGACATACTAAACGAACATGTATCTTTGTGTCCATTAGGGTGCTAACACTAAGGTCTAGATATAATGGTGTCATTTCTAGCTTATTTTCTATGACAAAATCCGTGGATATAAAACTATGTGTAACACCAGAATCAAATAACACACGAGCATGTATATTATTGAAAAGCAATATACCTGACACAACGATGTCCGAAAGGAGGGATTCTTTTCGTGTTCAACACTTGGCCTTGAGCTTGATGATGATCTTGTTGCTGCGACACAGCTTGGTTGGAATGAGGCGTCTGAGCAGGATTCTATTATTGAGGGAAGGGCTTTGAGGAGTGCGGACAGTTACCTATCTGATGGTTTGCATCACCACAAATGAGGCATAAACCATTCTTTCGACGGCAGTTATCGACCATGTACCCTGGCTTCTTATAGAAATTATAGTATGGCCTTTGGTTCCCTTTTTGATGATCGTCATTATTTGGATGCTTGGAAGCATTGTTTCCTTCCATATTGCTAGGATGATTGTGATTGGAAGTATGTACAGCACCGACAGCAACTGAAGGATACTGCGATTCAAGGGAAAGGGCATGATTGAGAACTTCTCGTATAGTTAGATATTGGGGAACGGCCATGTGCGCATGGATGGCAGGTCACAAGCCGCCTTTAAAATGTCTTGCATGACTCGCCACATCAGGTAGGTACGAGCTTGCAAATTTGGTGAGTCGATTAAATTCAGCGGAGTATTGCTTCACTGTCATATTGCCTTGCCGAAGATGCACCAACTTGTTTTCCTTTTGTCGACGAACGTGAGGGGGTATGAACTCCTCTTCAAATGCGCTACGGAAGGTAGCCCATGCGATCATCTCATTTTCTTCGTCTACGGAGAGGGATCTTCGATGCACGTTCCACTAATCATACACGTTCAAACGGAGCTGTAGTTGGGCATACACAACTCCCTTCTCTTCAATACCTCTAGCAGTTTGAAGTGAACTTCAAGCTCTGCCAGCCAATCCAGAGCCACGATCGGATCTTTAGTCCCCCCAAAAAATATGTTGCAAACCTTCTTGAAGTCGACAAAGTCGAAGGTAGTCACATCCTTCTGCTTTGGAGTTTGAGGCATTTCGACTTCAAGCATTAGTTGCTCCACCGGTGCCGCTGTTGTTGTTGCGGAATGGTTAGAGGCTAAGGTCTGAATAATCTACTATAGGGCATCTACCTACTTCTGTTGGACTATAAATCGGGCTTCAAGATTTCTTTCGAACTTGCTCTAACGATCTTTCGCCCGCTTCTCTGCTAGCTCATAATGAGCCTCATCTCTCTGCTGGTTCTCTTCAAGCATCTGCATCATTCGCCTAATTGGGTCAACATGGGGCATAGCTCGCTGGCTTTCGAAACTTCTCGAGGTACCGGGACTACTTTTCTGGGGTTTTACCTCTCCCTGTGCTAACGCTGATGCTTGTGCTTGAGTCATTACTTCAAAAAAAAGTAACTTGCATCAGTCTCATAACGTATTATGGACTCATTATATGGAACATATCTTATTTTGGGCAAACGAGTTTAAGAGTTCGCATAGGGAATAGATCGTTAAAGGAACTTTTTTGACACGAGGGTCAAAGGAACTTTAAGCCATGCTTTGATACCAATATGTCATGTACCGATTCCGTGGAATCGATAGTCGTCCCCCGGACGTGACACCGTACGTGCATAGGTTGCGTAACGCACAAGGCCAAGGTATTTTTTATATAACGAGCATATATTCAGAGTACGCAAATAATTGAATACAATATTGAATTATGGAAAAGTTCTCTTTATTGATAATGAACATCTTTTATAAACTCTTGAACAAGTACATAAGGTTGTCGTACGGGCTTGCAAAAATGGACGCAAAATGAGATAGTCGTCCAGTACATTACATCCTTTTACTAAAATTTTAAAAGCTATAGACACCTTCGGGCGAAGCTATTACCTTTCCATGGAGCTACATAAGGAATGTGCATGAGCTCCTGGAACTTCAAAACATACTTCTAGGACACGAACAGGGTGTGCCGGTAGGTGGACTAGATTTGGATGTCGCTCTAGCTCCTTGCTGGATCGCCTTGGCATGAAAAACCTGTTGTAACGAGGGTCAGTACATCAAAATGCACTATTAAAGGCAAACTAACCTAACTATACCAATCAACACGTTGTTAAGTGAAGCATGCAAGTTATGTGGTCTTTCTATCTTGCCTTAGTTTAATTTATAAGCATGCAGTAGTTATTAAAATTTAAGAACTAAACAAGCCACCGCTGGTGACTTTTACCTGCCCGTCTGAACCACCTGCACAATACTTACCATGACCTTCCCTGCCATAAAGACATAGTTAGCTTACATAGTTTAAATATACATGAGGGTCACTGGCATGATGCCATAGTGGACAAGTTATAGTACAAGAATGAAATAACATGCAACACAAGGAACAGTTGGGTATTGTTGGACAGAGTTTGATTTTGGCTGGGTATATCACATAGAGCATCGGTTGAGCATGTTTGAGTTTGGCTCGGAAATATCAGGATAAGTTTGCACGATTTGCTCGTACAACAAATGTGTGGAACAGTTGGATATTGGGTTGGAATTCTTGGAAAAGATCGTTGCAAGAGTTGCTCGTGTAGCGAAAGTATCTGACGGTGATAATAGTTGGAAATATTGAGAATGGGATATGGCACGAGTTGCATCGCGATATTGATGGAAATAGTTGGGTAATTCAGGCATTGCTTGAGTTTTGTGTCAGACTTGAGTCATGAATGGCAGGATCACACATAAGGGATGGTTCGAACGGATCTTGGATCAGTGCAAGAAATTGTAATGCGAGTAGCGACTTGATTCGGAGTGGTATATGGGATACCACAAATTGAGCAAGGCATTAAAAATATTTTGGTTGGACATCAATGGAAATTGCCTGAACGGACTCGGGTATCGGGAATATAAGTTGGTTGGTGCACGTCGATTGAGTTGGGAAGAATAAAAATGGAGCAAGCGAATATTGAGTTGAGCATATCAAGAACGGACTGGTGCAAATGGAAGTATCGTTGGGCTTAAGAGATGGATGAGATCGGAACGAACAGTTGGGAGACGCTTGAGCGAAGAGATGGGTTAATCGAATGATAGTAAGCACGAACTACGATTTTGGACAAGATATTTGAACTGTTGGTTGAGTAATGAAACATGATTTTGGTTTGGAGGGACAATGCGATGGATTCACACAAACTTGAAGGATTTTTGATATTTTTGCTCGAGAAGTCGACTCAGGTTTAGCGAAAATGGAATTTTGGGCAAAATGGTGCAACAATGGTAGACGGATTCTCCGAAATATGTGGACGGATTGAGGCAACAACGGAAGGCAAGATTGTGGCGGACGGACTTTTAAAGATAGCTAAATATGGGAGCAACGTCGGAATAAATCACTGTGCTGCTCGAGTAAGTTGGACGTGCATTGTGGGACGTGGCAAACAGATAAGAATTTGAGCAAGTCTTGAGTTTTGAGAATCATTGCAAGTCGTAGTGCGAGTAGACGAACATGGCAAATCGGAAATTTGATGGATTCAGGGTAGAACGACGGATTGATCGAAGACGATTTCAACGAGCGCGGTGCTCGGACTCAAAAGTTCGCATGTATAGAATGGTTGGATTTTGATTCGGATTTGCAGATGAGATATAGCATGGTTCATAGTAACTTTCCATCGTGATGATTACAATTAGCAAGCGTAGCTTTGGGACAGCTGACCCTAGCGACTTGCTCGTCGAATCGGAGATGAATATGGTAGACCCATAGAACGACCCTTGAGACGACGTATTTGGGGATGCGTCGAGGGCAGATGTGAGTAGTATGTGTTAGAGATTGGCTCATTGACTGAGTGTTAGATTTGAGAGATCCTTGGGATAGCCTTCAGCTGAAGAAGCAGCCAGAAGATCGAAGCGATGGTGGGATTGGCCTAAGTCAACTGATGAGATTCAGAGTCGCAGATTTTTATCGATGGCATCGCCTCTGACTCATCGTGCCCTGGAAGGGAATAGCATTCATATGAATTGACGACTGTGAAACTAGCTCGTGAAGTTAAAACAACGGCTCGTTCAGATTAAATCCTTGCGAATACTGGAAGGGACAGATTTGCCTCAGATTTACAAGATGCATCAGAACTTAGTTTGGAAAGCGTGCTCGTTCAGAAGGCAAAGGTGATATTCTATGCTTCAAGGCAGTGGAAGCAGCGCGAAGTACTATTCCATGCGCAACCTAGGAATTGTGGCGAGTGTGTCCACGTTGAAATCGTGGTGACACTATCCCTTTGGCGTGGCGGCGAGATCTTCATGGATCACACGAACCTCAATATAGATGTTCACCCAGTGAATTATTGAGATTGAGGAAGAAGTGTTTGGTTGAACTGATCAAGGCAAAGTTGATATTTGGGTAAGTCGCCTAGTTGGGGTAGTATCAGTTGAAATGATCGTTCGGTGCATGAGATATATTTGGAGATGTTGCTATTGTGGATTTAGAAATAGTTGGATGGATTGAGTTGGAACACGAACTGATTGAGTCGGTGGAAAATTATCATATTTGAGAATAGTGCTCAAGCGAATATGTTGGAATGGAAATCAGGATTGGTTCAATTTGGGAGTAAAGCAAATGGATGCCTCGGACATAAAGATACCCTTGCAACTTGTTCAAATTTACTATCGCAAAGCTCGGCTGAAATGCATGTATTTTAGGGACGCCTTAAATATGTGTACGATCCAAAACTAAGCGATACAAGAAATTCGTATTGAGCTACAAGGAGGATGTGGGAATATAGAATTTGTACGAGCGTTCAACAGAGCGAGATGCTGAGTCAGAATCGTGAGTATGAGAGTTGCATAGAGCAGATCTATGGAATTGGACAAACGACATATGATAGGAATGAGTACCAGCACGGTTCATGGACGAACCTAATTCTAAGTGGTATATTATGTAACGCCCACAACCGTACGGTGCGTTACGCTGAGTCGGATTGAATGAAACAAATGCTGGTTATATTTAATTTGTTGGATTTTGGGAAGAAGGATTGATTGAGTTGGTTTCATGTGCAGATGGCTAGCGGGTTCGATGGGAATCAGGTGTTCGTTCAGAACAGTACTGAGATAGCTGGATGGGAGCGATAATGCCGTCTTCCTTAGTCCGATCGGTCGGATGATTTCTAGAGCACGGCCTGCTCGCACGGTCATACCAGTTGAGTAGATCGCGCTTGCATCGGACCACGGGTTCAAGGGATTGGCCGTATCGGCAGGACAGGATGCTTAATGGGATCAAACATTGTGAGTGGACTCTTTCCCTTCTCCTCTACTCTTTCATGCCTAATAATATGGAAAATACGTAAAGGCTTGAACACTTGGGCTGAAACTTGGGAATCACTACACTGAGGCGTGCATAGAGTGTACGTCATTTGTTTGGATAGGATTGTGGCTTGAATTGATTTGTGCGTTGGATAGTTGGAGCTAGAGTTGGAATATTATACTTGAGGCAGTTGGTTGAATAATTGGGATTATGCTTGGACGGTTGGAATGATACATTGAGGCAATAGGAATATCGAGAATTTGGGCGAGTGAGCATGCATCCGTGCACGAGTATCACTTGGTCGCTTTGTCTTGCAAAGCGAGCAATTGTGGTTCAAAATCGAACAACTGCATCGGCGAGGTATGGTGCTGCTTGATGGGGCATTGTGCCACGAATGGGGCATTGTGCCACTGAAATAGCATTGTGCCACTGTTGCGGCATTGCCATGGGATTGCTTTGAGCATGGGTGTTGTACCAATTTGAAACACTGTGTTGAGAAGTGATTTTATGCATATGGGCATAACTTGGGCACAACTTGAGAGATTGTGCCTATGGAAACACTACATATTATGGTGCCTTGGGCTATATGTTGGAAGAATGGTTATGGATTCTTTGGTTGGATATTTCGGTTGGATATTCGGTTGAACGAGTCTAGGATCGCTTGGTGGGGCGAGAATGTTCGATCCTCTCGTCATACCTACGTGTTTGCATGTCACGGACAACTTGTGCACAAGTTTTGGCATTTCCTCGAAACGGCTTTCCGGGGCACTGGAACCGTATCCGGAGGGAAATATTTGATTCGTGCTAGTCATGATGCATTACGGAACCTCCAGCGGGGCTTGCTACCCGGGCTGATAGGGCGCACCGTAAATGCTTGGATATGTCCTGTACGGCTTAGCCAATGACTTCATATAGATAAGTGTTGGCTTGCTTTTCTTTTGTTGGTTTGGCTTTCGTGTAGGCACGGCCACCTTGCCTCGGCAAGAGTGTGCACTCGAGATTGGAATATAACTATGGTTGAGGATGGATATTGAGGTTTGGCTGATGGTTCGATATGTTATCGTGTAAGCGATGGCATTGAGTAGGACGGTTTGCATGCTAGTTTCCTTCGGGTTGGATATATATATAGCTTGTCGTTTGGTTTGAGTTGAATGCTTGCATGCTTAAACTGCTTTACAGCTTTCTTTAACATGTCATTCCTATGCCATGAAACGAATCTAGGATTCAACTAGAAACAACACCATATAACTGTTTGCATTCACTATTTTACTTAGTGTCGGCTTAGGCGAGTGGGTTACCCCGCTCACCAGTACGGTTGTGTACTGACCCACGTTTGTGGGCAATATTTCAGGTACGCAGGCGTAGTGGCGCTGCTTGGATATATGAGACATGATGTATGAACTGTAAGTACCATTGTGGGCTAGAGAAAAGAGCAAGAGTATTTTATCGCCTTTGTGGCATCGCCTTCGTGGCATTGCCTTCGGGGCATTTCATTTGGACCCTATCGTGAGCTTCGCTGCGTATTACTCTGATTGTGTGCTTGGTACACAATACAATGACTTCCACTGTAACTTGGTCGTTTCGATGATAACTTTGGTGTTTAACAACATCGCCTTGTACGTGTAGCGCCCCGTTCTTCCGGTGCGGAGAGCGCGGCTAAGAAACACAAGACGGTATCGTTCGATCGGGATAGATTGAATTAAGAATTCGTCCTCGTTATGGATTTGTTTCTTCGGAATCGATTCCCATATTCAGTGGACCGCACCCCAAGGATCGGCTTAGCGGCAGAGTCAGGAGGGACCTCTCCGCTGCTATCTTTTATTGCCTCGGTTTTCGATGTCGCTTGTTGCTTTCGTGCTTTGAGTTGGTTTTGGGATTTGCTTATTTTCCTTGAACGGTTTTGATGGTTTTTATTGTTTTCGTTCATTGAACTTCACTTCAATTCCGAGATTGGAAAAGTATAAGAGGTATTGATCGAGCTGTTCGTAATGCAGGTGAACGAGCAGTAGGCGGCTTACGAGCGGAGTCGTGAAGCGCCTCTTTCCTTCTCCCTTCTGATAATCTAAGTGAGTGGCTACCAACCCGATTAACTAGCCCTGCTTCCAAGCTTCACGCCCTAAAATATGCATTCTTCTTTGCCCCGATCAAACGATACCAAGTAATAATAAAAGAAACCAAGATAAAAAGGGAATAGACTTGGTTATTATGCTTGTCAATCAAACCTGTGAACTGTTGCCTTATTGTATGCTTGTTCGTGCAAATGTTCTATGAATTATGCTAAGTATGACACACACCTTGTATTGTGCATAATTGTTCAGGGAGGCTATGCTAAATGAATCATGCATTACTACTTGTCGTACACTCGTGTTCTTGCACTCATGTTCTTGCACTCGTGTTGCCTCAACTGCATGAATTATTAACTTGTTAATCGTGTTCGATCATGGACAACTTGTGCACAAGGTATAGTTCTGCGGACGGTCGCTGGGGCACTGGCACCGATCCGATCCGGGCGGAACTCGTGTAATAGTCATCGTGTACGGGACAAGATGGCTTGCAGCGCCTCGTGTACTATCGTTGTATGCTATCCTTGTCTCGGACTAGTCCACTATGGCAACCATGCCAGTGATCATCGTGTATATTTAAAACTGTTGCATACTAACTTGTGTCTTCGTGGCAGGGAAGGCATGGTAAGTATTGTGCCGGTAATTCAGACGGTCAGGTAAAATCCACCGAACGGTGGCACGTTCCTTTCAGTAAATTCAATATGCTGCTTACTTGTAAATGAACTAAGGCAAGATAGAAACCCACAAATATGCATGCTTCATTAAAACAACGTGTTGATTGGTATAGTTCGACTAGCTCGCCTTCACCAGTATGTTTCGACATGCTGACCCTCGTTGAAACAGATTATCCGCACCAAGGCGAACCGAGCGAGGAGCCAAAGTCGTCTTCCCGATCCAGTCCAGCTGTTGGCGCATCTTCACCACGCCCCTTGGAGCATTTTGAAGACAGGAGCTTGCAACTCTTCATACACAAATGCAGCTCCGTGGCAAAGCTATCCTCCAGCCTGGAGGTCTATATCTTTTGAAGTTTAGTAAAGGGATATAATGTACAGGACTGCTATCTTATTTTGAGTCAACACTTTTGTAAGCCGTTCGGCATATTAGCTGACTCGTTCAGGAGTTTATAATAGATGTTCATTATCAATAAAGAGAACTTTTCCATGTTTCAAATCTGTGTTTCAATTTATCTGCGTACTCTGAATATGTGCTTGCTATGCAAAATACTTTAGCCTTGTACGGGCGCAACCCCAGGCCCGTACGGCATCACGATTCGAGGGACGCCCCAACGATTTTAAGGAATCGGGTCGTGACATAGTGGTATCAGAGCACAGATTCAAGTTCCTTAGACTTCGTGCTGGAAAAGTTTCTTTAACGATCAAATTTCTGTGTGAACTCTTGAACTCGCTAGGCCAAAATGAGATACGTTCATGCAATAAGTCCATAATACATTATGATCCTAATGTAATTTACCTTCTTTTGAAGGAGTGGCTCCAGCGCAATCTACAGCACAAACACCGGACGAAATACAAGGCCAAGAAAGTAGTTCGGGCACTTCGGGAAGTTCAGATAGCCAGCGAGCCATACCAAGCATCGATCCCGTCCAATGAATGTTGCAGATGTTGGAGGCAAACCAACAAAGGGACGAGGCTCGCTATGAACGGGCCGAGAAGCAGGCGGAAGAGAGTCAGCTCAAGTTTCAAGACAATATAGAAGCACGATTCTCAGTCCAACAGAAGCAGGTGGATGCCCTGCAACAGATCGTTCAGACTTTGGCTTTCAACCATTCCACGGCAAGAGCGCCGACTCCGGTGGAACAGCCCGTGCTTGAAGTAGAGACGTCGCAAATTCCAAGGGCGAGGGACGTGACTGCCTTCGACTTTGGCCACTTCAAGAAAGTCTGCAATACCCCCATTTAACGGGACTGAGGACCCAGTCGTAGCTCTAGATTGGTTGGCCGAACTTGAAGATCATTTCGCTCTGCTAGAGGTCCCCGAAGAGAAGCGCATCGCCTGCGCGCAACTACAGCTCTACCTCAACACGCACGATTGGTGGGACGTGCATCGACGATCTCTCCAATTTGATCACGGAGAGGAGGCGATCTCGTGGATGACTTTTCGTGCCGCGTTCGAAGAGGAGTCCGTACCCCCTCCAGTACAACATCAAATGGAGAACGAGTTCGTACAACTGAGGCAAGGCAGCTTGACAGTTAAAGAGTACTCCGCCGAATTCAACCGACTCTCCAAATTCGTTAGGGCCTATTTACCTGATGTAGCGAGTCGAGCAAGAAGGTTTAAAGGTGGACTACGCCCTGCCATCCATGCGCACGTAGCCGTTCATCAGTATCGTACAATGCGTGAAGTCATGAATCATGCCCTATCGCTTGAACCACACTATCCTCACGTTCCTGTCGACGTTGTGCATACCTACAATCACAAACGCCAAAGCAACGAGAGAAGAAATACTGCTGCAAAGCGCCCTAACAACGGAGGGCACCAAAGAGGGAACCCAGGGCCATCGTGTAATTTCTGTAAAAAGCGTGGGCACACAGCCAACAATTGTTGCTTGAGACTTGGGTTATGCCTAGCGTGTGGACAATCAGGCCATGCTATTAATTCATGCCCGAACCTTCCTGATCGTCGTCCCCAACGAAATGCTCCCTAACGGTAGGTCCTATTCCTAAGTTTTGTGGACGAAACTTCCAATTAGTTGGGTAGGATGTAGCGCCCCGTTCTTCCGGTGCGGAGAGCGCGGCTAAGAAACACATGACGGTATCGTTCAATCGGGATAGATTGAATTAAGAACTCATCCTCGTTATGGATTTGTTTCTTCGGAATCGATTCCCATATTCAGTGGACCGTGCCCCAAGGATCGGCTTAGCGGCAGAGTCAGGAGGGACCTCTCCGCTGCTATCTTTTATTGCCTCGGTTTTCGATGTCGCTTGTTGCTTTCGTGCTTTGAGTTGATTTTGGGATTTGCTTGTTTTCCTTGAACGGTTTTGATGGTTTTCATTGTTTTCGTTCATTGAACTGTACTTCAATTCCGAGATTGGAAAAGTGGAAGAGGTATTGATCGAGCTGTTCGTAATGCAGGTGAACGAGCAGTAGGCGGCTTACGAGCGGAGTCGTGAAGCGCCTCTTTCCTTCTCCCTTCCGATAATCTAAGTGAGTGGCTACCAACCTAATTAGCTAGCCCTGCTTCCAAGCTTCACGCCCTAAAATCTGCATTCTTCTTTGCCCCGATCAAACGATACCAAGTAATAATCAAAGAAACCAAGATAAAAAGGGAATAGACTTGGTTATTATGCTTGTCAATCAAACCTGTGAACTGTTGCCTTATTGTATGCTTGTTCGTGCAAATATTCTATGAATTATGCTAAGTATGACACACACCTTGTATTGTGCATAATTGTTCAGGGAGGCTATGCTAAAGGAATTATGCATTACTACTTGTCTTGCACTCGTGTTCTTGCACTCGTGTTCTTGCACTCGTGTTGCCTCAACTGCATGAATTATTAACTTGTTAATCGTGTTCGATCATGGACAACTTGTGCATAAGGTATAGTTCTGCGGACGGTCGCTGGGGAACTGGCACCGATCCGATCCGGACGAAACTCGTATAATAGTCATCGTGTACGGGACAAGATGGCTTGCAGCGCCTTGTGTACTATCGTTGCATGCTATCCTTGTCTCGGACTAGTCCACTATGGCAATCATGCCAGTGATCATCGTGTATATTTAAACCTGTTGCATACTAACTTGTATCTTCGTGGCAGGGAAGGCATAGTAAGTATTGTGCAGGTAATTCAGACGGTCAGGTAAAATCCACCGAACGGTGGCACGTTCATTTCAGTAAATTCAATATGCTGCTTACTTGTAAATGAACTAAGGCAAGGTAAAAACCCACAAATATGCATGCTTCATTAAAACAACGTGTTGATTGGTATAGTTCGGCTAGCTTGCCTTCACCAGTATGTTTCGACATGCTGACCCTCGTTGAAACAGGTTATCCGCACCAAGGCGAACCGAGCGAGGAGCCAAAGTCGTCTTTCCGATCCAGTCCAGCTGTTGGCGCATCTTCACCGCGCTCCTTGAAGCATTTTGAAGACAGGAGCTTGCAACTCTTCATACACAAATGTAGCTCCGTGGCAAAGCTATCCTCCAGCCTGGAGGTCTATATCTTTTGAAGTTTAGTAAAGGGATATAATGTACAGGACTGCTATCTCATTTTGAGTCAACACTTTTTTAAGCCGTTCGGCATATTAGCTGACTCGTTCAGGAGTTTGTAATAGATGTTCATTATCAATAAAAAAACTTTTCCATGTTTCAAATCTGTGTTTCAATTTATCTGCGTACTCTGAATATGTGCTTGCTATGCAAAATATTTTAGCCTTGTGCGGGCGCAATCCCAGGCCCGCACGGCATCACGATTGGGGGACGCCCCAACGATTCTAAGGAATCGGGTCGTGACATAGAGCGCAACTCCAGGCTCGTATGGCATCACGTCCCGATGAGAATGATTGTCCTACGGGAGCACTGCAACGTAGTGATTCACGTTCAGCAGGGACTATTGAGCTTGCGGGAGATTGGGGCGTGACAGTGATGACCCGACCCACTTTGCTCAGCGAGAAGACTCGCTTGAGGCAAAGAATTTCAGACTTGTTCCTCAGGAGTTCATACTTAGTCTTTCAAAGGCGCGCTTAAAGTATCGCTCGACCGAGACGAAACATCGCTAAGGTGGGTGGCTACGATGAACTTGTCTTTGCTTAGCCTGCACAAACAAAATATGGACGATACATGCTAGTCGCTAGGTGAATCACCCATTGCATGCTAATAAAAAATACAACGCACCTAGATAAGAGAATAATCACATCTTATATTGCCTGTGTTAGAACTTAGAAATAAAACTTAGCTTATAGTCGGACCCTCGCATGCTACCTTAGTTTCGTGTTAGTAGACTCCGCTAATGCTTCGAGTAGATCAATATATACTCTTCGTAGTACACTGCTTCACATGTTTATACTGCTCGTCTCATAGATCATGTCGCCCGATATGCCCCTGTACGGTTTAACTCCTCGCACTACCCCTTAGACCCGTGCTAGCATAATTGTTTATGTTCTAAAGTAGACAATGTCGCAAGTTTCTTTATGCTTATGTTTCAACATTGTTTCAATGCTTGCCTGCTTTACATATTCTCTATGCTTGTTGTAATTTCATGCCACAATCAGGTAACATTATCCATGTCTTGCATTCATCTAGTTAGCCGAAAGACTACCGAATAGTCGTTCCATGCAATATGAAATTGCAAGTATTCAGGACAGTTAGGCCGCCAAGGTAGTTCCCGAATTAGGGGAATGCACCAAGTCAAGTTAAACTTTTAACGAGAACCATGTCAAGATAAACAAGAATCATAGCTCGTGTAGCAATACTCATTCTGAACAAGAAACAAGATCCTGACAAGTACCTAACAAGACACTACTAGAAAAAGCGGGATTAGCGACGCATTTTAGCGACTCCATATAAAAACGTCGCTAAATGGCGACATTTAGCGACGTTTAGCGACTTTTATTAAGATTTTAAAAGATGAGTCGCTATAAGTTCAATTAAGGTCGCTAAACGTCGCTAATATATCTAATTTAGCGACATTTAGCGTTGTAATTAGCGACGTATATATTAAAAATATTTAGCAACGTGTTTAGCGACGTCTTTGACGTTGCTACATTTTAATTTAGCGACGTTTTTATTTGACGTCGCTAAACGTCGCTAAATTTTGGTTAATTAGGGCTCAGTTTTCTTTTTCCCCATCTGTCGAAAATTTTAAAAGTTTTCAAAACCTTTCGATTTCCCCCACCCCCCCTCTCCGGCGACCGGCTCTCCACGACTGCGGCTACTCCGGCATCCCCCTCCTCCTCCTCGAGCTCTAGGTAAACCCTAACTCTCTCTCTCTCTCTCTCTCTCTCTCTCTCTCTCTCTCTCTCTCTCACACACACACACACACACACACATGTGACACTGACACAACACACACTTGACAGACACGACGCACGCACACAAACACTGACAGACACACACGACACACACACACACAAATGCAGACACACGCACACACACACACACACACACACACACACACAGACACTGACACTGACATTAACACTGACACAGACACGACACACACACACACGCACACACACACGCACACACACACACAATCTTTGATCTAATGGATGTGTCCATGTGAATTGAGGGTTGGTATCATGGTGGTGTAGTGTATGGAGGATGTATCCTAGAGTATCTTGGTGTTGCACACCAAATGTTTGTGAATTGGACTAGTGGTTGTGTGTGTGTGTCAATTTATGCCTTAGAGTATCATATGATATGTATATGTAAATTGGTGTATTATCTATTTGCATGTGAGAGAGTGTATGCATATATAGGTGTATCTCGATATATATATATATATATATATATATATATATATATATATATATATATATATATATATATATATATATATATATAGGTATATAGCTACTGTTATCTGTGTTGGTGTTCATAGTGTCTTCTAGCTGTGCTTGATGTGGGAGAGGGTAGAAGAGTCGAGTTGTGTGTGGGTGTCACTACTGAACTATGAGGCTTCAGGAACTGAACTCAATTCAGTTTGGCCTAGTGTATTAGGCAAGCTGGCAATGTGTTGCAGTGGTGTCGGGTTGGCACTGTGAGGAGGGGATTGGTTTTTGTCATCTTCTGCAGTGGGAGAGTGTTGGTGCACACTTGAGCAGCATCAAACACATGCATGCTTGAGCAATGGCAAGGCAGCAACAAGCACTGCTGTGAGCCATAGCAGTAGTTAAGGGCAGTTGGAAACAACTAAGTGAAGGGAAGATTTAGCCACTGCAGCAGCAGTGCAAAGTATCAGAGGTTGCAGACTTAGTTAGGGTCTGCAGGCATGTATTTGGGTTAAGGTATAGACAAGTATCGGGTAGGTGTTCACAGGTCACTTGTTGCATGCCAATACAGCCCTTAACTGATACTGTGGTATCAGGGATTTAATTGGCAAGAGTGATCAGTGCAGTACAGTTTAATTAGAGCACAACAGTGCTGTGAAGTGAACTAATACTGTGGTATTAGGGAGGAGTGACTGCTATGGGTTGTAGTCCAGTGAGCAAGTATAAGGATGAAGTACAAGGTGCCAGGCCAAGGGTAAGAGGCTCTCAGTGTGGATAGTAGAGTACTTAATTTTAAAGCAGAATATCCTAGTAGTCCAGTATCAAGTGGGAGTAACAAGTGACTGGGACCAAGGTATTATTGTGACATACATTTATGAGCTAAGATGTGAGTTGGGGTAAGGTAGGATATTAGTTAAGTTATACTAGTAGTATTTAGTATAGCTAATATTAACTAGTATACTTAGTAATAACTAGTATTAGCTAGGCATTAACTAGTATAAACTAGAATTCCTTAGTACGACCTAGAAGACATAGTGTAGCAAGGTATTAACCTAGTATTGACTAGTATAAACTAGTATGGATCTAAGTGGCTTAGAAACATCACCATGAACTAGTTAACCCTGTTTATCATTTCAAAACAATCATTAACATTTATATTCCATATCTAGGGCTCTTGGACTTTGATAAATGAAAGTATGTATTATATCAGTTATGAAATGAAAGTATTGCTTATTTTAGACTTTGATAAATGGTCAGTTGTTTTGAATATTGCTTATTTTAGACTTTGATAAATGAAAGTATGTATTATATCAGTTATGATTTTTATAGTACGGTTAAGTTAGGAAGTTAGGTGATAAACCACTGTATGTAATAATTTATATGATACATACTGTCATTTTTGCAAAAGTATCTAGAAATGGATATGAATTACTATCTGCGTCATCATTCGTGGATGTACAACCGTCATCCTGATGACATGTGCGGTATACGGGATAAATTCATTGAGGGTGTACAGCAGTTCCTGCAGTTCGCCAAGGCGTTCCCTCAGTTCATGGACGGTACCAAAATTAAGTGTCCGTGTGTGAGATGTCGCAACAGAAAATATCATCCAGAAGTGAAAGTTACATATCATTTATACTCGAAGGGCTTCACGCCAAATTACTATCAGTGGACCGCGCACGGAGAACTTGTATCTCTAGCATCAGAGTCGGAGCCCTATGTGGAGCCGTATATGGATGTCCACAACCACGATGCTTACGACGACGGGTTGGTGAACATGGTTTATGATACGGTGGGGCCTAGTTTCAATTCGGACAATTATGATGCGGCGGGACCTAGTTTCAATCCGGACAATTATGATGTAGCTGATGAGGCACCGAATGCCGATGCTGCAAAGTTTATGGAGTTGCTGGAGAATGCAAGGACTCCACTATATCCTGGTTGTGAGGATCTTTCACCGTTGGAGGTGGTTACAAGATTAATGAGCATCAAGTCCAATTTTAATATGTCGCAAGAATGCTATAATCGACTGCTCGATTTGATTATAGAGATCTTGCCCGAGGGTGCAAAGTTGCCTAAAGACTTCTATCGATCTAAGAGGATGGTGAGATCGCTTTGGATGGAATACGAGAAAATCGATGTATGTCGCAACGGGTGCATGTTGTACTACAAAGACGACAAGGATGAAGATGCGTGCAGATTCTGTGGTGCTGATCGCTACAAGGCCTCTGTTAGAGGAAAGTCTGTCGGTGCAAGGAAGCCTACCGATTTGATGCACTACTTGCCTTTGACATCGCGGTTGCAGCGGTTGTTTATGGTTAAGGAGACTGCAGAAAATATGAGTTGGCACAGGCAAAAATAGATCGAAGGAGTATTGGATCATCCATCCGATGGAGAAGCATGGAAGCACTTTGATCGAGAGTATCCATATTTTGCTGAGGAAGTGCGTAATGTCAGATTGGGGCTCTCCTTTGACGGTTTTACCCTATTCGGACTTTCGGGCTCTGTCACGCCCCAGTCCCAAAATATCGAGGGACTAGACACGTGTCAATGGCCAGCAGCACACACCGATGGACAAACCTAATTTAATGGATCAATCGGGACGTACTTAAGCTGTAATACAATAATAAGAGTCTAGATATACTAATCTTGTCCACAGAAATGAATATAACAATATCAGAATCATAAAGCAAGATCAATCTCAATAAAATATAAACTCGGAAAATAACCCGATAATGAGTCTGATACATCTGTCGAGATACAAGAATAAAGATAACCACAGCAAATACTGAGTATGAAAACAGTATATACTCAGAAGATACCCTCAGGGATCACTCGTCTACTGGATCTGGTACTGCTCCAGTGCCTGCTCCTGCTCCTGCTCCTGCTAATGCTCCTGTCTCGTATACCACGGGGTCGATCTCGTCTGCTAATCATGGGGACATAATCCGGATCCAGGTCCTCAGGGGACATAGCAAGGTACAAAATAACTCAAGCCAAAATAAATCAGTGCAGCAATAAATGACCAATGGGGTAAATATATAACCAGCTAAGTGATATGCAAGTTGATAGTTTTAGTTATACTCGGGCTGAGACTACTACAGGATCAGCGTCGGAGAAACGTATAGCAGTATTCTCTTGAAGGGCCAGTATGGTACCAAAGCTCTGTTGCCAGAGTCTAAGGCACTTCCATTAAATTATTATATATATAATCAGCCTTTTGTATGGTAAATCTCTCCCCATCCAATGTAATCACACGTCTCATATCCATGACACGCAAGATCAAAACTAATGCAGCAAGTCATATAATGTCTATGAATATAATGTCTATGTCATAAAACATGTATCTTATACAGAATCACCATGAATATCTCAGAAAGATTCTGTCTCATGAATAGTGTCAAGTGTCCTGGGTTATGATGTACTTTGATATTTCAAGCACGAGAATGTAATCACGATATCCATCTCTAGGTGACGTTACACAACTCCGCGTACGGTGTTGGCACCCGACTATTAATCGGACGCTAAGTAAGTCACACGGTCCTAGGTCAAGCATGTACAAAATATAAATAAATCAAGAAAATATGTAACAAGAACTGCAATGTTGGCAAGGTACACTTGCCTGGGGTTCTGACTCCAACTGTAGCTCTGATCTCAGTGGGAATTGTAGGTACTACTCTGGTTGCTGAAATAAACATCACCATTAGATTCAGAAAATATCAAATAGCTATAAACGCCTGTCCTTGAGTCCAATTTGGACACCAGGGGCAAAAATGACAGTTTCTGGTCAAAGCGGGGTCCACATGTGGGCCGCTTCGTACCAAAAAATGTGTCAGGGGCAAAGGTCTCCAAATTCGTCAAACTTAGTATCAATAAGTCCAGAACGATGATACAAATCCAACGAAACTTTCAGAATTGGATTCCGATGAGCCGATCACAAAATCGCCCGTCGAGTGGAGCCGCGGGGCCCACGATACACGATTTTGTCACCGTTCTCAGAATCGAACCAAACTTGGGTCACAGGACCAGCATATTGCTACGAGTCCGATGGCGCAAGTTTCGTTTTGATCCGACATGTGTACACAGAGTTACAATGTATTCCAGAACAGGCGGATACGGGGCATTGTTGGCGGATACGCGTTGATTCCGGTGTATACGCACATCCAAATCAACTTCTACGAAATTTTGCACGTTCGTATCCACGGCGCGCACGTTTCGGTGAAGACCGCACGCGACCAAGTCGTCCCGCTTGGCGGAGCGCACTCAGTTCCGGGGTGAAACATGGCGTTATTTTTTCTGTTTTTGGATCGCGGTTCGCGATCGCCACAGGACGCGATGCACCGAGCGGGTTGTACGGGCATCTAGAGGGTTACACAGCCGACGCATCACAACTGACGGAACAAAAAATAGAGCAACGAGGAGAGAGAACGGGTTACCTGAATAGGGCTCCGTGGAACGAGAATTTTTCGTGTCCGCGAGTCGACACGACACGACACAGTGTCCATAGCCTAGGGTTAGGGTTCTGCTAGGGTTCCGGTGGCTGGGGCGGCCGGCGATGGCCGTGGCTTCACCGGAGGAGGGCGGCGACAGCTGGAGCTCGTCGAAAGCGGCTCAGGCGGAGGCTCGTCGGCTCAAGACGGCCGGGGAGAGGCTCGATGCTGCACTGGGCTCGGGGGAAGCTCGCCGAAGAATGCTGCGGGGTCGGGCTGGGCACGGCGCTAAGGGTGGCTAGGGCATCAAGGCGGAGCAGGGAGAGGGCAGCCGGGCTAGAGGGTGATGGTGGTGGTGGTGGGCTAGGCAGGGCAGCGGGGCTCATAGCGGAGAAAGGAGGAGGGAAGGCGGTCGGGGCTAGGGCAGGGCAGCGGGTTCGGGTCGAGCGGCTGCGGGGTCGGGGAAAGGCGAAGCGGGGCTGGGATTCAGGGCGGAGGAAGATGACGGAGGGGGAAGGCGAGGGCTAGGGCTAGGGTTCAGGCGTCGGCGTCAAGGGGTTAAATAGGAGCGTCAAAACAGTGAATCCGATAAGGATTCCGACTTGGGTTTAACGGGTTTCGGTCGGATCGGGTCAGCGGGTAGCGGGTTAGACCCGGATTCGTTAAGTTTAGGTGCGGGTTCGGGTAGTCGGGTTTCGGGTCGGGTTTAGATCCGACCCGACCCGCTAAGGTTAGGTTCGGTTCAGTTGAACCGGGTCTGGGTTGGTTTGGTTCAATTGAACCGGGTTTATTTCTAGGGTTTAATTCGGTTTAAATATAAATTAGTTTTTAGGCTTTGAAAATGCTTCCGGGGTCCAATAAATTCTCGGAAAATTATCCTATGTCTAGTTTTTCATTTTTCACCATAAAATATTATTTTCATAATATTTTAATATTAATTAACATTATTTAAAATCATTTAAATTCAAAATACCTTAGTTTTAATTACAGAAAAATCTCAGAAAATTATAGAAAATTGTGAAAAATCCAAATTAAAAATTTCTGAAAAATCAGGGGGTTTACAGGCTCCCAGTATTCGTGTTGGCCTGTGATCGTCACTCCGTACAATCTATCGCCTTGGATGTGCATGAAGACTCCGTATATGTTCCTAACCGTTATTATCCCGGGTCCGAACAATCCGAAGAGGAATATCGATGTGTATTTACAGCCTTTGATAGATGAGTTGAATCAACTGTGGGAAGTAGGTGCCAACACGTACGATGTTTCTAGAAAGCAGAATTTTCAGATGAGGGCAGCACTTATGTGGACCATCAACGACTTTCCGGCCTATGGAATGTTATCGGGATGGAGCACCCATGGTCATCTCTCATATCCGTATTGCATGGACCGTACTCAGGCTTTCCGTTTGAAATACCGAGGCAAACCGTGCTTCTTCAATTGTCATCGATAATTTTTGCCGGAGGATCATCCGTACTGGAGGAACCAGAATGCTTTTCGTGCCGGAGTTATAGAGAAGGCCAATCCACCGCCAAGGTGGCCCAGATACACGATATGGAAAGAGGTAAAAAATTTACCAAGTGATATCGAAGAGCCTGCTAAGGGGTACAAGTGTGACGGATTTGGTCGCACCCATAACTGGACGAAGAGGAGTATATTCTGGAATCTACCATATTGGAGCACCAATCTGATCAGACATAACCTTGATGTCATGCATATCAAGAAGAATGTGTTTGATAACATAATTAATACTGTAATGGAGGTAAAGGGGAAGACGAAAGATAATCCGAAGGCCAGGTTGGACTTAGAAGAAATATGTAGACGTCCTGCATTGCATTTGATAGAGGAGGGGAATGGAAAGTTAAAGCAACCTAAGTCAGGTTTCTCACTGGAGAAAGAGGATAAAGGTAGACTTTGTAGGTGGATTCAGGGTCTAAAGTTTCCAGACGGATACATGTCGAACTTGAGAAGATGCGTCGACCTCAAGGAGAACAAACTGGTGGTATGAAGAGCCACGATTGTCACGTATTCATGGAGAGGTTAATTTCGATTGCATTTCGGGAATTCTTACCGCAGGTCATTTGGGACCCATTGACAGAGCTGAGCATATTCTTAAGAGATCTTTGTTGTACTAAGTTGCTCGTCGATCGTCTAGAAAAGCAAGAGAAGGACATTGCGGTAATACTATGTAAGCTCGAGAAGGTGTTTTCTCCTGGATTCTTCGACTCTATGGAGCATTTGCCAATTCATCTTTCCTATGAGGCACGTGTTGGTGGTCCTGTCGGTTATCGGTGGATGTACCCCTTCGAGCGGCATCTGAATCACCTAAAGAGAAAGGTAAAAAATAAGGCACGGGTTGAGGGCTCTATTTGTGAAGCTTATGTTCTCGAGGAGATTACAAACTTTTGCTCGACGTATTTCAAACCGCATGTTGCTACTAATAGGACGAAATCTCCAAGAAACGACGACGCATATTAGGAATCTAATGATGCAATACTCAAAGTATTCAATGCGTCCGGAAAGCCTTCAAAAAAAATGAAGAAGAGATATTTGAATGACGATGAGCTAAGGGCTGCTCAATTGTATATATTACTCAATTGCGACGAGGATGAAGTGGAGAAGCTAGAGGGGTAAGTAATTAATACGTCCACGTTTACATCATCTCAATGTAATAGTATAAGATACTATTATGCTACTAATCAGCAGTTGTTTTATTATTTTTTAGCACATATAATGATGAGTTGAGGTCGGTTAGACCCTACATAACAGACGAAGAAGTAGAATAAGATATGAAATGCCATTTTCCTTCTTGGTTGAGCGCATATGTAAGATGCTTGGTAATTACTTTTTATTTCTGCACTTGCAAAACAAATAACTTACTATCGCTACTTTGGTATTTAGGTTTATCGTCTAATAACACTCGAGACTGAATCTATTAGAACTCTAGCCAAGGGACCAATTACTGCCGTAAAAATATGGCCAAGTTTCTATGTGAATGGGTTCAGGTTCAAGTCAACAAATGCTCCTATCAGAGACAACTTTCTGGATCTTGATTCTACGAAAAATAGTTTTTTGTGTATCAAATCTTCTAACTACAAAGACGTCAATCCGGGCAATAATTTTTTTGGCATCTTACGAGAGATTGTGGAGTTGACATATAATTGTGGCACAGAACCTGCTAATATCGTGCTATTCAGGTGTGAATGGTTCGATCCGATTCAAGATCAAGGTTGGAAAATTGACAAGCATGGCCTTGTGGATATAAACTACAAGCGTAGATATCAAGGCTACGAACCATTTGTCCTATCAAGTCAGGCTCAGCTCGTGTACTTCACAACTTATCCTAGACGGGGGACAGCAAGGTCGGATTGGTGGGCAGTATGCAATACTAAAGCTGGAAATACCTTTGACATTGACTAAATAGCTTATCAGGAGGACGATTTACCTCTTGTAACAAATATTGTAGATGTGGACTCAACGAAAGTTACTCATTATACGAGTAATAATGTAGAAGATGTAAAATTATCCGAAGAGGAAGACGAAGTAGATGAAAGTGAAGATGAGGAGGAGGAAGAGAAAGAGGAAGAGAAGGACGAGGAAGGCGAACAAGATGAATTTTCTGAAGATGATTGAGAATAAAATATATTGCATATAGAATGTAACTATATTTTGACTGTAGAATGTAGATCAAGGTTGGAAAATTGACGAAGTAGATATACCCATTAACGAATATATGTATTATATTTTGACTGTAGAATGCTTTGAGATATGCATCATATTTCGACTGTAGAATGTACTATATATTTGTGTTTCTCTATATTCATCATATGTTGTTATCAGATATGACAGGACGACACGGAGGATTCGGCATGTCCCGAGGTAGACAGAGTGCTCCTCTGGTACTGCCTACTGTTGGTTCCGGATCATCGTCGCCCAGTACTCCAGTATATCGATCACTCACATCTCCGACTGTTGGGACGAGTAGTTCTAGGTGTGATAGTTTACCCTCGTCCAGCGTTCCTCCTGCTGACGGAACCATGGGGACAGATGAGCATGTCGAGGAGGTCGTGCCCATGTTGTCCCAGCATCAGCAAGATCCTCCATGCGCACCTCCGGAGGAGACGAAGACAGAGATTTGGGCCGACGGTACAAAGTAAGTCAATTAGATGGTTTAGTATAATATATATCGTGTATTTCTTTATTCATTGTATATTAACTTTTTCAGTATTCTAAATTATTATCTCTGTATAGATATCGTCCATCGTCGGTTCAGAGACGCCTGGGCCAATTTTTGAGGAACAACTACGGTGGCCCTTGGATCAACTATTCTGAGGCTCCGGAGGAGAGAAAGGCATTCTGGTTTGCGTACTTCCAGGTAAAAGTATATTAAATAAATCCTCTAATTTATACATATTATATAACTTATCCGTGATGCTAACTTACTAAATTATTTATTGTAGCAAACGTATTTTTATCCTCCGCACCGGGCCGAGTTGATCGAGCGGCTCTTTCCTACCGTTGTCGCCAAGCTTATCCGAGATGCTCTGGATGACCAGAAGGCTCGTGATCGTGTTGGAAAACTGATCCAAGGATGGATCACGCCTGAGCAGTGGACTGCGATGAGGGATAGATTCGACGATCCGAGCTACAAGGAAAGGTCTAAGAAGGCCAAGGCGGCTAGGCGGAATGTTGCCAAGTGGTATCGTGGCTCGATTTCGATGACGGAATATTTTCGTCGTTTGGTATATTTTTTCTTTTAAAATATATTATTTTAATGTAAGACCATAAAATGGTACTTGGAAAAAATGTTTAAGTTTAGTAATAAATAATATATTTTTAACAGGTACAGAGGGGTGAGGATGCAAACATGGTGACCGTCTTCTTGGCCACCCATCGCAAGGACGGAAATCTCATTGATGAGAGGGCCTCGCAGACCTATGTAAGTATTACTTTACTTTGTGTTAATTGTAATATAACTTAGGCAATTATCGAGTTTTCAAACCTTTCTAGGTCGAGTATCTTAGGCTGCGTGAGCGGGCGACTGCTAGTGCACCTACACCTGGAGAGGCTGGTACTTCGTCGTAGCCCGCTCCAGCTCCGTCGGCGGACGACCTGTGGGTGACCGTAGCTGGTAGTCTCCAGAGGGGTACGTACTACGGTACGGGCTCCTATGGTGCCCTGGTTGCGACGCAGTCATCTAGGGCCACCCGACAGTTGCGCATTCCATATAGCCCTCGCAGTCGCAGCCCTCGCAGTCGTCGGCCAGAGTCCAGGAGGCCGTTGACCGTCAGATTGCGTCTCTCCGTGATGAGTTGCTGCGAAGGATGGAGGAGCAGCCCCGGTCCCAGCCGCAGACGGACGATCCGATGCTCATCGCTCGATTCTATATGCTCGACCGCAGTATGACGGAGTTCCGGGATTTGACAAATGATATTAGAGCCTCGACAGACCGCAACATCATGGAGCTGCAGGCGTCACAGCTATCGATGGACGAGAGGCTGACGATGATGCAGGATTCAATAGTTCATAGCAGTACGAGGCTGTTATCTACCATGGATTCTTACAACCAGCGACTCGCAGACTTGGAGCGGGCACGGCCTCCTGGTGCGCCTACATCGACACAGACTCCACCGACGTCACTGCCTTCTCCATCGACATCGATGTCGATTCCACGGGACGAGTATGAGAAGTTCTTATCCTTCAAGCGCGCCGGTGGTCAGCCTCCTGCAGATCTGCAGTAGTATAGCTAGTTACTGGATATTTATATTTTTATTATTATTTAGAATGCGATTGTATGGATATAAATTTGACATATTCTTTACGATGAGATTTGCTGGATGCTTTCTTTTCTTCAAATTTTATTATATTATTCATATTAAATATGTTATTTTACCGGTGTTGAGTGTTCAGTGCCTGTTTTTCCCTTTTTTTCAGTTCAATGATACAAGTTGCAATATAATATACAGTCCCTGTACAAACTCAAACACACTGAATTATAATACACACACTCTCCCTATCTCTTAGCACATTAAGACCAATACACAACACAGATAGTACTGTCTTAATTCACTGATATTCATACAGTTCCTAATATATTTTGGTTTACAACTAATGACTGATACTTGGCCTGTATTTACCCAGTGCACAAGAATTTTTCCCCTTGGTGCTGCTACTGTGTCCTTTATTCAATTATTTCTACTAACATCATATACCTGATAATGAACCCAAGGGGGTTGGTAAACCCAGAAATGCAATTCAGTAATATTTTATTTTATTTTTTCTGAAAATTAGCGATATTTTTAGCGACGTTTAGCGACGTTTAGCGATGTTCATTTATGTCGCTAACTACGTCGCTAATTAGCGATGCTGTTACACGTCGCTAAAGACGTCCCTAACGAAGTCGCTAAAATCGTCGATATACGTCGTAAACTGCTGACATGGCAGTATTGCCAGGTCATTAAAGACGTCGGTTTAACGTCGCTATATAAGTCGCTAATTAGCGACGTTTAGCGACTTTAATAAACGTCGCTAATTAGTGACACTACGTCGCTAAACGTCGCTAAATTTAGCGACACATTAAGTCGCTAAAAAACGTCGGCATAGCGACGTTTAGCGATGTTTTTTGTTTTAGCGACTTGCTTTTTTCCGACTGCTTTAAAATGTCGCTAAACTAACTTAGCGACGTATTTTGGTTATTTAGCGACATTTTTAGACGTCGCTAATTTGACTTTTTCTGGTAGTGAGATCTTAAATTAGTACCTGATATATCCTGACTTGTACTTGTACCTGTACCTGCGAGAATATGGAATACTTGAGGTTATGCGTGGTCACGGACAACTTGTGCACAAGGTAGATTTTTGAATCCAGTTCCGCGGACGATCGCTGGGGCACTGGGGCCGATTCGATCTAGATGGAACATCTGAGTAGTCACCTGTTTCGGCAGGATGGGTGCAATGTCCCTGATATCTATTGCTTGCATACCATCTTTGCCTTGTAATACATTGTCCACTATGAAATTCATGCTAGTGACCCCCTGTTCATATAGATAAGTCATCCTCGCTTAGCGACAATCCGTGTACGAGTCATTGTATAGCATCTAGTAATCTGGAACACCTAAAATATATGAGTATAAGATATTTATACACATTTGAACACCTGGACAATCTGTTGCAACCCATATGAGTATAACATATTTGAGTAATCCGTGTAACTCGTGCACCTGAGTTAGAACCTCGCTCGTAACACTTGTGTATGCTTATACGAGTCCTTAGATTTTATCTTTATATATATTCGTGCTTGGTTTAACTTGGTTTTATCCTTGACAGGGAAGGACAATTGGTAAGTTGGTAAGTATCGCCGTGTTCCTTTTATATCGCACAGCGCACTGCCTCATGAGTTAAGCTTGTACATTATGCCATAAAACTGATTCTAAGGCAAGACTAGAATGATAACTTAATATGGTGCACGAAACTTATATAACGTGTTTGGATTTGTCGAGCAGTCGAGAAGCCTCCCCACCAGTGTATTCATGTACTGATAATCCACCAGATTAATTGCAGGGTGCGGGAGAACCTCGTTCGGTACAAAATCCCTTTGTGTGAGCTAAGGCGTGAATTTTGCTCTGGAGCCTTGGAGCGTTGCGTCCGGAGCTAAAGCACATATACAGGACATAATGTTGGAATATTGCCTATAAATCATTTCATGTTATAAGCTACTTGGCACGCCTTTATTGTTTCGAGAGAGAGGACTTGAGCGACTTGTAATCTCGACCTAGCACCGCTTGTAACACTGATTCAATATCAATAAAGTGATTATTTTACTTCCATACTTGTGTTATTCAATGCTTCCGCTATGACGACTCTGTGAACTTGTTACCAATCGCTTGTTTGTTCTTATTTCTCTGCATACGGACTATCTGTGCGACTGTGTGGTTTAGCTATTTCTCTGTCTGTTCGGATTCATGGACTTGCATGGGCGCAACTTATGCTCGTGAGATATCATATCTTGATGGGCACGATCGTCCCGCAGGAGCACTGGCTCGGTGATTTGCGCCTAGTGGGGATGGCCGATCCTGTGGGAGAATGGGGCGTGACATCTTAGGGACGATCAGTTCACCTTTGGCTAAGGAACATCGGTTCATCTTGGCTATCACCGACTACTTCTCCAAGTGGGAGGAAATCATACCACTCACTGTAGTCAAGGCGTCCAATGTGATCAGCTTCGTCAAGCATCACGTCATATACCGCTTTAGCTTGCCACAAAGGATCATCCATGATAATAGTCCATAGTTCGAAAGTCACATGTTCTACCGATTTTGCGACAAAAATTAGATTCAAAATTTAGCGTCAACTGCCTATAACCCGGCAACAAATGGTCTGGCAGAAGCCTTCAACAAGACCATCATAAAGCTACTCAAAAAGTTCGTGTCATCCAACAAACGCGACTAGAATGAGAAGCTGGATGAATGTCTCTATGCCTACCATACAATGGTCCGGACAGCTACGGGCAATACACCTTTCTCTTTGGTGTACGGAAGTGAAGTGGTCCTCTCGTTCGAGATACAAATCCCTTCACTCTGAGTAGCTCTCTCCAACCAATTAACCGTCGACAAAAATTACCGTCGACGGCTACAAGAGTTAGAAGCACTCGATGAGAAACGTCTCTTAGCTCAGCAGCGCATTGAGCTATACCAAGTGCATCTTTTGGGAGCCTTCAACAAATGGATGAAGAAGAGGACCTACCAAGTGGGTGATCTCATCCTGACCGTAAGTAGGCCGATGGTTATGACCCACAAGATGGTCGACAAATTCTAACCCAAATGGGAAGGCCCGTTCGTCGTAGAATCGGTATTCTCCAACGGCGCCTACTGGCTCGCGAAACCCAACGACAACTTGCTCATGATGCCTATCAACGATAAATTTCTAAAAAAGTACTATGTCTAAGCTAGACTTGTACTCCCCTTATCCCCAGTCGAACAATCAAGATGTACAGTCTTTACACTCTTGGTTCTTCATCCCTAGCAAGGGCCTATATACAACATGTCCCCTTTTTTACAAATTTATGTAAAAGCCATTATCTGTATCTAAGAGTCCTGGATATGCAACAGATGATGGATCCTCAAAGTCTCCCCAGGGAGCAGTCCTCAGGTCCACCGGAACACTCCCGCTTGGACCAACCAAAAAACTAGTCTCGTTAGACTCTAGTCTCCCCAACGGAGCAATCCTCAGGTCTATCTTCATTCTTGGATAGACCAAACCTAGCAAATCACTCCTCAGTGAGTTTCTCGGACATTGGTTCACGTCTATATTACCTCTGAACTACTATCCTAACATTCTTCACCGGCAGAGTTTGCCATATCCATATTACCTTTGAGCAAACCTCCCCCGGGTCTTGGCTATCGATCATTACGTCCATATTACCTCTGATATTGGTTGTCATCTCCACTTATCACCCGTACTTACTAAGGTACGTCAGCGGTGTTAAGTCCACAAAATCTGCCATGTCCATATCACCTCTGGTAGGGCTTGTTCCAAATCTATTACTTGTACTCAAGTGCGCAAGAAGTAATAGGTCCAAAAAACCTATCACGTCCACATTACCTCGGATAGGGATTATTTTTGAACTTATTATTTGTACTCAACGTACACAATAAATAATAGCTCCACCTAAGTCTCCCAGTGGGACATCCTAGACAGACCACGGTATTCTACTACGTCCATATTACCTCTAGTACAATATCCAAATTTTACACAAAATTCATACGCAACAAGACAAATGAAGGAAGAAGTTCTGGAAAAAGAGAAATATTTATTAAAGATCATGAGTACATATGATGAAAATCTACTACATTTTCAAGGGTTTTTATTAATATTCAAGGTCTCGGGTATATATGATGGGAATCCCTTTTAAGGGTTTCCATGGGTTCTCGCCGACAAGAACCTCTTCTATTATAAGGCGCCTCTATGTTGTTTCTGCCACGGACACAAGCGAGACTGGCAGCAGGACTCAGTAATGCTTGGTCAATCCTCATCTGTGCAGATCTCAGAATATGAAAAAGAATCCATACTAACAGACAACCAAAGGGAAGAAGACCAGACACTCTCCGACCATACGGGAAGACTAGACAACAGGAATGGCAATCAATCAAAATCCAGTAATCAGCGCCGCAGAACCCTGACCGATAGCAGTCCGCATAAAGGGGATACACATCTAGCATGCTGCATAAATAGGGACAGCTCCACGCACAGGATGATCATCCCCGTATCCTGGACCAATTCTTGGCAAACCGCCGTAGAAGGTTGGTTTTTATCCTGAACAACGGGTGTTATTATATCCTTCCATGCTCCATCATAGGCAGCACGAGCAAGGACAAAACCTACATAAAGAAGACACACGTCAGTCTCAGCGAGGATTATAAAAAGGTACGACTATCGCATACCGTTGCCAGGCTGCAGTTGCATGCAGCTAAGACCGCCCAGACGAGCAAGATGAGAGATCATCCATACGGTCCAGCCACAGATAGACCCTACGCATATGTTGCAGTCCAAACGGCCAAGCCTCGGATAGGCTATGTATTATGTTGCAGAGGGGTACTCATCCGTACGACAGAATATTGTGAAAAGTCTGCGCATGTTCATCCAGGTAGCATAACTTTGTAAAGAGTTTGCACGGGTCCCAGATAATTTTTCACCCACGCAGCAAGACCGTGCCTTTGGCGGCCCAACACCAGAAGCTTTGTGCTCCCTTACCTCTATCAGGAGGCTACGGATCAAGGACGCCCCCGGCGAACCCCTCGATGAAAAGAGCCGCAGCCTCTAGCATCCCTCACAGGAGAAAGAAAGGAAGCAAAGAGATAAAGTTCTCTCTATCCTCCCCACCGCCTATTTATAGGCCTCAAAGCCACGTGAAGAGATCGAGGCAATGAACCAAGCAATTATGAGGATGAACCCGACGCCTCGATTCGTGGGGTCCACTTTAATCTCCTTCAAAACCGATGCCTCAAGCACGTATCAAGATATGGTGCGGAATCCCAAAAAATTCACTCAGGGGTCAAGCCGAATCCCACATTAAATAGAGATTTGACAGTCTGGCAAAAAACTCGACCATGCAGTATGCCATCCATGCGACCAAAGTACTTTTTCTCCATGCTTCTTATTCAAAGTATTTCAAACTTGTCAGTTTAAAAACTTTGAAGGGGGTCATGTAGAAGCATGAAAAATATACATCCATGCGCCCCAAAGTAAAGATCATAGGAGATTGGGCTGCAGAATTATCCTGCGGCCCAATAAGACGACATCCATGCGTCCCAATCAGCCGAAACAGCTTTGGCCGCAAATGAACCTGACATGGCATCCTAGCAACGGGATCGTCTATGACACAGAATTCTGACAACAAGGATTTTCTGAATACCTCAAAAGACGTGAACACACTAAACGACAAAAGTCTCACGTCAGCACAGAACTTCACTCTAGATGGATGTGCAGCGCCACGTGTACAGCACAACAAGAACCCCATGCATCCCAGACTTCATGTGTTCCATTCGTCTTTGGCCCTATGGGTCACAGACTCCATGCGTTACATGCGTCTCAGACTCCATGCATTCCATGCGTATCTAACCCCATGCGTCCCAGGTTCCATGCGTCCCAGACTTTATGCGTCCCATGCGTCTCTGACCACATGTGTTTCAGACTCCACGAAGACAAAATCTTGTTGTTACGATAGGAGTGATTCTCTCCAACCAAGTGTAGACCATGTGTTAAACTGACCAAGTCACGCCCACAAATGACGAGAACCACCCAGATCTTCAACAACAAAAAATTCCAACAAGCACCCTCGTGACAACCTGGTCCGCTCACCGTTACAGCTGCACCCTGTTAAGGGGGCATACGTGGCACCCTCTAGCATCCATGCGGCCCAACATATGTACGCCCAAGGATGACTATATATATCTGGGTGGCCTACCCAAAGGAGGACGGACAGACAAGGGTCGCCAACACACAGAGAGAACATACAGAGACGAGCAAAGAGAGAACATAAGTTTTTTCACCCTGCATCAGATCGTCAATGGAGCAAAAAAGTCGTTGCACTTCTCAATCTCCATCATCACACCCCAAATCAAAATATTGTACTTAGATAATTCTGTTTAGGATTCTTTGTACTCTTTTTCGTTCCTTAAATACAAAGTTTGTAAGAACTCATATAATGGCAAACAAGCCTCTCTAGAATGGAAAGTGTAGTCCTCCATGTGCAGAATTGTATTCCTCCATGTGCAGAATTCTGAAAACTTTTCGGATCTTTGTAGGACCAAAAAATATGGTGCGTGACAAAAAACTGCAATAAAAATTTATTTCCTGCAGTATTTGTTGCACCCAAAATGGCTGCAACACTATTTACAACAGAAAATTAATGATTGATGTCCATTTCTTTTTGCTTTTTGGCTAAAGGTTTCCTAAAGATAAATGCAATTTCCTATATAAAATTTTGACAATGCAAAAAAAAACTTGGAGTTTGCTCCTTCGATGCACAAGATTAAAGTATATAGTCAAAAGGTCGGTTAGTCTAGTTTTTATGACACAACTCCTCTCATGTCCTCTCATGTTCATAGCATTCTTTGCTAGAAATTTTACACCAACCAAGTGGCAATTGGTCATACAACTCTTATCAATATTTTTACGGAGCTTTCTAATGCTCGATAGCAGACTCCATTCTGATGGGACAATGCTTGGTAACGACATGTTAGTCCTCCTAACATCGAGAGCCAAGAATGTTTACATTTCCATTCACACCTCTATATGTGTTTAAAACACATCGAGAGCCAGGAATGTGTACACTCAGGAGTAGAAAAGTAGGTTCAAACTGGAAAGGAGAAAGGCCAATAACAGCTTCTTCCTGAGGCTATATACACTTCATTCGGAATATACAGAGTTTGTTTGTTTGCGGAATTTCAGAGGCAACCACCACCAACCATGTGAAGAATTTCCAACCAACTCTTTCATTAGCAGAAAATTTTAGTTGTATACGTACATCATTAGATGCCAGGCTGGTCTAAAATAGACAGATACTAACTATTAATCTCCTAGTAATCAACTCATATAAAGAAACATAGGGAGTAACATATATATATTTAGGTGGAGAAAATTAGCAGTAGGAACAATAGTAACAGGAAAGAAAGCCAACAATGCCATTTTAGTAGAGAATACTGCTGGTGAAGAACTAAGAAGTTCTTCTATGAATTATATTCACATAAAATATACAATTTTAAACATAAATAAGGAATCCTTCATGATTGCATATGTTAAGTAAGCATACATGCCACACTTGCAAATGTCTTAATAAACTTGATGCACAATTAATTTGACAAAGCTTATTCCATAACTTAGGTGTGTGTTTACCACCAGCTGGAGTTGAACTACTTCCGTAGATTATTACTCCCTAGTGCTCTTTTTCCCCAAGAGTGTAATATTAATTCGTTCTTCAGAAAACAAATGATTAGTTTGCTGCGGTCATTACAAGCAACAACCTGTTTGTCTTTTGTCATAAGCAAAAAAGTCAATATAGGGAATTGAGCTAAACCAATGTTGCTAAAAAAATTATGTGGACTAAGAACTTGTATATCAACTCACCTATATAATTAAGAGCCTATTCTGAAACCTAATGGAAGATGGGAGTGAAATTATAAGAAATAGAAAAAACTAAGGAGAGTAATCAGGACTTGAACTCCACGTAAATTGGTCACTCTTCCAAAAATCTGGTTGAGGTTAGGCACATGATACACTCTTCTCTAGAGCCTAGACCATTGCACAAGGAAAGCATCAATCTAAATGATTTGGAACAAGAAATTTCTACTATGGTAATACCAAACTTGAGCAAAGTTACCAAAGGTTGGGCTGTCCAACTATGGCTAAGACCTTTGGTATGTGAATGTCATTATTCGACAAGATACTGGATGCCCTTTTCTGAGGCAAACATCAACGGGAGACAATTTTATATCCTTTTATGTTGTCCCAGATAGTTACAAAAAAAAACGAACACGAATACCTAAAAGAGACTTCGTAAAAATATCTGCTATCTCATCTTCGGTTCTCACATGGTAAAATATTATCATCCCCTTTTGGTATTCATCATGGACGAAGTGGACGTCGATCTCAATGTGTTTCGTCCTCTCATGGAATACGATATTGGTAACAATATGGATGGTTGTCTGGTTATCGCACCACATATCTTATGCTTCCGATTCTTTTATTTCTTCCAGCTCCTTTAGAAGATGTTGCAAATATACATCTCTACTGTGTCATGAGCAATGGCTCGGTATTCCGCTTCTGAACTCGATCTTGAGACCACACTTTGTTTCTTGCTTTTCCATAATACTAAGTTCCTGTCAATAAATATTGAATAGCCGGATGTAGACCGTCGATCTGTAAGACTCGCACCCAAATCAGCATATGTAAAACACTCAAGACGAGTATGCCTCTGATTCTCCATCCAAATTTCTTTTTTCAGATTCTGAGCTAGATAACGCAAGATCCTGAGAACTGCATGCCAATGCGGAACTCGTAGAGAAGCCATAAATTTACTCACTACACTTATGGCAAAGAAAATGTCCGGACGAGTTATAACCGCCAAATAATTGAGTTTTCCAACCAGCCGACAATACTGATTAGGATTTGTCATCAATATCTGAGAGTAACTTTACTCCTGGATCTATGGGTGAGATTGATCCTTTAGTTTGCATCATCCTTGCTTCAGTTAGTATGTCAAGAACATACCTTCTCTGAGACATTGCAATGTCTTGCTCACCCTATGTGACTTCGATGCCCAAAAAGTACTTCAATGCTCACATATCTTTGGTCTGAAATTGCTCGTCCCGAAACTTTTTCGGCTGTGCAATACCCTGACTGTCATCTCTCGTAATCACGATGTCATCAACATAGACACCAAGTAGTATTCGTCCGGCTGATGTTCGTCGATAAAATACTGAATGATCCTTCTTTTATTGACACATTCCAAACTGGATAACAACATGGATAAATCGACCAAATCAAGCACGTGGTGGTTGTTTAAGGCCGTAGAGTACCTTACGTAGATAACACACTTTACCCTCCCTTGCAACGAATCCAGGAGGTTGTACCACATATACTTTCTTTTCAAGGTTCCTATGGAGATATACATTCTTCAAGTCCAACTGAAGTAAGGACTAATCATATCGGACAACGAACGACAGAAGCAATCGCACAAAGGACATCCTGACAACTGTGGAGAAGGTCTCAAAATAATCCATGCCATAAGTCTGCGGATACCCTTTTGCCAGAAGACGAGCCTTCAGACGATCAAGAGTACCATCTGATTTTACCTTGATGGTGAACATCCATTTGCAACCTATCGTCTTCTTATCCGAAGGCAAATCCACCAAGTCCCATGTATGGTTATCCCGAAGCACTCGTATCTCCTCTTTCATAGCGGCGCGCTAACCAGGATGTTGGAGTCCTCCTCAACATATTGTGGAATCTTAATCCCATCAATAGTAGCCATCAAGGAATTAGTGTGACTTCTGAGCCCTTTGTAGTTGTCAACATACAAAGGATGGTCACCGCATGCACGACGGAGGCTAGTCGGTATATCATGTGGTGGTGAATCTGTGGAGCTGGATGACTCTGATGACGACACAGGCTCTACGATTTTGAGCATGACTGGTGATTCATGTTCTGCCGGAGTTGGTGTTTATGGACCGTTGGATGGTGAGATTGGCTCGATAGGGGAGGGCATCCTTACGAACGGCTGTTGTGGTTAAATCAGATACAGGAAAAAGTTCTCATTTGGGTAAATTTTGGAGACAAATTCTGCAACTAGAGAGGATGAGGGAAACTCAACCTCGACAAAGGTATCATCCCGAGACAATATATCTCCGCAAGGTCAGGAAAAAAAAATGATACCCTTTCTGATCCTTAGGGCACCCAAAAAAAATACACTTGAGTGCCTTCGGATCCAATTTAGAAAGAGTAGTACGAGTATCACGAACGTAACACAAGCACACAAAAAAATCTTGAAAGGTAGAGGAAATGACATACGATCAGGATATAACTGAGAAAAAGGAGTAGCACTATTGAAAGCGGCAGTTGGCGCACGATTAATCAGATAACAAGTCGTAAGCACAACATTCAATAAAAAAATTTTAGATGTACTGACGTGAAACATAAGAGCTTGAATTATTCCCAAGAGATGATGATTCTTACGTTCTACCACACCATTTTGTTGTGGTGCATAAGAACAAAAAATTTGGTGGATAATCCCATGTCTAGCAAGATGGAAAATGGACTCCCGAGACACATACTCACGACCATTATCGCTCTGAAGATACTTAATGAAACACCAAATTGAATTTTTATTTCAATAAAAAAATTACACCAGATATCAAATAATTCGAAACAATTTTTCATTAGGTAGACATAAGTGACTCATAAGTAGTCATCAACAAAGAAAATAAAATATTTGAACCCAAACACCGATTCAACAAGATATGGACCACACATATCAGAGTGTACTAAATCAAAGGGAACTGAAACAACTTTATTCAAACTCATTGGATAAGATGATCGATGATGTTTAGCTAGACTACATGACTCATAATTAAAAGAAACTCGAAGATCTAGTGATTGGCACAATTTTCGAAGAGCTTGGATAGACAGATGACCCAGCCGACAATGCAACTCAAACGGGTTGCAAGACACGGTGGTACAGGCAACATAAAAATTCAATTCAACCAGTTACAATCCTCCAGCCACATGCCCCCTATCAATAATCTTCTCCATCTCCAGGTCCTGAAAAACACAACCATCAGAAAATAATGTTATCGAGCAGTGCAAGTCACGAGTAATACGACTAATGGATAATAAACTGAATGGATTTTCAGGTGTATGTAAAACTTAAGTGAGTGGTAGGTTGGGAGAAAGATTGGTACTTAATTTTCCACGATTTTTAAGAAAAATGTCATTCGCAGCAGTAAAATCTGTCACACGACCCATAAATACATTATCACGCAACATACCTACATCGCATGTCATGTGATCTGACGCACCCGAATCGATCACCATTGCTTCGGTCTTACCACACGCGTCGTTGAGTATCCGGCTGTAGATCAAGATATAGAGGCTCCACTAAGACGTTGAGCTTGGAATTCAGTGAATTGTGCATAGGTCTCTACAGTCATCTTCATGGATCGCCCTTCATCATGAGCATCCGAAGCAACATTGGCATAGGAGCTTTGGGACACTATAGCTAAAAAATGTCATGATTGACCACAATTGAAGCATGTGCACGATTGTCCTTTATCACGATCATCATTACCTCGTCCCCCATTATGACCAGCATTTCGGCTACCACGTCTACCACCATGACCCCCACAAAATCTACCACAAACAACACACAAGGCAGATCGATCAGTAGGTGCATCGCTCATATCAGTCCCAACCACTTTTGTTGTCCGTATAACACGAAAGTAGACTTCCATCAGAATTGGAATCTCAGTCCCAGCAATAATATGAGACCGTACTGAGTCTGAGACTAGATATGCCATGACATAGAGCTGCTGACGTTGAGTCCTCGCCTCATTGAGATCCGTTGTTAAGAATAACACGCGAGCCACCTCATCAGTCATGCCCTTAAAGGCTCAGAAGTGATCCTTATGTGATTTGTCACCTTAATCAGCGCGGTAGATACCGACAACCGAGTCATAAATACGAGACAAATCGCACTTTTCATCAAATGCAGCCGTTAGGACCTCCCATAATTCTTTTACCAAATTCGTGTTTTGAGTCATATCCTCGACTGATGGTTCCATCAAGTTCATCAACAGTGTGAACAGTCTGCTATTATCCGTCTTCCACTGCTTGTATGCCGGGATCATCCGTCATTAGGGGATTGTTAGTGAGATGCTTTGACAACCGCATTCCCCTGAGCATTTTTTTGACCTTCTTGTGCCACGTGGAATAGACATATGGACCCTCCAGCCTTCAATCAACAAGTCGGATCGATAAAATTATCGTACCAGTGCTAGGTGTCCCTGCCTCTGCATTTCCGACACTGGTGTTGTCAGCATTTCTATTCATCTCAGTGTTCGACATCCTTCGGGTTCTCGATTCGAATATCGTTGCTCGGCGTAGATCGTTGCTCTGAGCATCTCGATATTCACATCAACTCTGCCAATGCACGATGTTCACATTAACTTCGCCAACACTTGCGCACATATTCTTGGCAGAGATTGAAGATGAATCACACAAGCCGGGAACAAAGATTCACTCAAAACTAGTTTGATCTCTATTAGATTCCGGTGTGGATACCGAACCTGGAACATAGATTCACATAAACTATCACAGTTTACTCTATGTTAACTCCTGATATTGTTGTCGAGATTCAGAGATCACTCAAACTATAGTTTGCTCTTTGAAGAACTCAACTTCAAAAAAAAAAAGATTCAGCAACTAGGTTAGGGTTTGTTAGGGGGAGGGGGGGCAACTGCTTGGAAGGATCTAGGATTAGGCTTAGGGTTTGGCAGCTGTGAAGGGGCTAGGGTTAGGTTTAGGGTTTGGCGGTTGTGATGGGGGCAGCCGTGAAGGGGGGACATTGTACGGTGGTGGTGGTGGTAGTGGTGGTGGTGGTGGCGGACTCAGGTGGGTGGGGGGCCGTGGGCTGTAGTTGTGGCGGCGGGCGACTGGGAGCAAGAGGGGCGGCAGTTGAGAGCAGGGGGTCGGGAGCAGCATGTCCACACTTATTGAGATATTGCATAATAATACTAATATCTTAACATTCTATTTCATAAGGATCAAGTTTTGGTACCAAAGCACGGTCCTAGGTTCATACGAGGGTCGTATATAAAGCGGCCAAAGAACCCCTCACGTCTTCACGACTCATTGACGAACTCGACAACAAAAGATAAGTTTCTTGGAGGAGAAAAACTCAATCGACAATTTGGCGGAGGAGCCCGGAGGTCAAGAATATATGGGAGATGCTGGCCTCATGATGGCTAGGATAAAGAAGCTTGAGAAGAACCAACAACGACCGAGCACTATCAATAGCCGATACAACGACCGCGAAGGACGATGTTAATCCTTCCAAAGTGTAGGCGACTCCCACAAAAGGATTTTAAATGGGAGATGCCAGCGGATTCAGAGGAGCCACGATGACGTCATTGTCAACATTGCTGGTGAGAGGATGCGACATTTTCGTGTCGAGAAAAAACTGGAGATTCCCTCCTTCGACGGCGCGGTGTACGCGGAGAAGCTAGACATTTGGATTGACCAACTGAAGACTTATTTTATCCTTTATGGGTATAGTAGCGAGGAGAAAGTCACATTCACGTGACTGAATCTGAGGAGTAATGTTTTGGCATAGTGGAATGAGTACTTGCGTGGCTTCAATAGAAGGAGGACATGAGACGGGTTTAAATGTCTCATTTGCTAGGAATACTATTCGGTGGGGGTACTCCCAAGACAGATGGACATGCTGACACAACCTGAAGTAACGTCACAACCACTCGGTCCACAAGTACACGACGGAGTTCCGACGCATCTCAGTCACGCTAGGCACAAGGTTGTAAAAGTCATTAGGTAGGAGTTCGATGGGCACCGGGCACCTAAAGCCTAGCGCCGTCTAGGTGTCGCCTAATTCTAGGCGGTCCTAAAAAAAATGGTCCAAGAAAAAAATGGTAAAAATTGTCCATATACCCCAAAATAACCTGGTTGTTGGGCACTGCACAGGCACTGGGCTCTGTTGTAGATGAGTTTGTACACTATGGAAATTTGCACTAGTATTAAAACGGAAAACTTGATTTGTATTAATGTAGATGAGTTTGTATTTACACTATTCACTTAACTTTACAATGTAGTTGCTACACAATTACAGAGAATCTGAAAAAGCATATCAATGGAAGCCTGACCAGCGTCCGATCCTGTGCTCTGTTGACGATCGGATCTGAATTACAAAGGAGGATGCTTCAACTGGAGCTATTGCTGAAAAGAACAATATGAAGCACGTGGCAACAACCGCAACGACAAAAGAAGATGAATGGCTCGATTCAGTTCATAGTGCGAACCAAACCAAAGTCTAGTGCTCTGACAATGCAGAAGGTGCTAGACCTGAGTCCATCGATCGAGCAAGAAGTTGCAAAAAAGCTTTTCACCGTCAATATTCTGGACAAGAATGAGGTCATTGGTGTCATAATCGACACATGTAGCCAGAAGAACCTGAACTTTGCCGGTCTTGTTCAAAGGATTGGCTTGACGATGCCTCATCAACATTTATATCCACAGGGGTCGATGACGAAAGAAGTTGGATAAATGGTGAATCGTCACTGTCAAGTGTAAGCTTCGCTTCGCAATCATCGGACACTGAATTGACGAAGTGAAGTGCGAGGTGGTTCCCACTGGAGATTTGCTAGTAATCTTGAGTAGTCTGTTCCTATACGACCGGAATGCCCACTATCATCGACGAACTCACCAAGGACGGAAGAAAATACATCATTACTTGAATGAACTAACCAACTGAATGATTTAGTGACGACCTGCCAAGTTACGCGTCTGATAAACACTTGCTAAAAGCTTGCCTTGGTGATGATTCCCTAGATGGTCCCAAACAATGAAGATAAATCTGTATTAACCATTGTCTTGCAGGGAGCAAGAGGATGAGATGAACGGACTTCTTAGACAAGTTGAGTTTTCCTACCTCCAGTTTAGCTGGCT
Source organism: Iris macrosiphon (assembly GCA_036927795.1). Lineage (NCBI taxonomy): Eukaryota > Viridiplantae > Streptophyta > Magnoliopsida > Asparagales > Iridaceae > Iris > Iris macrosiphon. Next base: position 271,132,822 of record JAYESA010000004.1, on the reverse strand, counting down.
CCTTTCAGAGGGGGTTGGTTACCAAATCATCCTATATAAAAAATGTTAAATTCAGTTTATCCAGTTAGATCATGCTGAGAGTTCGTGGTTGCAACAACCATGTTTTTTCAGCCACATCTTTGTAGAATTGGTGTTTCTTTTTTCCTACCTTGTAAAGCCTCCCTGAGGCTATAAATAGGACCCTTGAGAGGCTATTTTAATCTTCGCAAAATTAATAGACACCTACATCCTTACTCAAGGAGACGTTTATCTTTGAAGGAGAATGATATATATATATATATATATATATATATATATATATATATATATATATATAATCATAAGATAAATGCCAGGGGCTAAACATAGATAACAGTACTGGTTGTCTAGCCAAAAATCAGAAATTAAAATAACATGTCGAGGATAACCCAAAAAGGCCATGAACTGTGCTTCATGCACAATTGAATGTAGATATTTGGTTATTTATATCTGAGATGTAATCTTCCTGTAGCATGACAAAATATACAACAATATAACAGAATATGTTTTACTTGCAAGTAGCATTATTGCTGAAGCATCAGCTTCAATCTTACATTGGTCACAACTTACTAGATACAGCAAGATATTTGGTATGGCGACCTTGGGCAATTATCTTTCCAGTTGCCTTCTTCCTTATCTCCACTACAGCAACTCCTACCGTCTTCGAATTGTTTAGAAGCTTAGCCTCAATCTCAACTTCTTCCTGGATAAACAAACAAGAGCTCCACACCAATACTTAGGTTAGTAAATGAATAGTACAAGACAAATGAAGAGTAATAACCAGAACAGCCAACAATTCATATTCAAACTTCCCTCGGCAAACATGATTTCTCTTTTCCCATTGCCTATAGGTGGGATAATTTCCCTTTTGAGTAAATAATTTGGTCAAGATTTTTCTTCTTTTCTTAAAAGGCCTCAAAACTTTCTCATCAATTTGTTTTCTTGGTTTCTACAAATAACAAAACAAAGGAAATCAATTCCTTGGCTCAAGTTAGGTACCCTCAATTTTCTCTAAGAACCTAGAGCAGCCACTTTTGAGATGAAAAAAAGGTCAAGAAGCCACTTTTGAACAGAACAGGAAACCAGTTGTAAATCCCTGGCAAACTGCACAAGTCTTGCTCGAAATTTTAAAGTTCCTCCACATGCCTCTTATAAGAGAGTATAGGAAGATAACTTTCAATTGTAAAATCTACTAGTCCTGTGAAGATTGCTTTAGAGTTTACTTACTAGACCAATAAATGTCTGAATAGAATTTAACAATGTATGAGTATTGCACTAGGATTCCAAATCTGAAGCTCAATAACAGTGTTTCGGAACATAGAATATAAATAGTTATCCAATAGTATATTCTATTGATGATCTCCAGACGTTCTTAAAAACCAACATAAGTAAACTATTTTAGGAATTAATGTACTATATACATCTGAGAAGTTGTAAAAGATTAAAATTTAGCACATCAGGCAGAACTAGATGCTCTCTCTTATAATAAAAAAGAGTACTAATTCATTTAACAATGTTAGAAGATGGGGCAAAACATACAACAGCTGTAGGCTAGTACGATATTAGTTGCATTGACACTCCTCTAGAGAACTGCAGGGACAGAGCTACATTATGGCCTGAGGGGGCGATATCGACCCCCCCACCCCCACCCCCCTACCTAAAAGTTTTACGAGAATGTGTTTTACGTTCTTCGCCCCCTCACCACTCGATCATGGTTCCGTCCCTTGAGGACTGTACCGTGTATATTTATATTTAACACACATCTGACACAATACTTCCTCTACACTCACTGTCGGGTATTGCTCATCCAAATCTAGACTCGAAAGAGGCCCAAAAATATGGTTGAAAGTGGTTTGGTATTGGACATGATCGTGCCAAAATAAGTGAATATGAGAAAGTAGCTTTTCTTTGCAGCACAGACCAATAGACCGACCAGGTAGGATGAGAAATAAGATAAGAGTGAAAGGAACTGTTAGAACAAGGGATAGACCACCTGATCAAACATAGATTGAAGCTGTAAGTGTAACAGATGATTTTCTTAATATTTATATCGGACATGGCCCTTAACCTAGATGAAAGGAAGAAAATGATTAAAATAGCTGACTCCAAAAATTTGGGATATAGGCTCTGTTTTTGTGGCATTTCATTGCTTCAGCTTCTGTCTATAACTTTCTAGAACCTAGTTACAAAAATATTAGGATCTAATTACAAAATATGTATATAGATATGTTTTATGTATATATAAAATTGTCTCCATGTTGTACATGTATCCTAAATTTTATAAGAAAATGTCATATTTCAAACAGAATTTTCAAGCATCGAAGTTTAAGAAAATTAAGTAGAAAGAATTTTTTTGGTAAATTTGCAGGGAGAGAACGTAAACGCCTTTAGTAATGGTGTTTTCATTTTTTTTTAAGTCCAAAACGCTCATGCTAAGGGCATTTTCAATTTTGTTTTTTCATTTTTTTCCCGTCTGATGATAAATAAAATTAAAAAAAATTGAAAACGCCCTTACTAAGGGCCTTTTGGACTTTGAAAAGGCCCTTAGTAGGACGTTTTCAGATTTTTTTTTTTTTTCTCCAAGAAGAAAAGGCTAGAGACTAGAGAAAACAAAGAGATGGTATATATTTATTCTTAATTGATATAAGTCACATATATATTTAACGAAGGCTATAAATTTTTTTTTCGGCTGGAGATTAAAAATATTTTTTTTTTGAAAACGACCTAACTAAGGGCATTTCCAAAATCCAAACGCCCTTAGTAATGGCGTTTTCAAAAAAAAATTATCATCAGGCGAAAAAATTAAAAATAATTTGAAAACGCCATTACAAGGACGTTTTGGACTATAAAAAACAGAATTGAAAGCGCCCTTACTAAGGGTGTTTATGTTTTCTCCTGCAAATTTACCAAAACTTTTTCTTTCTACGTAATTTTCTTAAACTTCGATGCTCTAGATGAAAATTTATGTATTTCAAATCATTATTGTGTCCTTATCCGTGTCTAAGCGATCTAGATTATGAATTATGTATGGTCCATTATGCAAATATATTGCAGAACCTACATATTTGATATCTATGCTTACGAAATATAGCATTTTTTGGATTGTGATACCTTTTTCACTCATTGTTTTAATGAAACATAGAGATGAATGCAATTTTTGATAGAAAACCATATCATCTTACCTCTCTTCTAGACTCAAATAGTCTAGGGAACTTGAGGATACTCCTCAGTTGCATGAGCTTAAGGCTTTGTTTGGTTTGATGGAAAGGTGGAGAGAAGAAAGGAAATGTAAATAAAAAATCCATTAGTGTTCTTTTGTTTAAGTAGAAAAGAAAATAAGAAAAGGAAGTAGGATAAAATGGTTATTCTATTTTTCTCTCATTCTCTCCCTTGACCAAGCGAAAATGAGAAAGAGAAATGAGACAGCGAAGAAATTCGTAAGAAAATTTAGGGTCCGTTTGTATATATTTTCTGAATTTTTTCTTAAAACAATTTTCTGAAAGTAAGTTATGAAGTTTTTTTAGTATAGAGATTCTGACTTTGCGTTTGATTACTTTCATCTGACAAATGGTTTTCAGAAACAAAACTTAAAAATTATGTTTGGTGAAAAAATGTCAGAAAATAATATTTTAGTACAATACTTGTGTCCGCCCCCGAGGACACGTTTACACCTGATTCAACCTTGACACAATCTCTCTAGACACCGTGTCCAGATCTGCTCCATAGCCTGCCATCGACTCCGGTCAGTAGCCGCTCACCTTGTCAACTTTGCGTCCAGATCCGGACCGAGTGAACCACGGCTAAGCTCCGCGCAGATCTGTTAGATCCGGACCGAGTGAACCACGGCTTCGAGTTCGAATCCCCACCGCCAGCGCCCGAGCTCCGCGGCCGCCTCTGGCTCCACTGAGCTCCTTTCGCCTCGAGCCAAGCGTCGCTTCTTAAATCCCCACAGACTTCTCGGCAACATCACCACTGACACCTCCACCATCTGCCTCGCAATCGCATCCACCTCCATCCCCTCCCACACCCTCGTCACAAACCACATCCCCCTAGCCTCTTCGACCCCTACCCTCCTCCCGGTCAGTGCCATCTCGACGGCGTTCTCGTAGCCCACGATCCTCGGCAGACGCTGCAGCGTGCCAAGGTCGGCCGCGAGGTCGACCTCCTTGACAGAGAAGAAAGAGGAGGAGGTGAAGTCGCAGATGTCGCAAGGGGAGAGGGAGAAGAGGGCTTGTGCTGCTCCTTCTTTGTCTTCTCTGAGAGCGTAGAGAGAGAGAGCAATGGTGAAGAAGAAGAGGAAATGGTGGAGGAGAGGGAAGAGGTGCAGGGGGGAAGAGAGAGAAGGGGGGGGCTGTCACGAGCAAAACTCTCAGAAAGAGGAGGGGGCCCGACACTCCACTCCGAAATCAATATTCACAAAGCATCGTTTCCCTCTGATAGCTGTTTTAAAACTTCGGTTTCCATTTTTTTTTGGAATGTGACGTTTTGAAATGAAACAGCCAAACACTCTTTGGCAACATTTCGAAGTTTAAGAGCGAAACATGAGACACAAAAGAACAACCAAACAAACCTTTAGTCTTGTGATCTCATATTCTTCTCCACCACTTCTTCAATCTCAAGTTCTTTGTCTCCTCTTCTTCGATCTCCTCAATGCCATTTTACAATTACTTTTGAAGTATAAGATCTAGTAAGAAAAATCCATAAAAATAGTATATATTAGCTATAGAATTGAGTTGGTTTAGAAACAAATCAAATGAACATACTACTTGACAATGAAATCTCACAAAACCATGTGTCAAGGATCTACAGCAAAGAAGAGGAGGAGAAGAACTCGAGATCGGACAAGAAGAAGAGAAGAATCCGAGATTACGCCACTAGATTTTCTCTCGGATTTCTCTCGATCTCCTTTCTCTTTCACTCTCTTTCTCCTCATTTTTTCTAGGTCAAAGGACATAAAGTTACGTTAAAATGAAATAAAGAATGACAGGTTTCTCCTTCTTATTCTTCTTTTCCTTTTCTACCATAACAAAACAACACTAATGGAAATTTCTTTTTTGTTTCCTTTCTTTTCTCCTCCTTTACATCAAACCAAACAAAACCTTACAGATGACCATCTTCATGTTCACCATAAAGTCCTTTTTTGTATCTAGCCAGGGTTTTGCATTAGGTCTAGCTATGGTTCGTTTAGAGGCAAAGACATACATTCCTAAATCGATATTTCCTTTTCCTTTCCTGTTGTACAACCAAACACCATAAATCACTTTCTTCACAACTTTTACCAAGATTTTTTTTTCAACTTTCCCTTGTAACCAAAAAACTTAAAATTTTCATTTTCATTTCCTCTTTCTTTTCTTTTTTCCTCGTACCAACTAAACACATCCTAAAGTGCATATCCAAAATGTACGTCAAAATATATGCCAACTAGCCGCCTAGTTTTTAATGGCACGACCCTCTATCGCCTATAGCTACCTTGACTAGAAACTTGACATTCTTAGAATAATATAAATATATAACCCTCACTAGTTTTAGTCAAGTGTCAGAACTTTAACATGATATCAAAACAACTTAGGTTCGAAGCCTAAGACACTATTTAAGGGTCTGCTTGGTAACGGTGTTCTCACCGGTTTTGGCGTATTTTTGAACCGACCATTTATGAAAATCTCTGCTTGGTAATTTTTATGAGGCACTCGTTTTGGTCGGCTCAAAATCCTCCAAAATCGATGTAATGTAATTTTGGATGACTTTATAAACACCACAAATTGGAGGATTTTGAGGAGTTTTTATTATTTTATTTCATTCATTCTTGTAAAAAAAATTCAGAACCGTTCGTTACCAAGCATGGATTAAATTGGTTTAAAAGCCGCTACTTAAAAGTTAAAACCACTCAAAACCGAACTCCTCGTAACCGTTAATAACGAGTACTCTAAAACCACCTCATAACCGCTACTCTCACAATTGCCAAGCAGACCCTAAGTGAATCTTGCAAAAGATTATATTGTTGTGAGAATTTAGCTCCACATCCAAAGTGGGCTTCGACCTACACGGACGGGTTAGACTAAAAATATATAGGATAATGCCAAGTTTACCCAGAGAAAAATTGGTTGTAACTTCTACAACCGCATACGTGGCGGTTGTTAATTGGCTTCACCCTCCCCCTGCCCCACATGGGACGAGGAGATCCGCTTTCCCATTATTTTTGTTTTATATTTTGTCCCCATCCTATTACACGTGGGCACTACTTTTGTTTTATACTGGCTGGGGCCCACATGTAAATAGAGTAGGAACATAATATGAAACAGATTGTCTGATTGGTTACAATCCTATCTACAAGAGTTTTTTTTTTTTTTTTTTTGAGGTGGGTAGCACTCACACCAACAAAAGCGACGTCCATGTGGGAGACGCTGAGCTCGACGGAGACCCCGCTGTTGACCGTGAGTCCTCCGGAGACGATGGCCGCGGAGCTTAACACGTCCACCAGCGTGGCGATCACGCCTCCGTGCAGGTAGTTGCCGGCGGCGGTCTGCAGCAGCAAAGAAGAAAGAAATTAGCCGAAGAAGAGAAGGAGAGGAGAGGAGGAGGAGGAGGAGGAGGAGGAGGGGGTTAATTCTTACTCGGAAGCGAGGGGGGACGACGAAGGAGCAGAGCACGCGGCCGGGGCTGACGGAGTCGACGCGGAGGCCGGCGAGGACGAACGAGTTGTAGAATTTGGGCGGGAGGGAGAGGGTTAGGGTTTCCTCCTCTCCATCTTCTTCGCCGGTCAGAAATCGCTTCACTGCCTCCAAATCCATTTTCTCCTCTCTTTTTCAACTATTAGAAGAGACGGGGAGCAATGGAGGAAGTCTATCAGTCTGTGCGCGAGGTTTGCTTAAGGTGTGTATTGGGCCGGTGGTCAAATCCGGGCTGGGTTGGTCCGGACCCGATCATAGCCTGGATTAGAGGTGAGTATTATTCTGTTTTGGAGCGAAGATCGAATTGAACCGGAATGAATAAGAGATTCGGTTCGATTTTGGTTTTAAAAATACTAAAAAAAAAAACGGTTTCGATTTTGGTTTTGAATTTCGGTTTTAGTCCAAAATCAAAAATTAAATAAAATTTATACAATTATGTAAATATTCTAATTCTATTCATATTTTGTGATTAAAAATGTATATTTTTTGAAATAACAATTCTACGTATATGTTTTGAAGTCCAACTTTGAAATATAAAAAATATGTGTATAAAATTATAATTTTTAATATAATTATCCACGATCTCAACTTTGGACTCGACTCGATCTATTAAACAATAACAATACTCCAACCGAATAAATCGAATAACTTATTCAGTTCGGTTCGATTTCGATTAATTTTGGTTCGATTTCAGTTTTGGATTTTTATAATTTCGGTTTATTCGGTTTTGACTATTTTTGTTCGGTTGAAATCGAATAAACCGAATGCTCACCCGTAGAAATGATATTGAGCATATATTCCTATATGTGTGCTAATTATAAATGCATGGTAATACATATAAAATATGTATGCTAGTATGCAAGTTTAAATACATATACAAATATGAGTACATAACTACTAGAGTCATGGGATGTATACATCTCAAACAAGTGCATTAAAAATTGTGAAAGGTGTTTACTTTGACTTTGATTTTACCTGGTATAGAAGGTCATATTAACCTGCTCACTTACTTAAAAAAAATTCATATATTACCGTAATTTGTTGGACATTGGACATTCAACATTTACATTTTTAACCCTACATTAACGTATATTTTCAATCCTACATTAACCTGCTGGTAACGCCTGCAGCAAAAAGGCCTAATGTTCACTCACTAACGTTTGATGCTCACTCACTATCTATATTTTTTTCTTTTTTAACGCCCGATGCTCACTCACAAAAGTTGTTTTTGTTTTTAACATATGTTGCTAACGCATGTTGTTGTTCACTAATTGAAAATTTTGTTTGGATTTTAAACGCATGTTGCTTACTAATTAATTTTTAAAAAAAAATTTAACGCATGCTTCTCACTAATTTAATTTTTTTGTTTTTGTTTTTTTAACGCCTGCTGCTCACCAATTTTAAAATATTTTTGTTTTTTTTTGTTTTAAGTTGTATTGAATGCCTACTACTCACTTATTTTAAAAAAAATTATTTTTTTTTAACGATGATATATTTTACTTTTCTAACAATAATATTTTCGAAGAGGCCATGAGGCAGTTGAATATAATAAAGTAAATAATTTTTTTTATTGTGACATTTTGTCATATTAATCAGCTTTCTAATATTTACAGTATTTTGAATATCATTTTCAAATTTATATTTGAATATTTTTGTTAATTTGAATATCATCTATCAAAATTTTAAGCAAATATTATAATTTTGACTTTTAATGAATATCATGAATCCACTATCCTATTGAGGAAAATATTAAAGCATGGTCAAGCTAATATGAATATCATTTATTCATTTAATATTAAAGCATGGTGAAGAAAATCTGAATATCATTTCTTCAGGCTTCCACTGTATGGCTGCACAAAATAGGGTGAGCAAAACAAAAATTTTACGAGTGTTTGAATATAATTAAACTACTATCCAAGAGAATTTTTCTTACATTACATACTTTGCTTCAACAATAACAAGGGATGAACAGGCATGATTACATTTAAGACTCTTTCACTCTTAAAGGGATAATATTGCACTGATTCAAACTTTTCAAATTTTACCATCCCACGCATCAATACAATATGCATTACGCTGACATCGAATTCATACTGGTGGCATCGATGTACTGATTTTTTACAGAAAGCAAAACACATTTCAATCAAATAAAGTTTTAGTGATCCCAGGAATGCACCCAGAATGCAGGCCAACTGTAATTTCTAGGAATGCACCCAGGACTCATCAAATATGATGAAGGCCATCTGCAAATCAATGTAATACATCAAAAAAATCAAAAATATCCGTGAAAGCCAACTGCAAATCAAATAAATGAACACAACTTAGCTAAATTAATGTTTAGATGATTCATACAAACAGGTGTAAATGCTTCAACCAAATAAATCATAATCAAATTAAGTAAACGTCATTCCAAGTCCAATAATCTGCATAATCCACGTTACAATAATCTGCACAATCCACGTTAATTGTTTAACATAGAGCCTACATAATTCATATTACAATAATCCAAACAAATATCAGACCAACTCTAATTTCAAGACCATATTATAATTTTCCAAACATAGTACGAACCATGCACCCCAACGGTGCTTAGTACAACCGAAAATTTTAATTAACAATTTTTCAAACACAAATTCGAGTTTCACTGCAAAGACCAACAAATATCCATAACCATATTACATATTACAGTCCAAATTAAAATAAAAGTTTCAAAACTCAAAAGATTAATCTTCATCTCCATCTCCATCTCCATCTTCTTCTTCTTCTTCTTCTTCTTTTTTCTTCTTCCTTAAAATCTCCTTCACCTACACCTTGAGGGACGGATTCAGACATTATAGTCAGTATGGACTCACTGTATATATAGAAATGACATCCAGAAACATAAATAGAAGTATCAAAGTGAGGGCTAGCATTAGAGTGTCAATGTGCACAGTGTGTGTTCTAACATAAAAGTATCAATGTGCACACTGTAGGTTATAACATTAGAGTATCAATGTGCACAGTACGGGTTCTATGATGCGACCCTATTTTGTATCAATTACTGAGTAATGAGTACCCTCTATAGTTAGCTATATTATAGCAGTGTGCTCATGCTTATAATACCAAATATCACTGACTGAGGGAGTGTTCCATCTCAGTCCTACCTCTAGTATCAGACATACATTACATGCCTTGAGGTATTTCCACTTTGTACATGCATTGGACTATCGTTAGTTCAGTCCTAAATAACCATTTTAGGGTGCAATTGGGCAGTATCAGTGCAAGTATCAGAGCATCTAGTAGTAGAGTTTCAGTGCAATATTAACTATTATCCAGAGTAGCTTTGATTCAAGACCATATGTTTTAGTCCTAGAGTGTTTAATATAGAATATAGGGGCTAACAAATGTTGTTATAGCCTTAAGCATCAGAGTTGAACATTATGTTTAGCTGAGTTGAAGCTCACAAGTGTATATAATGTACATAGTAATAACTTGAGCCTTAATTCAAATATAGATGATTTCCTGAATTTCGTCTTTAGTGATGATACTGATATCATAGTATTAGAAAGTCTATACAGCCATCAAGCAAACCTAGAAGTTAGCTAAGAAAATAATCCAGCATGGATAGCTATATCAGCTAGTATCAGAGTAGCAGGTCAACATAGTAACCGACTGATACTGATACTTTCCCTTATAAATAGGAAGACTGTAATAGAAAAATAATGAAGACTTATAATGTCATTTTTATTGTAACCTTATCTTTCCATTTTCAATGCAAATTTTCATATTCGGATAAAGAAAAAAATCCATGTCCAGATAAGTTGATGTCCATCACTGTTGAGCTAATTCTGGATGAAAACTTATCATTCTAATATTAGAGTATCAATGTGTCTATTATATTACAGAATCATCAAGAGTACTAGTAGTAGAATAAGAAAAAAAAATGTAAAGTAACGCTAGTAATATTATTACTCAATACCTCAAAATAATTTCATTCATTCTTATTTTCTTCTTCGTCTTCTTCTTCTTCTTCTTCCACTAATTCTGCCTCCAGCTCTTTCATCCTATCCAGAGTCAATTTCAGGTTGTCTGATATAGTCTTCATCTCGTTGAAGACTTTCTCAAAGTTTGTAGCAACCAAATTGTACAGATCATCCATATTTTCCTTGGTGGTTTGGATTTCGGATGTTGATGGTTTGTTTGATGGTGCCTGAGTTGGTGGATGGCTAGATTGTGGAAGAGAATGGTCTTCTTATTGTCTTAACAATCGGCTAAAAGTCAGTTTTCTTATAGATCCTTTGTTATTGAAATAAACATCCCCTGTTAAGCTTGGAACCCCATGTTTAGCAGCCAGGGAGCATATAAATCTTCCAAAAGGGAGAGTTGTCCTTACAGTCGGTCTTCCCACAACATACATCATTTTACTAAACATGTAACGACCTATATCCATCCTTCGTTTCGTCCCCTTATAATAAAAAAACTTTACTCTCTCAGGATGGATGGAGCTGTCGTGTCCAGTAGGGTTCAGTGTCTGACATATGTAGGCATGTAATAATTTATACAAAGTTTTCAATTCATCTTTTTATACATGTTGTTGGGCCTTGACACCAATTGATTTATCAGTCATCTCATAAATTACACCCGGGAAGGACACATTATCTATATTCTTCATATCAAAATCAGCAACTGGATCGAACCCATAAAAATCTTTGATGAAACTAGCATTTAAATGCATCTGTTTTCCTCTCAGAAACACTAGTTGTTTATCCACTTCTTCTTTTTCAATGTCAGCCCTCAGATTTGAGTAAAATTTATAGACTATTGTCCGACTAGGTTTTGCCAGGATTTGTTCATTTTTTCTAACTGATAGAATTTTAAAATATCTAGGAAACCTCCATATTCAATACCAGCCATCTTAATGGCTCTTTCAGGTATAACAGCCATTTTCTTTAAATATTTTTAAAAACTCTTTTTAGATGTAGAGTCAATAAAAATGGGTGCATTCCCTTCCTTCTTGGAGTTCTTGGCAGATGGCTCCTCCTCTGCATCTTTCTCCTCTAATGAGGATTCAGAATACTCCGACTCTGAGTCCGGTGCCTTGGACTCCGAGTCTGATGTCGACTCTGTATCATCGGTCAACTTTGCCTTCGATCGAGTTGGTCGTCGTTTTGTAAAAGTTGACTCTTCGGAGTTTGTTTCAAAAATAGATTTTCTCTTCTTGCGAGTTATTTTCTCGACTTCGGATTCAGATTCAGAATCATGTGGCTCCTTTGACTTTGAAATATTCAGTCACATTCCCTTTGTTGTGGCCTATGCCGTTGCAGCCTCTTTCTTTGCGGCCTCTGTCGCTGCTTTAATTGCGTTCTCTGCCTTTGTCGCTGCCGCTGCGAGCAATGCGGCCTCTGCCTCTGCCGAATCTTTCTTTGCGGTCTCTACAGCTCTAGCCAGTGCTTCCTTCTTTTCACGTAAATACCTCACCTTTGGAATAGTTGTCTTTCTTTGTCTACAGCTCTGCGAGCAATGCGGCCTCTGCCTCTGCCTCTCCCGCTTCTTTCTTTGCGGCCTTTGTCGCCTATGCCGCCTTTGCCTTTGCTGCCTCTGCCGCTTCCGCTACGGCCATTGACTCCGCTGTCGATGTCGACTCTTTCACTGCAGCCTCTTCCGCTGCAGCTACGGCCAGTGGTTTCATCCTTGGTTGTAATAACCTCCCCTTTGGAAAATATTTCTTCTCTTTATTTTTTTGCTAGAATTTTTCCCGTCATTTTTTGGTGGGGGGAATTTTAGCAGGTTTCGATTTTGGGAGGGTTTGGGAGGAGGGTCGGGAAAACGAAGAGGGAAGGTTATTTGATCTAAAAAAAAATAAGTTTTTGATTTTATTTGTGGTGACCCTTCGGTTTTTCACATCCTGCATTTGTTATAGTGTTGTATTTGTTATAGTTATATTTTAAATTTCTGAATATGTGTTAAATTAGATAATAATTCATTTATTTTTAATATAATTAAAAATTTATAATAATTATACATACTAGTAAATTCACGTGCATTGCACGTAAAAAAAAATTTCTTCTAAAATTAATATAAAACTATTTAAATATTTAAATATAATTAAATTAAGATTTATTATATATATTTTTATATTTTAGTTAGAATTTGTTATATTTTTTATTATATTTTAATTATATTTAGATATGAATATATTTCTACTTTTAATAAAGAGTCTTGAAACAGTTAGCTACGTAATATTATCTAATTATAAACAAACATATCTTATAACTCATGTGGTTAAGGTGAGAGGTATTCTCTCAGGTTGGCTGAGTTAAGTTTTTTATATGTAGCATAAATCTCATTAAAAATTTGGCAACACATTTTTCGATCCCATCTAACAAATTTAGCTCGTATCATAAGCATTTATCATTACATAATACTACAATTATTTTAGATGTGTTAAATTTGTTATAGTTATATTTTAAATTTCTGAACATGTGTTAAATTAGATAATAATTCAGTTAGTTTTAATATAATTAAAAAAATTATAATAATTTGGCAAGACATTTTTTGATTTCAGCCAACACATTTAGCTTGCCTCATAAACATTTATGACGCTGTAAAGAAATATTAGATTCAATCATAATCCCATATAGTCTTATAATTTAGCACATGGAGAGCTTTGCAATGAATAATAATCATTTAAAATTAGCAGTCAAAAGAATCATATGGCATTTCGTAATCCAACCACGGTTTATCACCGATGTCAAGTGAATCATCCTCCTCCTCCGAGATGTGGTTCACACCCTCCCAAGGGTTCTGATCCTCGAAGGGATCCTTTACAAAATCTACCAAACCATGTATGTACTCGAGGTCCCCATCTAGAGGCACATTCCAGCATCCTCTTAGGTCAAGTACGCAAAGATCCGTGCACTTCTACATGATAGCTCTCAGCCCGTTGTCATCGAGCATGCCAAACTTTACCTCAAGGTGCTCGAGACGCGGCATCAAAGAGGCCACTGCCATGGCCTCTGACTCATCAAAGGTTTTCTTCTTGAATCCGTTCATGATCATGGACTGTGGAGGTGGCATGTTCCTCCTCAGCGTAACTAGACGCTGGCAGCGACTGCCGAGGAGTTGGATGCCCTTAGACGTAATATGGAGGCAGTAGATGATGTCGAGTTCTGCCAGAACCAAAAAAAACTCTAAATGTTCCTCCAAGATTTTATCACTCACGTTGCTCATTGGCATTCGCAGGACCCTTAAAATTTTACCACTATATTATAAATAGTTTTATAACCAGGATAACAAAAAATCAAAATTAACAACTTATAACTGATGAAACAAAATAGATTAAAAATATCATGTACTGGCCTTGAGGAAGTAAAGGAGAAGGCCTCTTTGCTGAGTTTGTAAACTGAGAGGGAGGTTAGATTTCTCTCACTGCGCGCCACTAGCTTGTTCACCGCCTCGTCAATTTTTAAGGTTTGGTCAACCCTGCGGCACTAATGAGTCAACTTGACGTCCGACCAGAAGCAGGGACAGTAGAGCGCCTTCCACCCCGACCGGCAAATGAAATACAAGCGGACGACCTCCTTAGATGACATCTCTGCCAGTACCAATGTAGCGCCCCGTTCCTCCTATTCGAGGAGCGCGGCTAAGAAACACAAGACGGTATCGTTCGATCGGGATAGATTGAATTAAGAACTCGTCCTCGTTATGGATTTGTTTCTTCGGAATCGATTCCCATATTCAGTGGACTGCGCCCCAAGGATCGGCTTAGCGGCAGAGTCAGGAGGGACCTCTCCGCTGCTATCTTTTATTGCCTCGGTTTTCGATGTCGCTTGTTGCTTTCGTGCTTTGAGTTGGTTTTGGGATTTGCTTGTTTTCCTTGAACGGTTTCGATGGTTTTCATTATTTTCGTTCATTGAACTGCACTTCAATTTCGAGATTGGAAAGAGAGGAAGAAGTATTAATCGAGCTGTTCGTGTGCAGGTGAACGAGCAGTAGGCGGCTTGCGAACGGAGTCGTGAAGCGCCTCTTTCCTTCTTCTTTCCAACTTCTAAGTGAGTGGCTACCATCCCGATTAGCTAGCCCTGCTTCCAAGCTTCACACCCTAAAATCGTGCACTCTTTTTTGCCCCGATCAAACGATACCAAGTAATAATAAAACATACCAAGATAAAATAGGAATAGACTTGGTTTGTATTGCTTGTCATTCAACTTGGGAACGATTACTTACACTGCATGCTTATTCGTTTGGAATGTTCAACATATGTTTCAATTTTAGTTAGAATACATGTTTCTTCTATAAATTGTGCTATGCATATGGAACACACTTTAATTTGGCATAGATTGATCAGTAAGACTATGCAAAACTGTTTGGCTATGGAGCTTGCTCCTATTCGTTCGAAATTCGTTTGAAATTCGTGTGTAATAATTCGAACTAAATGTGCTTGATCATGGACAACTTGTGCACAAGGTATTTTGGCTTCCACGGACGGCCGCCAGGGCACTGGGCCGATCCGATCCGGGCAAAAGAGTTCGTATAGTCGTTTGTCATGGACGGGATGCTATGTAGCGGGGCTCGCCACCTGCGTTGCATAACATTCTTGTCCCGAGACTATAAACCGTCCCTTTGTGGCATCATGTCAGTGATCCCTGTGTATATTTAAACCTGTTGCATACTAACTTGTGTCTTCGTGGCAGGGAAGACATGGTAAGTATTGTGCAGGTAATTCAGACGGGCAGGTAAAATCCACCGAACGGTGGCACGTTCATTTTCAGTAAATTCTATATGCTGCTTACTTGTAAATGAACTAAGACAAGATAGAAACCTACAAATATGCATGCTTCATTAAAACAACGTGTTGATTGGTATAGTTCGGCTAGCTCGCCTTTACCAGCATGTTTCGATATGCTGACCCTCGTTGAAACAGGTTCTCCGCACTAAGGCGAACCGAGCGAGAAGCCAAAGTCGTCTTTCCGATCCAGTCCAGCTGTTGGCGCATCTTCGCCGCGCCCCTTGAAGCATTTTGGAGCCAGAAGCTTGCAACTCTTCATACACAAATGCAACTTCATGGCAAAGCCGTCCTACAGCCTGGAGGTCTTTATCATTTTGAGTTTATAAAGGGATGTAATGTACAGGACTGCTATCTCATTTTGAGTTATCTCTTTTGTAAGCCGTTCGGCATATTAGTTAACTCATTCAAGAGTTTGTAATAGATGTTCAATATTAATAAAGAGAACTTTTTCATGTTTTAAATATGTGTTTCAATTTATCTGCGTACTCTGAATATGTGCTTGCTATGCAAATCATTAAAGCCTTGTGCGGGCGCAACTCCAGGCCCGCACGGCGGTCACGATTCGGGGGACGCCTCAAACGATTATAAGGAATCGGGTCGTGACATAGTGGTATCAGAGCACAGATTCAAGTTCCTTAGACTTCGTGCTGGAAAAGCTCCTTTAACGATCAAATTCCTGTGCGAACTCTTGAACTCGCTAGGCCAAAATAAGATACGTTCATGCAATAAGTCCATAATACATTATGATTCTAATATAATTTACCTTCTTTTGAAGGAATGGTACCAGCATAATCTGCAGCGCAAGCTCCGAATGAAACACAAGAAAGCAGTTCGGGTACTTCGGGAAGCTCGTGGAGCCAGCGTGGCATATCTCAAGTCGACCCGCTTGAGCGGGTAATGCAAATGTTAGAATCGCAACGGCAAAGAGATGATGCTCGCCAAGCCAAGTTCGAAAGCAATCTAGAGACCCGATTCTCAGTCCAACAGAAGCAGGTAGATACCCTGCAACAGATAGTTCAGACTTTGGCTGCCAACCATTCCGCCGCAACAGCAACGACTCCGGTGGAACAGCCCGTGCTTGAAGTGGAGACACCTCAAATCCCAAGGCCGAGGGACGTGACTGCCTTCAACTTGGGCCATTTCAAGAAAGTCTGCAATACCCCATTCAACGGGACTGAGGACCCAGTGGTAGCTCTAGATTGACTAGCCGAGCTTGAAGATCACTTCACTCTGCTAGAAGTTCCCGAAGAGAAGCGCGTCGCCTGTGCGCAACTTCAGCTCCGCCTCAACGCGCACGATTGGTGGAACGTGCATCGACGATCTCTCCAATTTGATCACGAAGAGGAGGCGATCTCGTGGACGACTTTTCGTACCGCGTTTGAAGAGGAGTTTATACCCCCTCCAGTACAACGTCAAATGGAAAATGATTTCGTGCAACTGAGGCAGGGCAGTATGACGGTGAAGCAGTACTCCGCCGAATTCAACCGACTCTCAAAATTCGCTAGGGCCTATTTATCTGATGCAGCGAGTCGAGCTAGAAGGTTTGAAGGCGGTCTGCGCCCTGCCATTCATGGGCACGTAGTCAATAATCAGTACGGGACAATGCGTGAAGTCATGAATCACGCCCAATCCCTTGAACCGCAGTATCCTCACATTTCCATCGGCGCTGTGCATACCTACAATCACAAACGCCAAGGCAACGAGAGAGGAAATAACGCTGCAAAGCGACAAAACAACGGTGGTCGGAACAAGACAAATACAGGAGTACGTTGTGAGCACTGCCACAGGCCGGGGCACACCATCGTTAATTGTTATTTGAAGAATGGGTCTTGTTACAACTGTGGCGGAAACGGACACTTGATTCGAAAATGTCCGCTCTCAGATCGTCGCTAGTAACAAAATAATCCCTAACGGTTGGTTCTATTCCTAAGTTTCGGGATGAAACTTCCAATTAGTTGGGTAGGATGTAGCGCCCCGTTCCTCCTATTTGAGGAGCGCGACTAAGAAACACAAGACGGTATCGTTCGATCGGGATAGATTGAATTAAGAACTCGTCCTCGTTATGGATTTATTTCTTCGGAATCGATTCTCATATTCAGTGGACTGCGCCCCAAGATGGCTTAGCGGCAGAGTCAGGAGGGACCTCTCCGCTGCTATCTTTTCTTGCCTCGATTTTCGATGTCGCTTGTTGCTTTCGTGCTTTGAGTTAGTTTTGGGATTTGCTTGTTTTCCTTGAACGGTTTTGATGGTTTTCATTGTTTTCGTTCATTGAACTGTACTTCAATTCCGAGATTAGAAAGAGAGGAAGAAGTATTAATCGAGCTGTTCGTGTGCAGGTGAACGAGCAGTAGGCGGCTTGCGAGCGGAGTCGCGAAGCGCCTCTTTCCTTCTTTTTTCCAACTTCTAAGTGAGTGGCTACCATCCCGATTAGCTAGCCCTGCTTCCAAGCTTCACACCCTAAAATCGTGCACTCTTCTTTGCCCCGATCAAACGATACCAAGTAATAATAAAACATACCAAGATAAAATTGTGCAGGTAATTCAGACGGGCAGGTAAAATCTACCGAACGGTGGCACGTTCATTTTCAGTAAATTCTATATGCTGCTTACTTGTAAATAAACTAAGGCAAGATAGAAACCCACAAATATGCATGCTTCATTAAAATAACGTGTTGATTGGTATAGTTCGGCTAGCTCGCCTTCACCAGCATATTTTGATATGCTGACCCTCGTTGAAACAGGTTCTCCGCACTAAGGCGAACCGAGCGAGAAGCCGAAGTCGTCTTTCCGATCTAGTCCAGTTGTTGGCGCATCTTCACCGCGCCCCTTGAAGCATTTTGGAGCCAGAAGCTTGCAACTCTTCATACACAAATGCAACTTCGTGGCAAAGCCGTCCTCCAGCCTGGAGGTCTTTATCATTTTGAGTTTATAAAGGGATATAATGTACAGGACTGCTATCTCATTTTGAGTCATCTCTTTTGTAAGCCGTTCGGCATATTAGTTAAATCGTTCAAGAGTTTGTAATAGATGTTCATTATCAATAAAGAGAACTTTTTCATGTTTCAAATCTGTGTTTCAATTTATCTGCGTACTCTGAATATGTGCTTGCTATGCAAATCATTAAAGCCTTGTGCGGGCACAACTCCAGGCCCGCACGGCGGTCACGATTCGGGGGACGCCTCAAACGATTCTAAGGAATCGGGTCGTGACAACCAATACCATGTTGAGGATCTCCTTGGGGATGGCGGCCCATCCGCAGCTGTTGGTTTTGCTCTTCTCCATTGAGACTGTTCTGAAGGGTTTTGAATATGAATAGTTTGGCTGTATAACTTGGTTTTTAATCTATATAAATTGATTTTGAAGGGTTGTGAAGATAAATAGTTTGGCTGTTTATGTAGGTTTTGAAGGGTTGTGAAGAATAAACTTATTTCCTCGTATCTCCCCCGGGCCCTACCTTTTGTAAATGTCTATCACCATTAATTAGGATGAATGACTTAATAACACAAGATAGTTTCTTGAAAAAGGTAAAATTTCATCATTGTGTAGAAAAATGTCCAAATCTCTTGATATGATTACACTAATGCTATTTGCACCTACAAAATTTGTCTTCACATAGTCTTGGGTTGTGGGACAAAAGACGTCTTTGGTAGTGGAATTTAGGGGTAGGGTTGGCAGAATATACCAAAAAATGGTATGTACCACCTATATTTGAGAATTTGTTTATAACTAAAATGCTTCATTCCTATTGGAGGAAGGTGGAGATGCAGTTATCATATGCAGTTATCGTACAAAATTGATTTGAAGCGTACACATTGCAGTTATCGTATAATATTTTAAATTGCATCAAGAATAAAATTAAGAGTATAATTAACTATTAAATAAAAAATAAAAATTATATTAATATTGTGAACAATATCAAAACTAACGTTAATGTAACCATTGGTATGGTCCGATTAGAAGCGATTGGTTCAGATTAGTTTGGTCCGACTATAAGCGACCGGTTCGGATTGGTAATAGCCGTAAGCAACCGACTATTAGCTACTGTAAATGATCGAGGTAGTTATCGAAAGGAATCGAGTTTGGTTCAGTTTAGAACGATGCGGTTGGTTTTAATATTATGTGCACAATTATTTAATAGAATTGATTGCGTGGCGAATTAGTATTAAGATAGAAATTACATAAAGAATAAAATTAGGAGTATAATTAAATATTAAATAAAAATTAAAAATTACATTAATATTTAATGTAACCATTGGTATGGTTCGATTAGAAGCGATTGGTTCGGATTGGTATGGTCCGACTATAAGCGACTGGTTCAGATTGGTAATAGCCATAGGCAACCGACTACCAGCTACTGTAAATGATCGAGGTAGCTATCAAAAAGAATCGAGTTTGGCATCATAATCCCATAATGTCACATAATTTGGATAATTTTACAATTTGTCCAAAATGAAGGGTATCAATAGCTCAGATGATGTCCAGACTACGAACATTAATAACGCTTTAAATTGATTATTCTTTTTAACCTAAAATATTGAGGATAACATACTGATATCATACAAATATGAAAAATATAAAGAAATGCATGCATGCATGCATGCTAATCATCTTCTTGGGCGTTAGTAGGTGACGGAGGAGATTTAGGATTCTCTTCGACTTCGTAGTCAAAGTCAGAAGAACCAGTGACCCCAGGGCTGACTAATGAGATCTAAATTACTATAAATCTTGTATCCATGTTCCCCTGGGATTACATTGTCCCATGGTCATTTAAACGTCTGTATTAAATTACAAATGTTCCTGAGGTCATCGTTAAGGTACACGTTGAAGCACCCACGTATGTCGAGCACGTGAAGACCCTTGCAGTTGCATATGATAGATCGTAGCATTTCTCCATTGAACATGCCTAAGCCCATCTCGAGGTGCTCGAGACACGACATCAAATCAGCCACGGCCTTTCCTCTGTCTCGTTGAAAGTGTTTTGCACGAATTTTTTCCTGACCATGAAAGATGGAGGGGGCATGTTTCTCCTCAGCTTGACCAGACGTTGGCAATACTTGCCGGCGAAATATATTCTCGTCGACGTGATATAGAGGTAGTAGATAATGTCGAGTTCTTCTAGCACCAGGAGGAACTCCATGTATGCCACAAAAGTTTCATCACTCACGTCGTACTTCGGAATGCGCAGCACCCTTAGAAATTTCCTACTGTATTATAAACAGAGAAAATATCTTATTTCACAACTTTATCCATAGGATCCATAGAAATGTACCAAGTATACATAAAAATTTGTAATTAAAAAAATAAAGTATTAGAAAAGACAAAACATCATTTTGCATAGGCCTATAGCATGCAAAAGAGAAGGCGGCTTCGTCGATCTTGTACGCCGAGAGGGACCGTAGAATTCCTGTGCTGTGAGTCACGAGCTTCTTTACGGTCAAACCAATCTCGACGGTTTGGTGGTCCCTGCGGCACCACTGATCCAAGTCGACTTTGTACCAATAGTAGGGACCGCTGAGCACCTTCCACCACGAACAACACACTAAGGCCACATTGCACATGACCTCGTCTGCCGACATCCCCGACAGTACCAATACCAACGAGAGAATCTCCGTAGGGATGACGGCCCATCCGCTGCTGTTGATCTTGCTCTTGCTTCTCTCCATTACAACTCTTCTTCTCCTCTCCTTTGTTTCTCTATAGTCGATTGGTTGGGTTCTATTGTATTTTATTTTCGTAATGGAAAAGGCTATTTAACCCGCTCTCGCGGGGGGTGTGACCGTATGCTTCCTGTAGCCACGCATCCCCCCTTCGCTCCGAAGCCACCCCCCTCACGTGATTACACTGGGCCCACCCCTTATTCGCTCCATTGTGACTCTTTTTCTCCTCTAGTTGCAGTTGGGTTATATTGTGTTTTATTTTAGAATTTTGGAAGTTAATTAAGATTAAAAATTTTGAATTTTTAAAGTTACATGTTCATATATGGAAATTTTCAGATTAAAATTTTAATTTAAATTGAAAAATAAATATTAATCATAACTTTCCAAATGTTTGTACATGGCAAATTTGAAAGATTGAAAGTTATAATTTAAATTTTAGTTTAAAATTAAAATTAAAATTTATTTTAAATTTAAAATTAAAATTAACATTAAAATTAAAATTCATAAAATTGTGAATGTAAATGTAAATTGATATGAATATGAATATGAATGTTAATTTTAGTATAATATGAATATGAATATGAATATGAATATAAAATATGAATATGAATATAAATGTAAATTACCAGTCCAAACTATTCGCTTTCAATCGAACCATACCGATCCGAACCAATCGCTTTCAATTGAACCGATGATCTGGTAACATTAATGTTAATTTTAGTATTTATTTCAACAGTAATGAGATTCCTTATTTTAAGTTAATAGTATATTATATCTCTAATTTTATTTTTTATTTAAATTTTATTTTACTATTTTTTGTGTAATCAATTCTATTAGAGCATGCACATATGGGTCAAACATAACCAAACTCGGGGATCAAATTAAATGGCGCTATGGCTCGAGCTTTGTTAGTATTCGTCCGAACTCATACGCTAAAAATAATCGAGCTCGATCATTTCGAGTACCTAACAGTCGATTTCCAACTGTTATTACTAGTCCGAACAAATTGCTTTTAATCGAACCATACCGATCCGAACCAATCACCTTCAATCGAACCGATGGTCAGGTAATATTAATGTTAATTTTAGTATTTGTTTCAACAGTAATGAGATTCCTTATTTTAAGTTAATAGTATATTATACCTCTAATTTTATTTTTTATTTAAATTTATTTTTACTATTTATCATGTAATCAATTCTATTAGAGCATGCACATATGGGTCAAACCTAACCAAACTTGTGGATCAAATTAAATAGCGCTATGGCTCGGGCTTTTTTAGTATTTGTCCGAACTCGTACGCTAAAAATAGTCGAGATCATTCATTTTGATTACCTAACAGTCGATTTCCCATGGTTATTACTAGTCCGAACCATTCAGTTTTAATCGAACCATACCGATCTGAACCAATCGCTTTCAATTAAATCGATGGTCTGGTAACATTAATATTAATTTTAGTATTTGTTTCAATAGTAATGAGATTCCTTATTTTAAGTTAATAGTATATTATACCTCTAATTTTATTTTTTATTTAAATCTAATTTTACTATTTGTCGTGTAATCAATTCTATTAGAGCATGCACATATGGGTTAAACCTAACCAAACTCGGGACTCAAATTAAATGGCGCTATGGCTCGGACTTTGTTAGTATTCGTCCGAACTCGTACGGTAAAAATAGTCGATCTCGATCATTTCGAGTACGTAACAGTCGATTGCCCATGGTTATTACCAGTCTGAACCATTCGCTTTTAATTGAACCATACCGATCCGATCTAATCGCTTTCAATCGAACCAATGGTCTGGTAACATTAATGTTAATTTTAGTATTTGTTTCAACAGTAATGAGATTCCTTATTTTAAGTTAATAGTATATTATACCTCTAATTTTATTTTTCAATTAAATTTAATTTTAATATTTGTCATGTAATCAATTCTATTAGAGAGTGCACATATGGGTCAAACCTAACCAAACTCGGGACTCAAATTAAATGGTGTTATGGCTCGGGCTTTGTTAGTATTCGCCCGAACTCGTACGCTAAAAATAGTCAAGCTCGATCATTTCGAGTACCTAACAGTCGATTTCCCACGGTTATTACCATTCTGAACCATTCACTTTCAATCGAACCATACCGATCTGAACCAATCGCTTTCAATCGAACCGATGGTCTAGTAACATTAATGTTAATTTTAGTATTTGTTTCAACAGTATTGAGATTCCTTATTTTAAGTTAATAGTATATTATATCTCTAATTTTATTTTTTATTTAAATTTAATTTTACTATTTGTCGTGTAATCAATTCTATTAGAGCATGCATATATGGGTCAAACCTAACCAACTCGGGGCTCAAATTAAATGGCGCTATGGCTCGGGCTTTATTAGTATTCGTCTGAACTCGTACGCTAAAAATAGTTGAGCTCGATCATTTCGAGTACCTAACAGTCGATTGTCCACGGTTATTACCAGTCCAAACTATTCGTTTTTAATCAAAATATACCAATCTGAACCAATCGCTTTCAATCGAACCAATGGTCTGGTAACATTAATGTTAATTTTAGTATTTGTTTCAACAATAATGAGATTCCTTATTTTAAGTTGATAGTATATAATACCTCTAATTTTATTTTTTATTTAAATTTTATTTTACTATTTATCGTGTAATCAATTCTATTAGAGCATACACATATGGGTCAAACATAAACAAACTTGGGGCTCAAATTAAATGGCGCTATGGCTTGGGCTTTGTTAGTATTCATCCAAACTCGTACGCTAAAAATAGTCGAGCTCGATCATTTTGAGTACCTAACAGTCGATTGCCCACGGTTATTACTAGTCTGAACCAATAGCTTTTAATCGAACCATACTGATCCGAACCAATAGCTTTTATTTGAACCATACTGATCTGGTAACATTAATGTTAATTTTAGTATTTGTTTCAACAGTAATGAAATTCCTTATTTTAAGTCAATAGTATATTATACCTCTAATATTATTTTTTATTTAAATTTAATTTTACTATTTGTCGTGTAATCAATTCTATTAGAGCATGCACATATGGGTCAAACCTAACCAAACTCGGGGCTCAAATTAAATAGCGCTATGGCTCGGGCTTTATTAGTATTCGTCCGAACTCGTACGCTAAAAATAGTTGTTCAAGTACCTAACAGTCGATTGCCCATGATTTTTACCAGTCCGAACTAATCGCTTTTAATCAAACCATACCGATTCGAACCAATCGCCTTGAATAGAACCGATGGTTTGGTAAGTATCAGAGTCAGATAAATCTAAATCAGAATCAGATTTAGAGGCAGCCAAGCCACCTGCCAACATTAAAATATAATCACACAAATAATAAAGCTAATTGATTGCAAAAACCTTTTGATAACCCAATATTACATGTGTCCTCTTGTTAGTGGAGTTGCATAAGACTAAAAGGTTGTGTTAGAAGTTGTTTTTAAAATTATGCATGCTTTTAGGATTACTCAAGCATTTCTTCTATTTTTATTATTTTTTGTCCTTCGTTTCTTCTGTTGGTTTCTAACACACTCTATTTTTTTCAATGGCGGTATCACATGGAGAAATTGAGGGTCATGTGGAAGAATTAGTTGATGAATAAAGATTTGCTTAAATAGCGGTGTCAGATGGAGAAATTAAGGGTCATGTGGAAGAATTAGATGATGAACAAAGATTTGAAGCTGTTAACTTAGGAGACGATAAAGAATAAGCGAAAGAAAACAACTAAGAAATGCATCCTAACAATGACATCAATGCAAACAACGATAAGTTATTTCGCTTTACCTTTTCTGAAGGATTTATGAAATGCATTATACTACATTGATTTCTTATACTTATTTTGTTTAATTCTGTTTTTAGGGACGATGGTGAATCTCTAATGGATTTCGATACAACGATGATGAAAAAAATATTGCAGTCTGCCAACATTAACAAAAACCCAAGGGAGATCTTAGATGAAGATATTGTTGGCTTAGAGTTCAACTTTATTGAAGAAGCAGACTCATTCTACTGGATATATTCAAAAATAGTTAGTTTTAGTGTTAGAAAGAACGAAGGAAAGAAAGAGAAATCTGGGATGGTCAAAGTCCGTAGTTGGTGTTGTTCGAATACAGGATTCAGACAGAAGAAATACATTGAAGCTCCTAACAGGGTTTGTGAGCCAAGAAGTGAAAGCAGAAGTGGTTGTAAAGCGCAATTTTTCTTATTGGGTACAACATTTCTATACAAAGTTGTGGGTTGTCAAAAAAAATCGAGTACATCACAACCATAATCTGGCGAATGATTTTGAAAAAGTTTTTTTGAGATCTTATCGTAAGATAACAGCCGTAGAATTAGAACAAGCTAAGCTGATGAAACAAGCCGGGATGACGACTTCAAAGGTATGGAATTTATTTGTCCACCAAAATGGTGGCTGGGATAAGGTTGGATGGACGAAAAAAGATTTATACAATGCTTTAGCTAATGATAGTAGAGGACTAGAAGATCTTGATGCTACGACAACACTTTTATTTCTTCAAGCTAAGGAGAACATTGACCCAGATTTCTTCTACGTGTACAAGGTAGATGAAGATTCTAGATTGACCCATCTCTTTTGGGCCGATGGTGCAAGTCGATTCGATTATGAATTATTTGGATATTCACTAGCATTTGATTCTACATATAAAATAAATAGATGTCAAATGCAATTGGTGGTTCTAGTGGGTTCAAACAATCATGCAATAACTTGTGTGTTTGGGTTTGTATTGATCCATAATGAGTCTGCAGAGACATATTCTTGGGTTTTACAAAAAAATTAAGAGTGTATGAAAGGCAAATTAGCAAAGACAATTCTCAATGATGGTTGCAGATCCATGAATAAAGCAATTAAGGATTTAATGCCCAACGTAGTTCATTGAACGTGCTCATGGCATATCCTAAACAATTCAACCAAATATGTACACCGAGATGGTTTTGCAAGAGAATTGGGTAATATGATTAAAAGGTACATCTCACACTTGGTACTTTTTTTTGAAGTATATTGTTGTTACAATTTTAAAATTTTTGTTATTGTCTATGTTTTTTAAATATGTACTATTCAGTCGAAGATTTTGAAAATTGTTGGCAGCATATACTAAGGGATTATAATCCAGAGAACAATGAGTGGACCAATACATTGTACAGTAAGAGGCATCAATAAGCAGACACATTCCTACATGGAAATTATTTTGGTGGTTCTACTGTAACAAATAGATGTGAATCAATGAACGCATTTCTGAAAAGATTTTTGAATGAGAAGCTGCCACTATGGAAGACCCTTCAACATCGTGACCACGGTTTGGCGGCCTTACATTACGGCGAGATGAGTAATCATGCCATTGATAAACTCTTAATACTAGTTGTGAAACAAACTAGCATAGCCATAATAGAAGATCAATTTGCAGCAATTTATACTAAAAAATGTTTATAGAGGTAAGGAATAAAATCACACGTTCTGATAAATATAGTGTTGTCCAGCATCACATTTTAAGAGATGCAAATGTTTGCACTATCGAAAAGTATTTGTCGAAAAACTATCCAAACCGGAAGGTTATATTTTCTCGTATCGACAACAACATAACATGTGACTGCTTGTGGATGGAGACCAAGGGGATTCCTTGTAGGCATATTTTTTCAGCAATGAAGAGATTGTAATTGTCATATATTCCAAAGAACTTGGTAAAAACTCGTTGGCTGAAGGATTGCAAAGAGAGTTATCTCTCCGGACCTGGCGCAAAAAAGAAATTCATCCACCCAAACATGATTGAGAGCAGAAGGTATGGTGGTATTAATGAACAAGTTAATATGTTTACGTAGTATTGTAAAAAATAAAGCAAAATTCAATAGAAGGGAACATAGTTGATGTCAGTTGTGCTGATTGAGTTGCAAAAAATGGTGACCGATATTGGCGAAGACGAAAAAATGGTAGTTTATGCATTTCGTGGAGTGCATGAAGCTTTTAAAGAGCCACACCCGGTAGCAACAAAAATAAGGCATTCTCAAGGGAAATCAAGCCAGAATAAAGAAAGTCAGACTAGCCCCAAGCCTAGAATTTGTAGAGTTTGCACAAAATTGAGTCACAATTTTCGTAATTGCAAAGTACGAAAGCGTGCTAACGAGAAAGAGCTAATGGAATCAAATGAACTAAGCGATACGTCGTTGATTTAATTATCATTATGTACTATTTTTTTTCTTTTTTCATTTAGCCAACTATTATTATTGGTTTTCCATAAATTTGTTCCAAATGCAGAAGAAAACTTCTTCATGACAAAAAATATATAATATGGCAGCAAGATTCTGAAACAATCTAGGAGAACAACTTCCGTATTATGACACAATTTAATACCAGAAATTCTATAAGAACTCACGAGATCTTAATTTATTGAACTGCCAAGATACATTTCTTTCTTGGTAATCCCAACGGAAGGCATGTCGGCGGGGCCATTGGACCACGGGAGCCAAGAGGCAGTACTCCTTCCCAAGTAATCGAAACCAATAGTAATTCCAAATTTAATATTTCTATTCTAAAAATATTCCCCTTCAAGGTTGGCTGGTAATTCAGAAGGAAAATTTAATACATAGCGGCAAATTTAATACATAGGGTTCATTTTGATTGAAATCAGTACTTAAGCAAATTAAAATCAAGGACAGGAAAATAGAAAAGTTGAAGAAGCAAAATGAAAAGCTAAAGATGAAAATTCAAAAGCTAAATCGTTTGAAGAATAATTTGTTGTTATGTTTATGATTTTTGGTAATTTTCTGCTATGTATTGTGGGAATAGTTTATGACCAATTTTAAATGACGGCCATTATAATAAAAAAATAAATTGTCCAAATTTGGAATGTTTTGATCCCATCAAGATATGCCCGACTGCAGCATAAGCCTTTAATATGACAAACAAGACATTTTCGATTACACCGAAATCCTTATAGAAATTGGATATAATTTTCATCACACATTTTAAGAACATTATAACTCCACAAAACTTTATTCCTAACCATTTGTTACAAAACAAATGAACATATTTTATTTGATAAAAAAAATAACATTTTTATCATCTTCCATCTTCACCCATCAGAGTGGACTCCTTTCGTCCTTTGTTGCTTAATTATATTGTTGCACAATTTGGATTCTTCTGCATTGTGCTTTGAAGATGCAATCCATACAGCAACTTTACTCCTTTCAAATTCTGAATCAAACTGTATATAACAAACATAACATAAAAAATATTACTCTAAAAAAGTGTAACTATTTGACGACATATTTTTAGACTTACATAGAAAGAACGAGAGTCCAACCTACGTCCGTCTTTCATGAATAAATTATAAAAATACCACAATCAAATGAATTGTCTTGGCCGAAAACATAAGGACGAGGATTATGAAGAAAGTAGAAAAGTTGAACCTAGCATCTCTCAACTTCCAAATCTCTTCCTCGAGAAAGAGATTCATATTTGAAAGCTACAATTACTAGAATACAATATGTATTAGTATACCGCGAATCTAGTACGCAGTTCATAAAAAATATAAATATGAGCTTACTATTTGTTTTATGACTACTTTGTTATAAATTGGCTCATCTATAGATGCAAGGGAGTCCAAAGCTTCAACAGTCTTTGTTTTAACCATAACTCTTGCAAGAGTATAGTGGTCAGACACAAGGATGGGTATGTATATCTGAATTAGGATTAATCATTATAACAAATTAATCAATTTTTAGTAAATTAAAATTTAAATTTAAATTTAAACAAAAATAAATTAATACCTTATTACAAATGCTTAAAGATCCCATATAATCCTCGAAATATTTGCACTTCTTCCATATTTCATGAAGAGGTTTATTAGATGGAGATAATATTGCTCTCTACATACACATAAAATAATACATTATGAACGACAAACAAACAAGAGAAAATTGTTAATGCATAATCATTAAAGAATAAAATGCTCACTCACCGATATCTTTACTGGTAAATACTATACATTAGCTTTATTGTCAGTTCTTCTCCGTTCCTCCGCGGTAAGAAGAGAAAAGACAATGCTGACAATCTGAGTATTTCTCATTAAAAAATAACAATTGCATTGTAGTAAATATTGATGGCATCAATATCGTCCTAACAATCTGAGTATCTCATTAAAAAAACAATGATGGCATCGAAGTAAACAATGATGGTATCTAAGAAAAAATATACTATCTGCATACCACATCTTTAATTCTCCTTTCTGGAGAAATGGACTTCATCTCAGCCAGAGTCATATAAAGCTTGTTGCAAGATGATATTATTTCTCTAAGAAAAAAAATAGATAGATTAGGAAAAATAAAATAAATAAATTGTTGAAATAAAATGAAAACTTATATTACTTACTCATCAGATTTATCATCCACAAAACAATAATTGTAAAAACTCGAACCACTACTAGTCAACTGGATAGGATTCGAGGTTGAACTTTTTTTTTGACTTTTCAAAGGGGTAACCGGTATTAAATTGTAGCGCCCCGTTCTCTCAGTGCGGAGAGCGCGTGTCACGTCCCAGTCCCAAAATTATATGGAACCAGGCCACGTGGCATTGGCCAGCTGACACGTCACTAAGAGATTACCCAATTTAATGGACCCAAAGGAACGTGCTACGCTGTCCTAAAATACTATAAGTCTAATACAGGTGAAGTCTAATCTCATCCACAAAATATTAATGAATATGGGAATAAGTGCTGAATATATATAATGCTAAGTCTGAAATGTTATAGTACAAATCAGATAATGTCAGGTGGGAACAAACCCACTACAAAAGATAAGTAAAAGCACTGAAATAAGATAGACTAGAGTAGCGTCTATCTAGATAGTAACTACAGCTCCAGGTGTACTAAAAGATCAGGCAGATTCTGAAGGCAGCTCCTCTAACTCCTCCTCAATAGCATATCTGGTCTCATGTCCAGGGCCATACACTGTGGGGTGGAATGTCTCATCTAAATCTGGCAGGGAACCAGGTCTTCAGTGGGACATAACAAGATACATAAAAGTATGCCATGTATATAAGTACTGAATAAATAAGTAGAGAGTGTGCTAGCCATCTAAGTGAATGCAATGTGAGACAACTTTAGTAAGTATATATAAATTATACAAATGCAATAAGAAGATAATGAAATATATATGCTATATATATATTTTATATACTACAATATTTATATATATAATAATATATATATATATATATATATATATATATATATATATATATATATATATATATATATAAATATAAAACAATATATATATAAATATACTTATATACATATATAGCTTATATAATATATATATATATATATATATATATATATATTTACATATAATATTACATATATGATATATTTATATATATATTTAATAGTATGTATAACATAGTAGATATTTAATAGTATATATATATTAGCATAATACATAATACATATAGATATATATATAAATAGTATATATATTATAACATAATTATATATAAGTATATATATATAGATATACATATATATATATAGATATACATATATATATATATATATATATATATATATATATATATATATATATATATATATATATATATATATATATATATATATATATATATATATATATATATATATATATATATATATATATATATATATATATATATATATATATATATATATATATATATATATATATATATAATAATATGGATATATATATACATATAATATATTAGTATATATATATATATATATATATATATATAAATAAATAGAAAATACATATATGTATATATTATATATTATATATTATATATTATATATTATATATTATATAGATATATATTATATATATGTACTGTATATATATACAATAATATACTATTTATACTTTATTTATATATTTATATACATATACAAGAAATACAAAATACATATATATATATATATATATATATATATATATATATATATATATATATATACACTTGTATATATATATATATACTGTAATTATATATTAAATAATATATTAATTTTTGTATATATATAATTAATATAATACATCCAAATATCAGAGATGTGTGGAGGAGATCTTTTTGACGAAATATTGAAATTTTATTTAGATCTCTAGATCGTTACAAACTATCGTTACAAGTTACAAGAGGAAAAGAAGAAGATTGCAGAAGCTGAAAGTAAAAATAGCACACTTCACTATGGGGGACTCCCCCTATATTTATACATAAACAGAATGCTTCAGAACGAAGCCACCAGAGGCCAGCTGTCATCGCACTCTAGAAAGAAGATGCCACCTGTTATCCAATAAGGAGTGTCGGCAAAAAGAAAGATTCTTTTTGCATTGCTTTTTAAAGGAGAAAAGTAGACCGTCCACCTGTCCAGAGAAAAGATGAATACTGCCAAATAGTCTGGTGCAGTCACCAACATGCAACAGTGAGTGGATATCCCACTACAAAAAGTTGCATAAATCATCCTCAGACCATGTGATAAAAGGAGGATGGACCCCACCCATATCAATCAAAGCTTATCGTCATTGATAGGGTCGAGAATAGTCTGATAGAAATCATCAGCGGACATGTCTTCCAGGTTTGTATCAGAATTGGTACTGAAAATGTCCATATCAAAATTAGCATCAAACTGTGCTTTCAAGAATTGAAGGCACCGTTTCTTTAATTCTTCAGCAGAAATCTTAGGATTCTTCCTAATCAGGGAATCCTTAAGTTTAGTGATCGTGTTGTCACCAAAGAGTTCATTTTGGACCTTTTTGTCCATTTTTGATTCATTTTCTTTGATGGATGCCATAACTTCCATCAATTTTTCTTTCTCATCGATCCTTTGCCACCATTTCACAAGGAATTTACGTGATAGGATGGGAATATTGTTGGAATTTAACACACAGTCGATAGTCCAACGGAATATAAATGGGATCTGGAATTGAGCAAAGAAGTATAGAGTGCTCTCCCCCCCAAAAAGATGAGTATCCTGGCAAGGTGGATAAGATAATATCCACTGAGAGAATTGTTCCTGTATTGAAGGTGGAATGATATCCAGAGTAGCTCCCATCTGTAACCACCAATCAAAGAACCAGGAGGGTATCTCGTTCTGAAAAAATTTATGACAGATACGAATGAACCAAGAATGGCTCCTTTGAGAATTTTCATAGTATAAGAAATCATAAAATGCCTGCACATAATCCCAATAATTATAACTGCAGACAATCACTTTGTCCTTGGAGAGCTGCTGTTCCCTGTTCGGATGGAGTCCCCAAGTCTGTGAAGTAAGGATATTCTTAATGATCACTTTGCTGTAAGCAACTTCCAAAGAATTTGGTTTAGCAGAGTGCTCAACGGTTATAGATTTGCTGGAGATTAATATACCTTCAGAGATACTGACAGTTCGTCCCTTAACTGGAATAAAACTGTTCTCCAGGTAACGTTTATGAAGTTTCCATGGATCCTTCATAAGAGGAATATCATGCTTTTTAAGTTTGATGATTTCCTCAATATTTGATTTCTCAAAGAAGATGGACTCAACTTCCATAACTTCTCTGTATGATCGGATATTAGCATCAACAGTATCTGCTGGCTGCTTGCCTTTAGCCGCTGAGCTGGATCCAGCTTCAGAGGGAGGTGGTTTTCGGCCAATAATTTTTTGTATGCCGAAAGAGTCTTGAGGACGTAATGCCCCCTTAGACTTTCCTCTACCGCGAGAGCTCGTGGACATTTTGCTGCAAAAATTTACGAGTTAAAAAATCAGGAAGAGAATTATTTTTGCCATTAATAAATTCAATGTCAAAATCGAATATAGCAAGTTCAGCTTGCCATCTAGCAAAAATTTGTTTAGAGGCAAGATTCTTAACATCCTTTTGTAAAATAGATTTAGCAGAACTGCAATCTATTCGGAGTAAGAATTTCTTATTTAATAGATCATCTTGAAACTTATGAATACATTTGATAATAGAAAGAAGTTCTTTCTTTATCGTTGAATAATTAATTTGAGTATCGTCCCATTTACCAGAATGGTATCTAACAAGGATAGCATGATCTTTGTTTTTGGGGTCTATTTGTTTGAGTATACCACCATAACCAATATTGCTGGCATCAGTTTCAACAACTTTGAACCAGTCAGGGTTGGCAAGGTGTAAGCAAGGAAGGCATTTTACCTTTTGCTTAATAAGCTGAACAGCTTTAGTGTGGTTGATACTCCAAGGAGTAGGGTTTTTTCTCAACCTTTGATATAGAATTTTTGTATCTATAGCAATATTGTGATAAAAATCAGAAACATAATTTAAAGCACCAAAAAATCTCTGTAGTTGCTTTATGTCCGTAATTTCATCAAGAAATTTCGAAGCAAATTCGATACTCCTGTCAATGGGTATAATAGTATTATTGACAATGTTATGACCAAGAAATCTTATTTCTGTCTGAAATAACTTTATTTTTGGAGCAGAAATAATAAGACCATTTTTAATAGCTAAATGTTTAAAAACATTTAAATGCTTAAAATGCTCTTCAATGGTATTAGAGAATATAAGAATGTCATCAATATAAGAGAGAATAAAATTAGAATATTGAATAAATATCTCATTCATAATATTCTGAAATTCAGAAGGAGCATTCTTTAAACCAAAAGGCATAACATTCCATTCATAGTGTCCAAATGGGACTGTGAAGGCAGTCTTGTATTTATCTTTTTCTTCGATTTGAATTTGCCAGTAACCTGACTTTAAATCGAATTTAGAGAATATATTTGCATTAACAATTCTGTTAAGCAAATCTCTTTTGTTGGGAATAGGGTAACGAATCCATTTAAGGACTTTGTTAAGAGGTTTATAGTTAATAACTAACCGAGGAACACCTCTTTCCTTTTCAGCATTATTATTGACATAAAAGGCTGTACAACTCCATGGAGAGTACGACTTTCTTATAAGCTTCTTATCAAGAAGATCATTGATCTCTTTTTTGCATAATTCAAGGTAATTGTTGTTCATTTGACAAGGTCTAGCCTTTGTCGGAACATCTCTTTCATTAAAGGATTCTTCATATGGAAGAGAGACAATATGATGCTTTCTATCCCAAAAAGCATTTGGAATATTACTACAAGTTTGACGAACAAATTCATCATTAACTTGTTTTATTTTATTTTTTGTATCATATTTTTCAAGCTGTTCTTTAATAGATAGCTGAAAAATTTCTTCTTTGATAAAGTTTATCTGATTATTCTTCAGATCAACTTCTTTTATTTCATTGAGAATTTTAGCCACAGGGTTTGTGATAAATTCAAAGGTAATGTTTTTTCCCTTATAACAAGTGGAAATACCTTTTCTATTAATTTCCTTTATTGGCATAAGTTTTTCTAGAAAAGGAGTTCCTAGAATAACATGTTGGGATATTTCTTTTACAACAATAAAATGCAAGGGAATACATGCATCATTTTTACAGATATGAACATCTGTAACCTTAAAAGGCGTTGTAAGAGCTTTGTTATTTGCAGCACTCAAAGTTTGAGTAGTACGTTCACAATATTTTAGGGGAATAATTCCTTCTTTGACACAGTTCAGATCTGCACCGCTGTCAACAAGGGCAATAAGATTATAAATCATATATTCGTTGTTTATAATTAGATCAATTTTTATATACCATTTGTGAGTAATAAAAAGATCTATTTTGGATAAAAAGGAATGATCAATAGATTTTCCTTTATTGGTTATAGCAACAGATTGAACCTGTTGATCAATTATGTCATCTTCATGCTCATTTTCACTATCGATTAAACGAGAATGTTCGATCATTTGTTTTTTAAGAATAATCTCATTGTAAGATTTAACATCTTGTTCAATGAGGGCAAGTCTTTGTTGAGTTATTTCGTCGTTAGACTTTAACTCTTTGACTTCATTCTTCAGAAGTTTTAATTCTTTCTGAAGATCGTTTATAGAGACAGTCTTAGGATTAATCCCTTTTCTTCGGGATAAAACCTCTGTCATGGTATACGGAGGGAAACTTGAAGAAGTTTCATGAGTATCATCTTGCAAAATCTCAATAATTTTTGCTTTCACATTTTGGCTAATAGTATCAGTCAAAAGTAATTCAAGGATTTCTTTTTTATCTTGACTGGTCAATACATTAATTGAAAGACCATTCATCTCGATGATAGATTTATAATAATCAGCTTTACTATTAATAGTACATGTTTTGCAATCGCAATCAGTACCACAATCAGTAGCAGATTTTATAGAATTAATAGACTCATCACTTGATGAATCAGATTCATAATCAGAATTGATCATGATCTTTAGTAGAGTCTTTTTCAACCCTTCATCTTCGATCATATCGATCTTTTGTTTAGTATTACACTTATTCGAATAGTGGCCAAGTTTTCCACATTTAAAGCATTTAACTTTTTTATTCGAACTTGTGTTTTTAGAAAACTTTTTTCTATTAGAAAATCGTTTTCTATTATCATTAGAAAAATCTTTAGGATAATTCCTTTTAGAAGAATATCTCTTCTTTTTGTAAGATTTTTCTTTAGAGAATTTTCTTTTGCTATCAGATGGAGGCTTTATAGTTTCCATAGCAAATTGGCCACAAAACTCTCCCAATTGTTTTCTCTCAGATAACCTTTGAGATTTTAATTGATTTCTTAATTTAAGATCATTACAAAGGGCTAACCCTTCTTGAATACAGGCATTCACAAGGTTTCCATAAGTGAAATCACTATATGGAATTATGCCATCATTATTGTTGCGTATTTGCTGTCTAACTTTTTCTGCAAACAGATTAGGAAGACCATCAATAAATTTAGATTTTCAGTGAGCATCATTGGCATCACTTAACTGCATTACTCTATTTAGAAAGGTATCTTTATACCATCTAAAATGAGTAAGAGTTGGACAACGAAGATTTTGGAGTAAAGTCCTGGTACGTTCACCATTGTCAGAGACTAAACCCGTAAAATGATCACAAATAGTGCTAATCAAAGTGATAACACTATCTTCAACTTCTCTATTATTTTCAATTTTGACGGCATTAGCAATAACTGCTTTCTGCTCAGGTGATAAACAATGATCCCACCAGCCTTTTAATACTCCGGTAAAACCGCAAGTAATAAAACTAGCAATGGTTTTGTCAGTATTTTTGTTTGTTCGGCAAACCGTAGCAAACATAAGCATCTGATGTAACTGATCACAGATCTGTTTATCAGAACATCCATCTATATTCCATTCATAGATGTTTCCTCCACTATAATTATTTTGAATGATATTATCATTCTCTTCGTATAAAACATCCATTGGAGTTGGACGTTTGTAATAATATTTTTGAAGATTAGGCTTCTTATGTTGCTGTTGCATAGGCAGAATCATGCTAGAAGTTGGATTTTTATTTTTATCAAGATCTTCAAAAGAATTTTAAAGAGTATGAATTTGTATAGGATCCAAAGTCTCTTCAGAATTTTGAGAATAATTTTGACATGATTCAATGTCTGAATCATCAGCCACAGAGGAATTTCCGTCGAGTATTAATATAGTATTCTGAGTAGAGCTTTCGCCCTTTTCCTTAGAAGAATGTTTTTCAACTAAAGAGGTATTCTGAAGCTTCTCAATAAGGCTTTGAATATCTTTCTCAGTAACTTCAGGAGAGGATATTTTAAAACCAGTAGTATCACTAGTTGGTTTTATTGGTATATTACCTACCTTCTTAGAAGTAGTATCTTTGGGAATTGATTGTGGTAATTTAAGGATATTATTGACCTTGAGAAGAACTTCATCAAGGGCAGTTTCCATTCGAACTAATTGAGAACCAATAGTTTGAATGTAAGCATTAGTATAGTTATTTTGCTTCACAATTTTCTGAAGCTCTTTTATTTGTTCTTCCTTATGATCGATAATTCGAATAAAGGAAATAGCGTCAATCTTTTCGGTATCAACCAAAAGTTTGAGCGGTCCATTAGGTGGATATAAAGCACGAACACGTTTTCCCGTATCAGTGATCCAATTTTTATAACCCTCTTCTAGCATATTTATGCTAGCGAGTTCTTGGTTGATATAGTTCTCAATAAACCATTTATCAAACCATTTGATTTTATTTATCTCTTTGAGATGAGCATAATATTTATCTTTGAATTCATACCTTTGATTAAGGGTATAATTCTTTTCGAACTAGGCTTTAAATTGAATTTCTTCATCATAAGCCTGAACAATAATTTTTCGGACATTTTTATCCTGAGTCCAATCCCAATAATTAG
The DNA here is from genome assembly GCA_036927795.1 of Iris macrosiphon. Classification (NCBI taxonomy): domain Eukaryota; kingdom Viridiplantae; phylum Streptophyta; class Magnoliopsida; order Asparagales; family Iridaceae; genus Iris; species Iris macrosiphon. The sequence continues at coordinate 271,095,424 of JAYESA010000004.1, read as the reverse complement.
GATCATCAGAAGGACTATTTAATGTTATAACATTAAGAGAATGAGTACCAAAACTAGCATCAGAAGAATAAACTGGATCAATGGGATCAACCCATTCAGTTTTATATTCTGGTTTGGCAATGTTATTTTTTATTTTCATATATTTAATTTCATCATCTTTTTCAGATGTCTGAGAGGAATTCTCTCCCTTTTCAGTAACTGAAGGGGAACGAAAACTTATGTATTATTATATGTATATATGTATATTATATATGTATATTATATATATATATATATATATATATATATATATATATATATATATATATATATATAATATATGATACATATAATATACATATATACATATATAGATATTATATATATATATATATATATATATATACAATATATACATATATAATAATAAGGATACATATATAATTATAATATATATTATATAATGTAATATTATACTAAATATTATAATAATAATATTATATATATATAATTACATACACATACATATATATATATATATATATATATATATATATATATATATATATATATATATATATATATATATATATATATATATATATATATATATATATATATATTAAATATATATTAAATATATATAAAAACAGAAAATAAAATATACATATATTAATACAATAATATATATTATACTGTATATAAATACTGTATATAAGTATATAATAATTATATTAAATAATATATATATAAATATATATATAAATATATATAAATATATATAATTATACATAAAATATAAGTATTTATACATACTTATGTATATATATAGGTATATACGTAGAGAGAGGGTGGGGGGGTATACTTGACAGGTTGGGGACCCACAGGGCTTGCCGCCGGCGGGAGGACGGCGGCGGAGCGGTCGGCGGCTGGCCGGAGGGACGGTGGCAGCAGCAGTGGCACTTCACAGCAACAGCAGTAGCGGCGGCTTGCAGCAGCTGCAGCGGCGGCGGAGGCGGCGGTGCAGGCGGTCAGGGCGGTGGGGGAGGTGGTGGCGAAGTATTCGGGGGTGGTGGCGGAGGTCAGAGGCGGTGATTGTGGCTGTTCAAGAGGGTCGGGAGGGTCGGCTGGGCTGGTGGTCGGGGAGTCGGGGATGATCTGCGGGGGAGCTGACGGCCGGGACGGTGGCCGTGGAGCGGTGGTGGCGGGTCAGATCGGTGGAGGTTGTCGGGGCGAAGCGGATGGGGGTGGTGGCGGTGGTCCACGGTGGCTGGGGTGGCGGTGAGGGGCGTCGGGGTGGTCGAGGGTGCTGTGGGGAAGAGAAGGGTGTGGGGCACTGCGGGAGCTGCCGGCGGCGCTGGCGGCGGCCAGGGCGGAGCTGCGGTGGTCCGGCAGGGAGCTGGGGGAGGGGCGAGGCGTCCGGCGGAGGTCCGGTGGGCGGAGGGTGGCCGGGGTGATGGTGGGGTGAGTTTGAAATGGGGGGCTAGGGTTTATTATATAGGTTTAGGATTTTAGGTATTTTTGTAATTAGGTTAATTATTAGGGGTATTTAGGTAATTTAATTATCTAGATATTTTAGGCTATTTTTCTGATATTTTTAGGTGGGCCCCATTTCCAAATGGACGGTGTACGTTCACCGGCCAATAGGGGGTGACACCTCACACTGAAATTTGCAGAAAAATCCCTGTAATTTCATAAATTGCATAAAGGTCCTATAATTGGGAAATTGCACAATTACGCAATTTATCTGGAAAAATACCCTATTCCTAAAAATGCTAAAATTCACAGAACTGTAGGGAAAGTTATGGGAGGGTCCTGAGGGGGTGGGGGTGAGCCTGGGCAGGGGCTGGGCCTGGTTTCTGGGTGATACGGGTCACAGTATTAATTAATTAATAATTAATGCGCACGGTGTTTACTAATTATTTAGAGGTAGGTAGGGCCATAATTTTAGTACGGTGTCAATATACTAAATATAGTATACTCAGTGTAGAATATTATCATATTTTTGTTTGGGCAAAACAGGTGCCTATTGGGCCTCTATTCTTTATGGGAACATAGATGGGTATAGATCAGGAAATTAAATAGAAAATAAATACGGACGTTTGTAACGATATTTGTGCGACTAAAATGAGGCTCAAAATAGAGTATCTGGGAGTTGCACAAAGTTCAGAAAAATAGACTAATATGTCTAGGAGAGGTATGTGAACTTTGTTTGGGGATAACAGTCTATGTAATGCTCTAATTAATTGTGTGATGGACAGGTGCACAAATCAATAGGATATGTAAGCAAAATAAATTAAAAATATTGCAATAAATTCTAAATTGTTAAAAATGATTTTAAAATGTTGAAATCTGGTCGAGGGAGTTTACAACCTACCCTCCTTAGAATATTTCGTCCTCGAAATAAAAACAGACATATAATGGAAACTAAAGATTGATTTGAAATATTAGGACATACCCTGGTCTGGAAATAGATGGGGGAAACGATGTCGAATATCCTCTTCTCGTTCCCAGGTTGACTCGCCTGGTGCATGATGTCTCCATGCAATACGAACTAGAGGGATAGTCTGGCCTCGCAACACCTTCTCGCTTCGGTCTAGGATCTCTACAGGCTCCTCCTGGTATGATAAGCTCGGGCCGACGGTGATCTCTGAATGGTCCAGCACATGACTTGGGTCTGGAATGTGCCTCCTCAGCTGAGATATGTGGAAGACGTCATATACTCCTTCCAAGGTTTGAGGTAAGGCTAGCTTGTAAGCAACTTCTCCGATGCGTTCCAACACATCGAAGGGTCCGATGTACCTTGGACTCAGTTTTCCTCTTCCGCCAAATCTGATAGTTTCTCGGGTAGGTCAGATCTTTTAAAAATACATGTTCTCCCAATTTTACTCTATGTGTACCCTTTATCCAAACTATATGGGTATCAACATATTTACAACTGGTCGTACATTATTGGTAGTTCACGATATCCAACTCAAGGCTAACATCTGCCGATACTTTCTCCTTCAATCTAATTTGGTAACTACCTGTAGTACTCAGCTATTACTTCATTCATAGGTTTGAGCCTATCAATCAATCTCTAGTAATCTATCTATCTATTTTCGCTTAGTCCTAATTATTATCTAGAGGGTGGAAAAATAATTTAGGTCGGATACTGTAAGTCACTAGGTACTAGGAGTTAACCATTATAATTTGCTACCCTAGGTACTATCTATACCCTATCTATAATTGCATGTACTTGAACTCCAGGTAACCTGGTGGTCTAAAGATGACGCTTCCTTTTTCACAGTCTAGTATAGCATTGTACTGGTTTAACCAGTCCATGCCTAAGACAACGTCAAAGTTTGGTATTGGAAGTACCAAGAATCGGGCTTTCAGCTCTCTACTATACATGACTACCGAGCACGTTTTAATAGTGCTGGTAATTGGTATGATGCCTCATTTGGTAAAAAAAAAAATTCCAGTACTTAGGCAGTGGGAAAGTGGCTAGTTTGTGCATGGCTACGAAATTACTAGATATGAAGACAGTGTAGCTCTAGAATCAAATAATGCGGTTGCAGGTAATGATGCAACTAAAATGGTACCTAAAATAGTTTTACCTTCCGGTTCTTCTGCAACTATTGCTAGTGCAAAGGCCTGTTTGTGCCTTTGCCCTCCGGTCTGATATCTGGCTTGGTTGTACTGCGTTTCCTGGGTGGCCAAGGGTGGTCCCCTCTTAAATCTTCCAGATGCTGGGGGATACTGACCTCCAGTAGAGGGTAGCATTCTCTGGGCTGGTGCTGCGGGTCTTTGCCCGTTCTGGGGTGCTGCTTCTCTGTGTTGTGGGCAGTCTCTGGCCATATGTTGACTTGCTCCACATATCAGGCATAGTCCATGCTTCCTTCGGCAGTTTTTGGCATAATGTCCCTTCTTGCCACAATTGTGACAAGTCGGAAGCTCCTTGTTTTGATATGGCCCCGTCTTGTGTTGTGTCTGCATTCTCGGATGACGGATTGGTCCTCCTGCTCCGGGCTGATTTCTGGCTGGTATGGTGGGGTTAAAGCGTCTTGCTCCTCGGCCAATAGCTTCTTGTATTCTTGCCTCTGAAAGAACTTCCTCGTAAGAGATCCTTGACTGCGTCGTAGTATACCCTTGGAGCTCGAAGTTAAGGCCGTGATGGAACCTCATGGTCTTATCCAGTTCGTTAGGTATTAGGATGGCCCCAAATCGACTAACTCGACTGAATTCTGCATCATAGGCGTCGACGGTCATATTCCCTTGTTCCAGGTACAGGAACTGGGAATACAGGGCATTTCTAACCGTGGCTGGGAAGTACTTTGCATTGAAGTACTCCAGGAATTGCTCCCAAGTATGGTTCTTGCCGATGCTGCGCTCTATGGAGTCCCACCAGTGATGGGCGTTGCCTAAGAGTTGAGCCCTCACGGCGGTCATCCACAAGTCGGGGGGAAGTTGTGATCCTTCAGCAGCATTTCCGTGTTGGAGATCCAGTCTGAGATCTCCTCCGAAGTTTTGCTGCCTTTAAAGGTTCTCGGGCCCATCTAGCGGAAGCCTCGGACAGTGCCCTCTGGTTGGACAGGTGCTGGTGCCGGGGCAGTTGTCCTCTCTAGAGCCGTCATCAAGCTCTGCCTCAGGACTTTCGTCTGTTTCCACTGAGCTTGCAACATGGCTTGAAAGAATTGGAACATTTGAGGTTGTCCCTCAAGCTGTGGCATCAGGGCAGGAAAGGCTGGAAGTGGAGGCAAAGGTGTATCCGCCTGCGGTGTAGGTGCCTGGGAGGTTTGCCCACCTTGCTGGGCTGGTGTTGCCTCTTAGATAGGATTCTGGTGAATGAACGGGGTTGTCGGGTAGACCAGCATCCTTCTCGGGGGGGTTGGGGTCCGTTGGACATCTGGCGAGGGCTCTGTTGCTTGGTCAGCCCCATCAATCGATTGTCCACTGGGTATGTCCATATTTTTGAAGAAAATAGAATAATTAGAAAAGTACGAAGGAAATAAATAAATAATAATCAAGCAGGATGCAAAAAAATTAAGAATGAAGTCATAGTGGATGAGACCTAGTGTTCCTATCCTAGTGCAGGCTTGCTGGGCATGTTATCATACCACTAGCAATTAACTTGACCTGCATGGGCCACCACTAAAACCATGTCACGCCCCAGTCCCAAAAGTATATAGAACCAGGTCACGTGGCATTGGCCAGCTGACACGTCACTAAGGGATTACCCAATTTAATGGACCCAAAGGAACGTGCTACGCTGTCCTAAAATACTACAAGTCTAATACAGGTAAAGTTAATCTCATCCACAAAATATTAATGAATATGGGAATAAGTGCTGAATATATATAATGCTAAGTCTGAAATGTTATAGTACAAATCAGATAATGTCAGGTGGGAACAAACCCACTACAAAAGATAAGTAAAGTACTGAAATAAGATAGACTAGAGTAGCGTCTATCTAGGTAGTAACTCCAGCTCCAGGTGTACTAAAAGATCAGGCAGATTCTGAAGGCAGCTCCTCTAACTCCTCATCAGTAGCATATCTGGTCTCCTGTCCAGGTCCATACACTGTGGGGTAGAATGTCTCATCTAAATCTGGAAGGGAACCAGGTCCTCAGTGGGACATAACAAGATACATAAAAGCATGCCATGTATATAAGTACTGAATAAATAAGTAGAGGGTGTGCTAGCCATCTAAGTGAATGCAATATGAGACAACTTTAGTACGTATGGGAAAGTGTGGGCTAGACATATGCTGACGTAATTTACCAACCGTAGTGACTGGCTAGTATATGCCACATATGCCCCCTGTTCAAGGGCACTATGCAATTCCCCATCTCCGAAGAGCATGGTAACGGTAATATATTTATATAACGTCCGTATCACTCCGTCGAGTGTGGTATCTGTATAAAAGAGGTGGGTGTCCTATACACCTATTAGTTGTTCTCACCGCCCAATGTAACTAACGCCAAGTCATAGCTTTCCTGAATTTGTGCTAATCCGTGATGCACATCGCACGTACTGGTAGCTAATCAACTACGTAAACTTGCATCCCAAAATGAAGTGCAACCTTGTTGCGTGTACAGGTGTTAAGGTCTAGGAGGATATTAGGATACCCTCGCAGTTGTCAGGTAAGTCTGCTAAGGACTAAGTTAGTTATACTACTTGTCAACGTATTTGTTGACGGTACCCGAGGCAGTCTCAGATACATACTGTTATATATAATTTACTAACAATAACATTCAACAGTTAATAATTTAACAGTAAAAACTTGGCAAGGTATACTTGCCTACTTCCTGAGTGTATCGAAAACCTGTTCTCGCAGTCAAGTCTGGGAGTCCTGTGACAGGGGGTCACTGGGTGCGCTGAAGATGTACTCTGTTCAAGACGTACAGGGTTCTTTAATTTAATATTCAAATATTGCGTATCTTAAAACCATATATAATAATACATAATTAATATATGTAGTATATATCAAGAGTATGTAAAATATACATAATGCATTTATATACTTAATATATACATATATAAAGTATATATAAATTATACAAATGCAATAAGAAGATAATGAATTATATATGCTATATATATATTTTATATACTAAAATATTTATATATATAATAATATATATATATATAAAAATATAAAGCAATATATATATAAATATACTTATATACATATATAGCTTATATATAATATATATATATATATATATATATATATATATATATATATATATATATATATATATATATATATATATATATATATATATATATATTTACATATAATATTACATATATGATATATTTATATATATATTTAATAGTATGTATAACATAGTAGATATTTAATAGTATATATATATATTAGCATAATACATAATACATATAGATATATATAAATAGTATATATATTATAACATAATTATATATAAGTATATTTATATATAGATATACATATATATATATATATATATATATATATATATATATATATATATATATATATATATATATATATATATATATATATATATATATAAAGAAAATACATATATGTATATATTATATATTATATAGATATATATTATATATATGTACTGTATATATATACAATAATATACTATTTATACTTTATTTATATATTTATATACATATAATATATATAATTATACATAAATATATATATATATATATATATATATATATATATATATATATATATATATATACTGTAATTATATATTAAATAATATATTAATTTCTGTATATATATAATTAATATATTACATATTTATATACATATATAAATACATATATACATATATAGATATTATATATATATATATACAATATATACATATATAATAATAAGGATACATATATATTTATAATAAATATTATATACTGTAATATTATACTAAATATTATAATAATAATTATTATATATATATAATTACATATACATACATATATATAAATATAAATATATATATATATATATATATATATATATATATATATATATATATATATATATATTAAATATATATAAAAACAAAAAATAAAATATACATATATTAATACAATAATATATCTTATACTGTATATAAATACTATATATAAGTATATAATAATTATATTAAATAATATATACATAAATATATGTATTATAATATATATAAATATATATAATTATACATAAAATATAAGTATTTATACATACTTATGTATATATATAGGTATATACGTAGAGAGAGGGCGGGGGGGTATACCTGACAAGTGGGGGACCCACAGGGCTTGCCGCCGGCGGGAGGACGGCGGCGAAGCGGTCGACGGCTGGCCGGAGGGACGGTGGCAACAGCAGTGGCAGTTCACAGCAACAGCAGCGGCGGCGGTGCAGGCGGTCATGGCGGTGGGGGAGGTGGTGGCGAAGTGTTCGGGGGTGGTGGCGGAGGTCATAGACGGTGATGGTGGCTGTTCGAGGGGGTCGGGTGGGTCGGCTGGGCTGGTGGTCGGGGAGTCGGGGATGATCTACGGGGGAGCTGACGGCCGGGGCGGTGGCCGTGGGGCGGTGGTGGCGGGTTAGTTCGGTGGAGGTTGTCGGGGCGAAGCGGATGGGGGTGGTGGCGGTGGTCCACGGTGGCCGGGGTGGCGGTGAGGGGCGTCGGGGTAGTCGGGGGTGCTGTGGGGAAGAGAGGGGTGTGGGGCACTGCGGGAGCTGCCGGCGGCGCTGGCGGCGGCCAGGGCAGAGCTGCGGTGGTCCGACAGGGAGCTGGGGGAGGGGCGAGGCGTCCGGCGGAGGTCCGGTGGGCGGAGGGTGGCCGGGGTGAGGGTGGGGTGAGTTCGGAATGGGGGGCTGGGGTTTATTATATAGGTTTAGGATTTTAGGTATTTTTGTAATTAGGTTAATTATTAGGGGTATTTAGGTAATTTAATTATCTAGATATTTTAGGATATTTTTCTGATATTTTCAGGTGGACCCCATTGCCAAATGGACGGTGTACGTTCACCGGCCAATAGGGGGGTGACACCTTACACTGAAATTTGCAGAAAAACACCTACAATTTCATAAATTGCATAAAGGTCCTATAATTGAGAAATTGCGCAATTACGCAATTTATCTGGAAAAATACCCTATTCCTAAAAATGCTAAAATTCACAGAACTGTAGAGAAAAGTTGTGGGAGGGTCCTGAGGGGGTGGGGGTGGGGGTGAGCCTGGGCAGGGGCTGGGCCTGGTTTCTGGGTGATACGGGTCACCGTATTAATTAATTAATAATTAATGCGCACAATGTTTACTAATTATTTAGAGGTAGGTAGGGCCATAATTTTAGTACGGTGTCAATATACTAAATGTAGTATACTCAGTGTAGAATATTATCGTATTTTTGTTTGGGCAAAACAGGTGCCTATTGGGCCTCTATTCTTTATGGGAACATAGATGGATATAGATCAGGAAATTAAATGGAAAATAAATACTGACGTTTGTAACGATATTTGTGCGACAAAAACGAGGCTCAAAATAGAGTATCTGAGAGTTGCACAAAGTTCAAAAAAATAGACTAACATGTCTAGGAGAGGTATGTGAACTTTGTTTGGGGATAAAAGTCTGTGTAATGCTCTAATTAATTGTGTGATGGACAGGTGCACAAATCAATAGGATATGTAAGCAAAATAAATTAAAAATATTACAATAAATCCTAAATTGTTAAAAATAATTTTAAAATATTAAAATCTGGTCGAGGGAGTTTACAGCGCGGCTAAGAAATACAAGATGGTATCGTTCGATCGGGATAGATTGAAACAAGAACTCGTCCTCGTTATGGATTTGTTTCTTCGGAATCGATTTCCATATTCAGTGGACCGTGCCCCCAGGATCGACTTAGCGGCAGAGTCAGGAGGGACCTCTCCGCTGCTATCTTTTATTGCCTCGGATTTTGATGTCGCTTGTTGCTTTCGTGCTTTGGGTTGGTTTTCGGATTTGCTTGTTTTCCTTGAACGGTTTTGATAGATTTCATTATTTTCGTTCATTGAACTGCACTTCAATTCCGAGATTGGAAAGAGTGGAAGGAGTATTGATCGAGCTGTTCGTGATGCAGGTGAACGAGCAGTAGGTGGCTTACGAGCGGAGTCGTTAAGCGCCTCTTTCCTTCTCCCTTCCAACCATCTAAGTGAGTGGCTACCATCCCGATTAGCTAGCCCTGCTTCCAAGTCTTCACACCAAAAACTCTTGCATTCTTGTTGCCCCGATCAAACGATACCAAGTAATAACTAAAAGATGTCAAGATAAAATGGAATAGACTTGAATTGTATTGCTTGTCAATAGAACTTGTGAACGGTTATATCTTTGCATGCTTATTCGTTCAGAATGTTCATCATATGCATAGATGCAAGTTTGAATGTATACTTCTCCCTTATATTGTGCAATGTATAAAGCTATATCATGAATGCATGAATTGAACGTAGATGCAATATAAAAATGAATCATGCAATACTGCTTGTCTTGTACTCATGTAGCCTCAGGGCGAATAAAGTAGCCTCCGGGCGAATGATTGTTAACGTAGCCTCCGGATGAATGATTGTTGATGTGCGATCACGGACAACTTGTGCACAAGGTATAGTTCCTGCAGGCAGCTGCTGGGGCACTGGCACCGTTCCGGCTCCGGACGAAACTCACGTTTAGTCTTACGTACTTGGACGGGATGGTATGCGGTGCCTCACGTACTTGCACGTAGCAAACCATCTTCGTCACAGACTAGTGTCCATTATGGCAATCAATCCAGTGATCATCTTGTATATTTAAACCTATTGCATACTAACTTGTGTCTTCGTGGCAGGAAAGGCATGGTAAGTATTGTGCAGGTGGTTCAGACGGACAGGTAAAATCTACCGAACGGTGGCAAGTTTATTTCAGTAAATTCTATATGCTGCTTACTTGTAAATGAACTAAGGCAAGATAGAAACCCACAAAATATGCATGCTTCATTAAAATAACGTGTTGATTGGTATAGTTGGGTTAGCTCGCCTTCACCAGTATGTTTTGACATACTGACCCTCGTTGAAACAGGTTTCCCGCACTAAGGCGAACCGAGCGAGGAGCCAAAGTCGTCTTTCCGATCCAGTCCAGCTGTAGGCGCATCCTGATTGCGCCGCTTTTGAAGTACTTGAAGGAAGGAGCTTGCAACTCGGTACACAATGCAGCTCCGTGACAAAGTCGTCCTCCAGTCCGGAGGTCTATATCATTTTGAAGTTTAGTAAATGGATGTAATGTACAGGACTGCTATTTCATTTTGAGTCAGCACTTTTGTAAGCCCATGCGGCAAATTGGCTGACTCGTTCAAGAGTTTGTAATAGATGTTCATTATCAATAAAGAGAACTTTTCCATGTTTCAAATCTGTATTTCAATTTATCTGCGTACTCTGAATATGTGCTCGTTATACAAAACATTAAAGCCTTATGCGGGCGCAACCCCAGGCCCGCACGACGGTCACGCCGGGGGACGCCCCTACGATTCGGCAAAATTGGGGCGTGACATAAATTCCCTCCCATACTTTTCGTAGAATAGTTAAGATCAGGTTCTTCTAGAGGGATCGAATGCAAAAATTGATGGATTTTTTCTCCAACTTCCTTCAGTTTTTCGTCCTCATCAGAAGATTCATTGTCAACCTCCTCCTCAATATTAATTCCTCCAGCTGAAGATGCCTTCTTGACAGCGAAAGATTCTTCTATTTTTTCTAGACGTCGAGATATATTGATTTGTTCAAGTTCGATTGAACAAAGCTTAGAATTGACCGAAAAAAGTTGAGCTGAACTCTTTGACATATGTTCTTCAAACATATACGTCATACGAGAAATAAAGCTTTCATTTAAAGTTGGCATCTAATCTTCTAGCTCTTCTACGTCTTACATATGAGTAGACATCTTTGTTTAGTACTACAAAATAAAATAAGAAAACTATTCTATGTATTTCAGAAAAAAAAAAGTTGAAACAAGAAAACTATTCTATATATAACAAGAGAAAAATACAAAAAGTGAGGAAGATGGAAAGACAAATAAATCTTGGGACTAACAAAGAAATGACTACAAATTGTAGGCAGTAATGATTTCTTAATATTACAAATTTTGGGACTAACAAAGAATCTACTAGCCATTTGAAATATTAGTAATAGTGTAATATTTAATAAATTAAGAAAAAATAAAAATATTAAAAGTGTATTGTTTACTAAATATTAACAGTATGCTATTTCAATAAAAAAATACAAAAAATATTATCGTGAGACATGAGATGGACCCGTAGAAATAAAGAAACAGAAAAAATATTAATATTATATCATTTAGAAAATATTAACATTGTGTTCTGATTTATTTTCATGCAAAAAAAAATTAAAAAATAGTAATTGTGGGATATGGGATGGAGCCGGAGATGGTGGAGGATGAGTAGAGGAGGGGACAGGTGACGACGATGGTGGAGTTGCAGTCCACTCCCAGCCAGGAGGAACAGTCCGTGAAGAGTCTGTTGAAGAAGAAACTATTGAGGAACATTGTATTATTTAGAAAATATTCCTTAACATTGTGTTCTGATTTATTTTCATGCAAATAAATTTAAAAACGGTAATTGTGGGATATGGGATGGAGCCGGAGATGGTGGAGGAAGAGGATATGAGACCCAAGTGATGGCGACAGTGGAGTTGCAGTCCACTCCCGGCCAGGAGAAACAGTCTGTGAAGAGGGTGTTGAAGAAGGAACTCTTGTTCTTCAAAATATTAAATGTAGCAAGGATGCAAATTAAATCAATCCAAGATGAGTTAATTTAGGATGTTTTGTGAATTTTTATCAACTTAATAATAAAGTAAATATGAGTTAATTTAGGGCGTTTATTGAAAAATTGAAGTCAAGAATGACCTACACTAGCAAGTTACCAACAGGTCAAAAGTAAAAAACTGCATTAAATGATGTTCCCTACTCTATTAATACTCCAAGAAAGCTCATTTAATAAGAACCATTGGATCAACAACCAATGGTACAGATTTTTCTTGTATCGATACAAATTTGTAGTTGTTTGTATTGAAGAAAAATCCATATATATATATATATATATATATATATATATATATAAGTCATATGCTCATATTTTTATATGAGCCAATGCTCATGTGGCCCAATAAAAATATAGTGTACTTGTGCACATGCGTGCACGTGAGATGTATGAATCCATTTCTATTGGTCCACATGTGCATGACTCATGTAGGAATATGAGCTTGTGGCTCATATCCTGTTTACCCTATATAGGTAAACATGATATGAGTCATAGTACTCATATTCCTACATAAGCCATACACATGTGGACCAATATGAATAGAGTATATTAGTGCACATGGGTGCACATAGGATATAGGAGTCTATTTCTGTTGGTCCACATGTGCATGGCTCATGTAGGAATATGAGCACTATGGCTCATATCCCGTTTACCCATATATAAAAGCTAGTAGTACTAATAAGGGGATTGACACATGAGAATATGTAAATAGGGAATGCATATAAATAAGTATACAAGTAATTCTTTAGGGTTGGCTTGGATTGAGAGTTAAGAGAGTTAAGTGAGAAAAAGTTAAGCGAGGAAAATAAAAGACATACTTGGTTTGAGGGTGGGAGTTTAGGAAGAAGTATTATAGAGGGTTAAGTGGAGGTTTCTTTAACCTTCTTTTGTCTATTTTCTCAATCCCCCAAATCGGAGGGTTAACGAGGGGATTGAGAGATTTTATTTTAAAAAATCATAAATACTTCTTATTTGTCCTATAAAATATCATGATTTTTTCCTCCATTTTTTCTTGCTTTCAACATCCTGCTCCGTAGCTTCCTTATTTGTAAAGATATTTTGACAAGTTTTAATTAAAATATAATCAAATTTAATTTTATGATATATGTAATAAGGGTATTTTGGTAACTATTATATTTTTATTAATTCTTCTCTCACTCAAAACCTCCAATCAAAGTGAGAGTTATTATATATACCCACTTAACTCTCCCTTCGATCCAAGCATGGTTATATATATTGACTCTAATGTTCCTCACTTAACTTTTCTTTACTTAACTTTGCTTATTTTTTTCCTCAATCCAAGAAGGCCCTTAGTATCATTAGCATTAAATAAATTAGTTAAAAAATAGAGAAAAACCAAACCCAGACCCATCCCTATTTAAACATGATAAACCATTGACAATCTCTTAACTAAAGCCATTTAAAAAAAACCAAACTTAAACCCGTACCCGATAATACCCTAAACCCGTGTACACAAAGTTCTCCCCTGCCTGAGTCTCGCACGACACCGTAAGAACAGCTCCCCCCTCTTCTTCTTCTTCACTCTCGAGAGCTCGAGATCACTCATGTCTAATCCCAATCCCCTCACGTGTGAGTTTCGGCCAACCCCGGACCGGTCGCAAGCGACACCGATCGCTGGAGTAGCCCACAGAAGTTGCTTGCACCACCGATCGCCGCTTCTCGGTTGCGATGCCTAAGGCCCGGAGCATCGCCGAACGACTCATCTCGCACTGCGAGTGCAGGCGGACCAATCCGATTAAAAGTGTGGTTAAGTGGATTATTCGATATCTTCAGGACACTGATTGGAAGATTTCATTCGGGAGTAATGAGCCGAAGATAGTTTGGTATACCGACACTGATATGGTTGGAGATGTAGATTATATGAGATCGACTTTGCGCTATGTCATGATGTTTGTTGGCAGAAAATTTTTATAGCAGTCGTGGTTGCAGAAATATGTTGCCTTATATACGACATAGAAGGGTTTATTACAATGATTGAGGCTTGTAAGAAGTTATTATGGATGATAAAGATTCTACAGAAAATGGGACGTAGCAAGAGCAATATGTTGATTTGTAATTGCCAAAGTGTTATTCACTTTTGGAAGAATACAACATTTCATAGTCGGTCCAAGCATATTGTAACTCACTATCACCGGATACAAGATGTGCTTGATGTAACGACTGTTCCGTTCAAGCGGACAGCCGATTCAAATGGTGCAAGTGCAACGACCCGACCCGCTTTGCTCAGTGAGAAGACTCATTTGAGGCAAAGGATTTTCAGACTTGTTCCTTCTGGAGTTCAGACTTAGACTTTCAAAGGCTCGCTCGGACTATCGCTCGACCGAGGCGAATCATTACTAAGGTGGGTGGCTACGATGAATTTGTCTTTGCTTAGCCAGCACACTTAAAATATGGACGATACATGCTAGTCGCTAGGTGAATCACCCCCTGCATGCTAATAAAGAATATAACGCACCTAGTTAAGGGAATAATCCCAACTTGTATTGCTTGTGTTATAACATAGAAATAAAACTTTGCTTATAAATGGACCCTCGCATGCTACTTGCTTGTGCAAGTAGACCTCGCTATGCCTTGAGTAGATCATTATATACTCTCCGTAGTATACTACTTCACTTTCTACACTGCACGTCCATAGACTATGTCGCTCGATATGTCCCTTTACGATTTTACTTCTCGCTTTACCCTTAGACCCGTGCCAAACGTAAATGCTTATGTTTCATATAAAATGCATGCTTGCCTGCTTACTTATAGTTTGTACTCGTTGCCTCGTTCCAATGCTTGCTATAATAAAATTATGCCACAATCAAGTAACACTATCACGTATCGTGCATGCATCTAGTTAGCCAAAAGACTATCAAATAGTCCTTCTGTGCAATATGAACTTTCAAGTATCTAGGACCGTTAGGTCGCCAAGGCAGTCCCTAAACCAGGAGAATGCATCAAGTCAAGTTAAACATTGAACAAGAATCATGTCAAGTAAAGCAAGAATCACAACTCGTGGAGCAATACTCGTTCAGAACAAGAATCAAGAATTAACATGTCATGTTATAAATTTGGAAGACCCAAGACTTACATATCGCGGACAACTTGTTAACAAGAGAATTTTTGGATCTCGTTCCATGGACGATCTCCGGGGCACCGGGGCCGATCCGATCTGGATGAAACTCAAGTAAGTCTTAATCCTGTCTAGTAGGATGGCATGTGCGCTTCACGCAGTACCATTCTCGCTATAACACTGATTGTCTCTTATACTGACGGGATGGCCTATAGCGCACCTTGTACTTTCGTTGAATTCTATCCTCGTCAATGACTATAACTCGTCTTTTATGTCTATGCCAGTGACTCACGTTCATATAGATAAGTCATCCTCGTTTAGCGGCAATCTGCGTGCGAGTCATTGCATCACATCCAGCAAGCTAAAACACCTGAACGAATATGAGTATAAGTTATCTATACATATTGAGCAACCTGAGCAATCCATTAAATACTTGAACATCCAATGCAACACACTTGAGTAAACCTTATAACCCGTGCCTCTAAAACATAACCTCGCTCACGACACTTGTGTTTGCATATGCTATTGCCCCTAGATTCATTATATATTCGTGCTTGATTTAATTTGGTTTGCCTTGGAAAGGGAAGGACAAATAGTAAGTTGGTAAGTCTCGTCGTATTCCTTTATATCGCACGTCGCACTGCCGCACGAGATAGATTTTTTATTATGCCATAAAACTGATCCTAAGGCAAGACTAGAAATATAACTTAATAGATGGTGCACGGAATCTTTATAATATGTTTGGATTTATCGAGCGGGTAAAAAGCCTCCCCACTAGTGCATTAATTAATGTACTGATAACCCACCAAATTGCTTGCATGGTGCGAAAGAACCTCGTTCGGTGCGGATACCTCTTTCGTGCATGCTAAGATGTGGAGTTCGCTCTGGAGCCTTGGAGCGTTGCGTCCGGAACAGAAGCACATATACAAGATATAATGTTGGAGCCACTTGTATTATTCCACAAATGCAGCCACTTGGCATGCTTTTATTCTGTTCAGAGAGAGTGATGCTTGAGTGACTTATAATCTCAGCCTAGTGCCGCCTGTAATACTTGTTCAATATCAATAAAGAGATTATTTTATTTTCATACTTGTGTTATTCAATGCTTCTGCTATTGACGACTCTGTAAACTTATTACCAATCACATGTGTGTTTCATATTTTCGCTGTACTCGGACTATTTGTGCGACTCTGTGGCTTAGTCATCTTATCGCCTATTCGGATCATGGCCTTGCACGGGCGCGACTTACGCTCGTGCGACATCACGCCCAGATGGGAACGATCATCCCGCGGGAGCGCTGGCGCGATGATTTGCACCCAGCGGGGATGGCCGATTACCTGCTGGAGATCGGAACGTGACATATTGGTATAAGAGCATGGCTTTACGTCTTTGGACTTTGTATCGATCTTCTCAGTTTTGAAAGCTCGTTCGTGGGTTATGTGTATACACTTTCTTGTTGACCCGATGGGATATTCCAAACAATGAGTCTAAATACTTTCAAAAAGTGCATGTGAATGATGTGATTGCTTGTACAAAATTATGATGTGAAGGCCTATGTGCCGATCTGTGCTAGACTTTGTGGGAATAGACTCGTGCTAGAAATTGTAAGTTATGTGCGAACCCAAATACCTATACATGATTATCCAACTGGTTAGTGTACGGAATAGAATATCGTTCGAACGGTTCGCTATGCACACAGCCTTTCGGCTAAATGTGTTAAGTATCGCACGCTAAGACCCTTTTTGGTGCAAGATAGTTGCAAGCGAGATTGGGATATCATTCAGATAAAGACAAGTCAGACTTAAAATTTCAACTGATAGAAATATTATCAGATTATCGCTAAGGCGAATATTGAGAATAATGCTTGGATTTTGAAAAATAGCTCGAATAATATTTCGTGTCGGAAGATACCAATCAGATATAGTTTACTTGGATGACTATCAACGGGATATATATATGAGACTAAGATTTATTAGGCGATGCTTAGGTATCGTGCATGAATTCTAAGGAATGAGTTGATGAATATACTAGCAAGTGCATGAATATTCTAAGGAATTGGGTGACTCAATTCTTGAGTGGTGTATGGATCATTTAGAAACGTTTAAATGGATTCATATGTCTCGTACGAAAGTTGGATTGAATGATTTGAGAATGTCTTGAATAAGTGATAAGGCTTATATCGAATAGGGATTCATGTAAATAAAAATTGATATCTTGGTTAGAAAAACTTGTTGGAAACTTGATGGATCATGCGAGCGATTTTAAATTAAATCAAACGGATTGAAGCTTGAATATAATATCGCTCGAATAAAAGTTATCCCGAGAAAAAATATTGTGGTTCGATGAAAGAGGGAAGTGATAACGGATTTGACCTGGAGTTTGGAAGAACGATCTTGAATCTAGTTTAAAAAGATAACTTTCGAAATCAGTCCCGACCGAGAATGATTATCCCACGGGAGCGCCGACGTGGTGATTTCACGTACGATGGGGATAATCGAACTCGCGGAACATGTTTGGTGATTATTCCAAACGAACTCGATGAATAGAATGTATCAAAAGTGGATAGACTTGGGCTTGAATATTTAAAACTTAGTTGTTTGAGGATTGCTAGAAGTAGATTATAGATTTATCAAACAGTAACATTAAATTTGGATAATTTTGCTAGACGAATTATAATTATGGCATGAACAAACATGACTTGGTGGATAAATATATATAACTTAGATGGAGCAAAGAGTAATGATAAGGTATCTAGATCGTTTCAATGATAACCATAACGTTCGATATTCTTGTCTTGTGCGAGCGTAACTCTATGCTCATACATGTGTCACGTCCGGATTAGGATGATTATTCAGTGGGAGCATTTGTATGGTAATCTCACGTCCAATGAGGGTGATCGAACTTACGGGAGACCGGAGCGTGACAACTGATGGATCGTCTTAACTTTTGGTTCGACAAGATAAGATAAATTTGGAAAATACAAGTGAATCAAAAATATTTCCTGGATAAGTTAGCCTAGAACCTGGAGTAAATCATGCTTGATGGTTTCGTGAATGGATACATAAATCTTGTTGGACGACTTGGAGTTACAATCAAAGGTTTAGAATTGAATCTTGGCTTGGTGGTCTAGACTTAGATTGAATATATTATGTTCTATCAAAGCATACTTAAGGAGATAGACTATGTGAATTGCTAGACTTGTCCTGCAACTTGGATATATATTATAGATTTGATCGAACGGACTTGAACCGGTATAAACAAACGTGTTAATATGAGTAGGATAATCTATGCTCGATGTCTAAAAATCTGAGTGAAACGAGCTTGGGTAGAATATTCCGTGCAAATGAATAATGGTTTGACCTTAGAAATTGGGGCGAGCATCGTGCGATGAATTTGTACGATGAATCGTGTACTTGAACTTGTACCTATGACCTTGTGAGCTGACCTAGTAATTAGGCAAATAATCCTATACCGAGTGAAAGAACTTGTGTGACCGACTTTAGAGCATTGCTTGAGCAAGCCATAGAACTGGGGCATCAAGACTTAGAGTTAGACTTGGAACGGTAAACATATTTTATGTTTGACCTGAAAGGATGGACGCTAGTCGATTAAATCAGATAGATCGTGCTTAATGGTAATGCAAAACTTGGTTTGAGTTGGAATAGAAAATGACTTGGATTTTGATTGACCCTGTCGGAAGTATCCTTGTGATTTGTAAGACGAGAACCCTTGAGATTTTTGCAAGTAGCTTGTCCGATTTTACTATCGCTGAGTTTGGTTGAATGCATGTGTTTGAGGGACGCCTCAAACGTGTGCACGATCCAAGACCCAGTGATATGTTGAACTCGAGTGCAAAGACTTCGCTATCGCTAAGTTGGTTGACATACATATGTTTGAAGGACGCTTTGGATATGTGCACGATCCAGACTCACGATATGCTGATCTAGAATACTAGTGCAAGTGAATATGTTAGATCCGTATGGATAAGTATAACGACTTGTATAAGTTTGCCTCATCCCTAGATCGTTATTCAAGATGGATTATATCGGACCCTGCTTTAAGCGATATATGTTCCTCTCTAAGGCGCAGTTGAAACTGAGTCACAACTTGGATTGCATGATAGAGTCATCCAATGAGACCGACCCAGCATACACGCGACACAAAATTAAGGAACGAGTAGTAAATTGTGTTCGAAAGGATCTAGTGGTGCTGATTGCTATGCTTGGGATAGATTCGATAGTTTGTGTTAGACCAGCTTGCACTCAGGAAATCTCGAGGATGAGACTTTTTCTGAGTGGTGTATAATGTAATGACCCGTTCCGTCCAAGTGGACAGCCGATTCAAACTGCGCAAGTGCAATGACCTGACCCATTTTGCTCAGCAAGAAGACTCGTTTAAGGCAAAAGATTTCCCGACTTGGCCCTTCAGGAGTTCAGACTTAGACTTTCAAAGGCTCGCTCTGAGTATCGCTCGATCGAGACGAATCATCGCTAAGGTGGGTGGCTACGATAAACTTGTCTTTGCTTAGCCAGCACACTTAAAATATGGACGATACATGCTAGTCGCTAGGTGAATCACCCTCTGCATGCTAATAAAGAATACAACATACCTATCTATGAGAATAATCCCAACTTCTATTGCTTGTGTTATAACATGAAAATAAAACTTTGCTTATAAATGGACCTTCGGATGCTACCTTTGCCTTGTGCAAGTAAACCCCGCTATGCCTCGAGTAGATCATTGTATACTCTCCGTAGTGCACTGCTTCACTTGCTACACTGCACGTCCATAGACTATGTCGCTTGATATGTCCCTTTATGGTTTTACTCCTCGCTTTACCCTTAGATCAGTGCCAAACGTAAATGCTTATGTTTCATATAAAATACATGCTTGCCGTCTTACTTGTAGTTTGTACTCGTTGCCTCGTTCCAATGCTTGCCACAATAAAATTATACCATAATCTAGTAACACTATCGCGTATCGTACATGCATCTAGTTAGCCAGACGACTATCAAATAGTCCTTCTGTGCAATATGAACCTGCAAGTATCCGGGACGGTTAGGTCCCCAAGGCAGTCCCCGAACCATTGGAATGCATCTAGTCAAGTTGAACACTAAACGAGAATCATGTCAAGTAAAGTAAGAATCATAGCTCGTGGAGCAATACTCGTTCAGAAGAAGAATCAAGAATTAACATGTCATGTTGTGAATTTGGAAGACCCAAGACTTGCATATCGCGGACAACTTGTTAACAAGGGGATTTTCGGATCTCGTTCTACGGACGATCTCCGGGGCACCGGGCCGATCCGATCCGGATGGAACTCAAGTAAGTCTTAATCCTGTCTAACAGGATGGCATGTGTGCTTCACGTTGCACCATTCTCGCTATAAGACTGATAGTCTCTTGTACTAAATGGGATGGCTTATAGCGCACCATGTACTTTTGTTGCATTCTATTCTCGTCAATGTCTATAACTCGTCCTTTATGGCTATGCCAGCGACTCACGTTCATATAGATAAGTCATCCTCATTTAGCGTCAATCCGTATATGAGTCATTGCATCGCATCCAGAAACCTGAAACACCTGAAAGATTATGAGTATAAGTCATCTATGCAGATTGAGCAACCTGAGCAATCTATTGAATACTTGAACATCCAATGTAACACACTTGAGTAATCTATATTACTCGTGCCTTCGAAACATAACCTCGCTCACGAAACTTGTGTTTGCATATGCTATTGCCCCTAGATTCATTATATATATTCATGCTTGATTTAAATTGGTTTTTCTTGGACAGGAAAGGACGAATGGTAAGTCTCGCCGTGTTCCTTTATATCGCACGATGCACTGTCACATGAGATAGAATTTTTATTATGTCATAAAACTGATCCTAAGGCAAGACTAGAAAGATAACTTAACAAATGGTACGCATAACCTTTATAACATGTTTGGATTTATCGAGCGGGCGAGAAATATAGTGCCCTGCTCCGCGTAGGCACTATGTACAAGTGATATCGCTTTGCTTGCTTGAGCGAAAGTCTTCTCAGAGAGTTCTAGACCGAACCACAAGACGATTGATCTAAGTGAGTGGAAAAAACGATATTCTCTGATTCTTTCATGCCTTAATAATGAATCTGAGTTTTATACTGCTTGTTCTAAGAAGACAGTTTTATAAGAAGAATGATAGAACCTGACTCTGCATGCTAGATAAGAGAACTCGTATTGCTTGTCATTAAAACGAATATGCTTGCCTAACTAGAGAACTTAAATACTTGTCTAAAAGAGATAGAACCATTATCGTGCTAAGAAAAGATAGAAATATGCATGCTTGGTTACACGGACACCATTATCGAATAAACCACTGCCATGCTAATAAACAAGAGTAAAAGAAGTTCTTATGTTTCCATCGAATGCTAAACAAGAATAGAACTACATACTTGTCTAGAGAGATAGTGGAATGACTACTATGCTTGCTTTAATAATAGATTGCTTGTCTGCTCGCTATCGCACTAAAGAGATAGAATTGCATGCTAGATTTATAGAATTGTTCTTGCTTGTTACTTGTTAAAAGAGAGCTAGATTGCTTGAACATGTTTCATTGATCGCTTGTAAAGAGATAGAACTGTATGAATAGCTTAAACTTGTGCATCTAGACTAATAGTACGCCCTGAGACTTGAAGTCCTTACTTACGGGAGGGTGTGACTATTAGGCACGAGTATTGAGAGCTCCAACTTTATAGCTTGATAGATATGCTTGCTTTCTTGCTTGTTCTAGATCATGTGCATCATATGGTATTTATCTGATAGAAGTGCATTCATGCATCGGTCTGACAACTTGTGTACAAGGTTTATCTCTCGAGCGGTTCTTGGGGCATTGGGGATCGTTCGACCTGGGAGAGATATGGAACACCCTGAGGCTAGAAGTCCTTATTTACGAGAGGGTGTGGCTTCTAGTGTAGTACTGAACCAAGAGTTCCGGCTGCTATTTTGAACGTATTTTAATGTATAGAAACCATGTATTTCAGCAGCTATTAGCCGATCTGTCATTAATGAGATGGGCTTGTACGTCCCACTTGATAATCCCGTTAAGGGGACCATCATGTAGTTAGGGCGCATGCTAGGCTAGCCTTCTTGCATACCTAACTATTTGATGCAAAGACGGACAGGGAAGAAGAACCTTGTTTAATATATGTATATGTTGCTAACTTGTATGTATGTTGCAGGGATAATTGTTCGGCCATGGGTAAGGATCACTGAATAAGTGATCACTTGTATTTCCTTATGTTCCTAGTCATAAATGCTAAATAAGATATAAATCTGCTTTACTTGTATATGTTGTTGCCCCTATTGCATCGAATTGTATAGTTCACTTGAAACACTTGCCTTGATATGAGATGAACAGTCCACTAGAGAACCTTGTTTCCTAAGAGATCGAATATGGCTCACAATACATGCTGCACACTATACGATAGAACACTGTCTCTATAGCTTGCTTGTATGTATTAAATATGCAAACTGGCTTCAAAGCTATATTTTTGAAAAGATGTAAACTGACTATAATCCTGAGCTGTATGAAATAAACTTAGGTAAAAGTAGCAAGATCACTAGTAATATAATATTTTGCCACATGCTTACTTAGTATGGGTTTCAGGGAGTGCTGTTTCTGTTCGTTGATTTTATACTCACCAGTACTTTTCTCCAAAGTGCTGACCCACCAACAGTTTGCTTGTTCGCAGGTGTTGGATTGTCCGAGGAAGCGATAGTCGTACCTCATCCAAAGGAACCAGAATCTGGAGTTGATGCCTTGAGACATATCGAGATTACTTTGAGCTACTTTTGTATAGAGGGACATAATGTATGGAACGGTGTCATTGTAATCGAGAGAAATAGAGCTTGAGCGAACTGTAACCTCGGCCAAGCGTCGCTTGTAACACTTTTGATTATCAATAAAGATGCTTGTTTCTTTATGCCATTGTATTCTTTACTTTTTTACAATATGTGTCATTGCTTCCGTTTTGAATAGCTTACTTGTCCTTGTTCAAACTTTGGCCTTGTGCAAATTAGGCTTGCACGACATCGCGCCCAAGTGAGGACGATCGGTTCCGTAGGGACCAAGCGAGGACTAACGCCCCCCCTGCGGGATCGGGGCATGACAAGAAGCCTCCCCACCAGTGCATTCATGTACTGATAACCCACCAGATTGCTAACAGGGTGCGGAAGAACCTCGTTCGGTGCAGATGTCTCCTTCACACATGCAAAGACGTGGAGTTCACTCTGGAGCCTTGGAGCGTTACATCCGGAACAGAAGCACATATACACGACATAATATTGGAACATCGCTTATGTATCATTCCATAAATATAGCCACTTGGCACGCTTTTATTCTGTTCAGAGAGAGAGAGGCTTGAGCAACTTATAATCTCGGCCTAGTGCCGCCTGTAATACTTGTTCAATATCAATAAAGAGCTTATTTTATTTTCATACTTGTGTTATTCAATGATTCCGCTATTGACGACTCTGTGAACTTGTTACCAATCGCATGTGCGTTTCTTATTTTCGCTGCACTCGGATTATCTGTGCGACTCTGTGGCTTAGTCATCTTACCGCCTGTTCGGATCATGGCCTTGCACGGGTGCGACTTACGCTCGTGCGGCATCACGCCCAGATGGGAACGATCGTCCCGCGGAAGCGTTGGCGCGGTGATTCGCGCCCATCGGGGACGGTCGACTACCTGCGGGAGATCAGGGCATGACACTTGAGGTGAAGGACGTGGTGCTTGAGAAAGTTCACGACAATCACGAGTATTCTATCAAAGAAAAAGTTTAGTACTGTAGGAGGAACGTCGGTATAACGAGCTCCTTCACCTAGTTGGAAAGGGGTGCTAGATGTGTTGGTGTTGGTGGTTTCTCGACCTATGTGAAGTATACCCCAGAGTGCGACAAGCACCATAAGTGTGTCGGAGAAGCTCGGAAAGTCAAATGCGACAAAGGTGGCTCCATTTGAGTGCATGTCAGAAGCACTAAAAAATTGCAGTAAGTATCAGCGGTATACCGTCGGTATACCACTGTCGGTGTACTGTCGATATACTAGTTTTGATGCAGTTTGTTCCATAATAGGTTCTGACTCGAACCATCATATTTTATACCGTCGATATACAATTCTCTGGTTTAAAGTCAAAAATTGTGTTTTGTTAACACCATTTGATCTAAATCAATGGTTTCGATGTTTGCGGGATTATGAGATCTTAAATATGTCTTTTCTAACCCTAATCCATTATCACAAGAGTATCATCTACTAGAGAGAGATTAAATGGAGAGAGTTCTCAAGTTTGCACTTTCACAGAAGAGAAAGAAGGGATTCAGGGCTATTTCGAAGAGAGATTGGTTCAAAGAGATTATCGATGGTTGGTTCTTGTCATCTCTTCTTCGGCAACTTCTTGTAATTCGCTTTCATTACTTTAAGTAGTTGCGATGATTCGTTTGGATCGGTGGAGTTTGTATAGGGTATAATCTTCTATTTTATTATTGAAGGTTTTTTACTGGGTTTGGACTCTGACCATTCCGTGATTTTTTCCGCAAGGATTTTTCACGTCAAAAGTGATTGTGTTTGCATTATACTTCTTTTTTATTTTGGCAAGTTAGTTTTGTGCGCTTTTCTTCGGTTCTCTTATAGTCTCTTGGTTTGGCAGAATGGGTTTCGTGTTTCTTTTCCAACAGAGTGATATCAGAGCTTTGATTTCAGAGCAATATTAGGGTAATATGTTGCCAGGTGTAAGAGTTGAGAGTCAAACAAAGTACAAGAGATGGATGCGAAGTAGGTGTGAATAGTAAACCTAAATGGTTCCAATTACTATTATTCGCGGAGCAAGATAAAATATTTGTTGTTCGTTAAGAAGCTGCATCTTCTAGTATTTGCTTCCAAGAAGTCTAGTGATAAATTCGAGGAGGACTGAAATTTCGAGCATATACATGTGTGTAGATATATCAGGCAGTTCATGGATGAGAATGTGTATAATTACATCGTCAATATTGAGTACAAAGGATATTATGGGAGATGCTAGAACTCTTGTACGTAAAGAAGTCTGGGATAAATAAATTATTCATAATCCTACAGATGATGGGTCTCAGGTACAAGGATGGCTCATCCATTACAAATCACTTAAGTCAGTTCCAGGATGTGGTTGACCAATTATCATCTATGTGAGTGAAGTTCGACGATGAGGTTCATGGACTTTAGTTGCTATGTTCATTGCCAGACTCGTGAAAAATTGTAGGTATGTCTATGATCACTTCTGCTCCAGAAGGCACAAAAGCTCCACAAAAGACTTGATTGAAGTTTTATGATCGGTTGTCACGACGAAGTCTGCTGATGCTTGGTTACAAGCTAATGTATCTATAAACTTGAGAGGATCTTGTCATAAAACCTATAATGCCAATAACGGACAGATAAACCTACATTTTGTTCATACAGTTTAAGCTAACACAACTAAAGAAGAGAACCATCATCATGCTAACTTGTAAATTTCATAATAGGCCCTTAAAGGAGCCACATAAGAAAACATTATATTTATTTTCCCTTCTACTTTATAGTTTAAATCTATTTCTTGTTATGTCGTTAGTCATAGACCTTCTTCGTATCGTCAAGCTTTCTCTAGTGAATTGTTACATTAAGGACGCATTTGGTACGAGAATACTATATAGTCGAGAATTCTATATTCCCAAAATTTAATTTCAAGTAATTAAATTTTATGAAAAATTATATTTTCATGTTTGGTGAATATAAATATTTCCGAGAGAAGTAAAAAAAAAAGATAAAAATTGGGGAAAAAAAAAGATAACAAAAACTAAGAAAAAAAACCAAAAAATCTTTTTAAAAAATGAAAAAAAAAACTTCTTAAAAATTTGAAAAAGATTAAACATTGAAAAGAAAGCAAAAACAATTCTTAAAAAATGAATCCACCCCCACCCCCAAATTTTTTTTTTTTTTGAAAATTTGCTTAAAAAAAAATTTGAAATAGAATCTTAAAAAACAAACAAAAAGGTAAAACAACGGAAAAAACAAGAAAATAAAATAACAAAAGTATAGAAAAAATAAAAAAATTCGGACAAAAAAATATCCAACTATTCTTAAGGGATAGTATTCTCATTTTTTATGGATAAATTATTTATCTAGGTATTCTTAATTTTTAGAAAAATATTTTTGTAACCTAAATAAACATGGGAATATATTATCCACCATAAATTTATTCGAAAAAAAAAAACGTGTACAAACCCCTATAAGGGGACGTTTGGTACACAAGTATTTTCTTTTTATTTTCGGACAAATTTAGGATAGGAAATCTTTTTTCACGTTTGTTTGGGGGGCTTTGGTACACGGATAATTTTTTTTATTCTAGACAAATTTTTGGTGGAAAAACTATTTCCATGTTTGTTTAGATTATAAAAATTTATTTTTGAAATTTGTGAATACACGAGTAAATAATTTATCCACAAAATATGTGAGTCATATTCCTCAAGAATGGATGGGTATATTTTTCTTGCTCGAGCAAA
Source organism: Iris macrosiphon (assembly GCA_036927795.1). Lineage (NCBI taxonomy): Eukaryota > Viridiplantae > Streptophyta > Magnoliopsida > Asparagales > Iridaceae > Iris > Iris macrosiphon. The sequence goes on along the minus strand of JAYESA010000004.1, from coordinate 271,068,506 downwards.
TTTTTTTTTTCTAATACTCTTTTTTTTTTTATTTATTTTTCCTTTTTTTCCTTTATCATTTTTAAGATTTTATTTTTTTAGATTTTTTCAAGATTTTTTGTATCTTTAAAAAAAAAAATTCATTTTTTAAGAATTATTATTATTTTTTTAATTTAATCTCAGTTTTTTTTTTAAAAAAAATTCATGAATATTTATATAGTCACCAAACATCAAAATATAACTTTCTAGCAATTTTTATTACCGAAAATTTATTTTTTGAAAATATAAAGTTTTCGACTATATAGTATTTTGCATAACAAATGTCCCCTAATTGTTTAGGCATGAATTGGTTTGTCATATTGGTATCCAAGGACGAACGCATGTGGGATCATGTGTGGTCAACTTACTCCACTAAAATTGTAGTAGCGAAAAACTAGTATTCAGTAAATATGGAATATGTCCAGCATTTGTAGTTCAAGTGCAAAGCAGCACGGATACCAGACGGATACCAGACAGGACTGACAGAGTTCTAGCCCCCAACTGTAAGAACGTGTAGGTGTGCGTGGATAATCAAAAAAAGAAAAAGAAAAGAAAGAAAAAAAAAAAGTAAATACGTGACATTAGAATTGATTTGAAATATAATTTGAATTGATTAAAACCCCCCTTTTTTTTCTCTCTCTCTCTCTCTCTCTCTCTCTCTCAAATTTCTGTGGGTCCGCTTCTGCTGTTTTTGTGTCCGCCCCTACTGGTATCCTATGTAGTTTCTCTCTCTACTGGGTCATAACTGGATCAACAAATTTAATAGATATTTTGCCAATCGGACAGTGAGTAAAATGTGCACGTCTGGTTAGGGATATTCAAAATGATTGCAGATCACCCGGCAATCAAGGAAGGATGTCTGCTTTGTTATGTTCATGGGGTGACATACATTGCATACATCGTCATCAGAAGGCCAGAAAAAAATGGTCAACATGGGTTTTATTGGTTTATGGAAGATACGTAATTGTTAGAAAGTGACCTTACGGACACATGCGGAGAGTTGGTAATCCATTTTTTTTTTTTTTTTTTTTAAACTCGTCAACTCTTTCCTTGCTTCAATGGAATAGATCTCAAATTTATATGTGGGATCATTGCTAAGTCACAGTTTACAGTATCGACCGATATCAATACAGTTTGGACTGTTTCGATCGGATACCGACGTGTATTCATATTGATCGATACTGATATCAATATCGAAAGTTTTCTTTTCAGCAAATTCGGTAAGTAAAATTGAAAAAAAAAACAATCAAACAAAAGGGTAAAAGTATAGCAAAGTTATAATTTTTTTTTATTTATCTATTGTAGGTAAATCGTTCGATAAAGATGACTACTATTTTATTTAATTTTAAAATTACTAAGAAACGATACGAAAAATGTAATTAAAATTATTGTCTAAATATATATATAAAAAATTCTTCTAAATTTTTTATAATTTTTTATTTTTCGATTCCAAAAGATTTGTTACTCCGGTCTGAAATCGTAGATATTGTCTGAGTCAGATACCAATTCCAATACGTACTGCGAACCTTGATTATTTCTTGTGAAATGATACCTTGGTTTTCCCAAATTTTAAGATATCCTAAGATAATCCGGGACTGAGTAGCAGTGGTGAAACTTTTTACTTTTTTTCCCCTCACACTAATTATATTCATTATGCCTTCTTTTTCTCTTTAATTTGAATAGGATGTTGGAAACGCAGTGTGATTCGAGTCCAAGTTGGTCCATAATGTGTGATATTGGACTGGATTCATATGTCTTAAAAGAAAATTTTTATATAAAGTCTGAGCCAAATCCAATTATCTACATCTCACGATCCCACTTCCTATTTGATGTGGAACTAAATTATCAACTCGATTGTCACCAAGTTTGAGCACTCAACCGGAAACGAGATACAATCCAACAATCTCCAGCTTAGCTAATTTTCTTTAGCCGAGCAACTAAGCACACCCCGGCTACCTTTGCTCATTCCTTCCAGTCCCGAACATCCAGAAAATCCAAAATATTGTCATCTCGATCTGTTCGACCACAGAACTAAACCGACACATTCATCGACATCATTGTTCGTTTTCGCTAACCGAGCAACTAAGCACACTCTAACTACCTTTACTCGTTCATGTCAGCCGTGCACCAAGAAGATCCAATATATTGTCATCTCGATCTGTTTGACCATATAACCAAACCGACACGTGCGTTCATCAACGCTATCATTGTGTGTCAACTGCCCTTCCTCAACCTTGGGCATGTTAGACCCACATTTAAAGCAAAATTGTGTAGTTGCCTCCAACATTAGGTCTGATCCGTCTTCTAGATCACCTTATGGATGATGCTCCTAACTCCATATTGAGAAGAGAGTCCGTATAATCCAATTATACGCATGAATATTCTTCGCAATATGTCACGAACCAATTAGAGTCGTCTAAATCAGTTCAACCTTGGGCTATGATACCACTTATTGGGAATACGGTGTGACTCGAACCGGAGTTGACCCATGAATATGCAATATTGGACTAGGCCCATAAGTCTTAAAAGAGAATTTTTATGTAAGACGTGAACCAATTTTAATTATCTACACCTCATGATCTCACTTCATATCCGATGTGGGACGATTAACTCCATTGTCACCACCTATGAGCGCTCAACCAGAAACTGAGATACAATCCAACAATCTCCACCTTAGCTCATTTTCGTCAGCTAAGAAACTAAGCATATCCCAACTACCTTTTCTCGTTTTCGCCGTTTGAGCACCCAGGAGTTCCAATATATTTTGTAAACCTCCTGATTTTCAGGATTTTTAAAAATAAATTTTCGCAAATTTTCTTGAATTTTTCGGTAATTTTTCACTAATTAAAATTTAGGTATTTTGGAATTAAATAAAATTAAAATATCTTTATTAAATATTAAAATATTATAAAAATAATATTTTTGGGTGTAAAATAAAATATTGGACATAGGATAATTTTTCTGGAATTTATTGGACCACAGAAAAAATTTTAAAGACCTAAAAATCATGTTTTAATTTAAACCAAGTCAAACCGGGTTGAACCGGGCTTAAACCGGGTTGAACCGGGCTGAACCCGGTCCAAAAAATTTGGACCAACCTGAACCGCCCCTAGACCCTAACGGGTCGGGTCCTACCCAGCCCGACCCGACCCGGCCCGACCCGCTCACCCGTTCAACCCCTGCTCTCTCCCCCGCGTTTTCCGGCGCCCGCGGCCACGACGGCCACGTCCCCCTCGCCTCGCCCGGCCCGTCCACGACCCCCTCGGCTACGCCTCGCCCGGCGCCCACTCCCTCTCCCCTCGCCCTATAAAGCCCGACTCCACCAGCCCTCTGCCACCAGAACCCCCAGCGCCGTCCCCGATCACCGCCTCCGCCTGAGCAGCCTCCACCCAAGCAGTCCCCTTCCTCGATGAAGCCCCGGCGCCCCCAGCCGTAGCAGTGCCGGAACCCTAACCCTAGCCCCGCCGCCGCCGTGTCGTGCCGCCTCGCGGACACGAGAAATCCCTGTTCTACGGTGCCCTGTTCAGGTAGCCTTTTCTCTCTCCTCGCTGTCCCGTTTCTCGTTCCGTCTATTGTAACACGAACCCTGCATGACCCTCTCGATACCCGTGCAACCCGCTCGGTGTGTCGCGTCCTGTGGCGATCGCAAACTGCGACCCAAAATCAGGAAAAATAATGCCCTATTTATCCCCGGAACTGAGTGCTCTCCGCCAAACGGGACAACCTGGTCGCATGCAGACTTCACTGAAATGTGTGCGCCGTTAATACGGATGTGTAAAATTTTGCGGAAGTTGATTTGGATGTGCGTGCACACCGGAATCAACGCGTATCCGTCGATAACGTCCCGTATCGGCCACGTTCTGGAACTCGTTGTAACTTCGTGTACACACGTCAGATCGAAACAAAACTTGTGCCATCAGACTCGTAGCAATACGCTGGTCCTGTGACCCAAGTTTAGTTCGATTCTAAGAACATTGACAAAATTGCGTATTGTGGGCCCTGCGGCTCCACTTGACGGGCGATTTTATGACCGGCTCATCAGAATCCAATTCTGGAAATTCCGTTGGGTTCGTATCATCGTTCTGGACTTGTAAATACTAAGTTTGACAAATTTGGAGAACTTTATCTTCGACACATTTTTCGGTGCGAAGCGGGCCACATGTGGACCTCGCTTTGACCAGAAACTGTCACTTTTGCCCTTGTGTCCAAATTGGCCTCAAGGACAGGCAATTCTAGCTATTTGATGTCTTCTGAGCATGATGGTAATATTTGTTTCAGCATCCGAAGACGTTCCTAGAGATTTTACGAATACCAGAGCAGCAGTTGGAAACTAAATACCAAGCAAGTGTACCTTGCCAACTTGCAGTAGTTATCTGACATTGTTCTTGATTTTTTCATAAATATATACTTCTGTGATGTACATAGTCAACCCAGGACCATGATATGTTGCTTAATATCCGAATAACATTCGGGTGTCGACGCCGTACGCGGAGTCGTGTAACGTCACTAGAGATTGATATTGCGACCCTATACATCCTCGTGTTTGCATCATCAAGTATGTCATACCATAGGACACCTGACACGGCTCATGAGACAGAATCTTCCTGAGATATTCATGGTGATTCTGTATAGGTTACAGAATTTGTGACATAGACATTATATTCATAGCTATCATATGACTTGCTGCATTAGATTTGATCTCGCGTGACATGGACATGAGACATCGTGAACATGAGACGTGTGATTACATTGGGTGGAGAGAGACACACAGCCTACAGGCTGATTTTATATATGGTGTCATAGGCCTACTACATAGTAAACTACATAGTATAACTACATAGTATAACTGCTACCGGCTCCCCGACACAAAGCTTGTAGTGGTCTCAGCCTGAGTTCTAGTGATGCTCTCAACTTGCATATCACTTAGCTGGTTACATAGTTTACCCTCTTGTTTCATTTATTATTGCACTATATTTATTTTGGCTTGAGTTATTCTTGTACCTTGCTATGTCCTCTGAGGACCTGGTGTCACTACCACATTTTAGGAAAAAGGATATTTTAGTAATTTCCTATTTAAATAAATATTGTGCATGGTAAATAATTTTTATTGTATTATTTAATTATTGTTGGATGTTATTTAATTATTTTGGACTTATTTTAGTAGACCCAACTAGTGTAGTTTGGACCCATGGACCAACATGAATTAAATAGTTAGATTTGGCCCATTTAGAAAGCCCATGGTTAAGGAGATGGATTAAATTAATTAAGTGATTAGACTAGAAGCTTCCTTCCTTAATTATTTCTTCATGAGAGGCCCCAAGGGGTACATTGAACATTTTACAATTGCTTGGGAGATGGGCAAGGCCGGCCTATTAAAAGAGGGGGAAATTTCTCTCTCCTCTCATTCTTATTCCAAATCTAGATCTAGAATTTCCCACTCCCAAATTCCCTCCATTTCTATTCCAATTCCCTACCAAATTCATTCCAAATTTTTCCCAATTCACCATTAGAGAAGGAGGAAGCAAGGATCTAGAAGAAGGAAGCAAGGATCTACAAAGAGGAGCAAGGATCTACAATTTGGAAGCAAGTTCATCTCAATTGGAGGTTTCATTGGGAATCCATCTCCCAATAGGTATAATTCAGATTTTCCCATTTAAATAGCTTCTAAATCTGAGATTTAATCATGTAAAATCAACCTATATGTATGTACTACCCATAGGACTTTGTTTTGTGTTCATAGGAGACCCATGGAGAAAGTTATGGTGCTTTTTGTGTTAATTTTGTTGGAATTCCGAATTTACATTTTGTTGTGTGTATCAATTGATTCTATAGATCAATTGGACATAATCTTATGTGTTTGGGGCTAGTGTCGTGTCCATAATTTGGTACATGTGGTTCGTAACCCAACTATTTGGTGATACGTGTCATTTTGGGGGTTTTTCCTCCGACACGGGGCTTTGAACATGTCGTATTTTGACACGGACAAATAGATCTACTTTTGACACTTTGATTTATTCATAAATATTATTTGTAATTTGTTTGTATCCTTCGGGGTACAATTGGTTGTGTGTTGGACTCGTGTCACATGCGTATCCTAGATCTAGTGGGATACGGTGTGATACTCTCCAATTATGTGGATTTTTGAATAGATCTAATTATGTATGGTTTAAATTCTTCAATTATAATTAGTAAATATATATAGATATTATATATTTATTTTGTGTATTATTGTAACATAGATCTATATATTTTTGTGTGTGCTAATATGATGTACAAATATTATATGTAGCTTTCTTGCATGTAATTATATATGTACTTATGTTAATAGTATAAATTATACATAAATGTTTTATAAAATATATTTATGTGTTTAATTGTGTAATTATATTATTTATAATTATTATGTAATTATTTGTATATTAATGTATATATTTTAGGTGTGCTTCTAGCCATGTAAAATATGAACATTAATATGTGCATGTGTTGTAACTATTGGTATTTAATTATAAGTTTATATGTGCATATATATATATACGTATATAATTATTTATTTATATATATGTATTATGATTATTATTGCATATATATATATATATATATATATATATATATATATATATATATATATATATATATATTTTTCTGTGTTTTAGTGACAGTGGGTTTGTGACAGTGAAACTGTCGCTAAATAGGCGGGTCAGCAGCAGCCGCTGTAGCCCACTGTGCATTAATGACAGTTCTGTCATTAATGCTGCAGGCGGGATCTTAGCAGCAGTGGCGACAGTTTTCGGTGACAGTTGATTAACTGTCACCAATGCAGCAGCAGTGGATTTTATTACACAGTGGCTTTTGCGACGTTTTCTGTGACAGTTGAGACTGTCACTATAAGCTGTTTTAATTAAATTATATTTTTAACTCCCTGTTTTCAGTGACGCTTTGGCAGTTTTAAATTATATTTTATATATTATTATTGTATATATATATATGTGTATATATATGTGTTTTGTATAATATTTGTAATAATATATTATGTTATTTGTATACATATTGGTTTGTATATATATTATTTTAGGGTATATATTATTTGTATTAGTAGTATACTTTGTGTGAGTATGATTTGGGATCTAATTTTTATTCCTAAATTGTTGTATTTTATTTCTATATTATTTATATAGATTTCTTGTGAGGTTGACCTTGGTTTGACTTTAGTTGACTTTAGAGTTGACCATAGTTGACTTTTGACTTAGAATTTATTTATTGACCTAGGAGTTGACTAGTTTGACTTGTTCTCTTTCCGGGACCTTGTTTTAATGTGGTATTCTATATCTAGGTCTTCGAGGCACCGAGTCAGACATCTGTGAGACTGTTCTTTGGATTTTAGGCGAGTACATTCTCTGATAGTTTCTCATTTATGATATCCTCTATGTTCGTTGTATCTAGTGTAGATTTACATGTTTCTCTCGACACTATGGTTACACGGATTGGTATATCCGGATCTCGTCATGAGATGTTATTCCTTGGTATATGGTGTATATGGTGCAAGTATTGTTTCATTGGTTATCTTGTACATGTACAGACACCGATTCTCGGGGAGACTAGCTATCTTCTTGGGGAATCTAGTGCCATAGCATACCGTGGTTGGATCTATTATACCAGTTGGGGGTGGGGAGTATTAGTATAGATATGTGATCAAATCCCTATTGAATAAAGTATTGGTAAGCGAATAGTGTTGATCATGCACCGCACGTATGATTAGCCAGGCCGCATTGTATCTTGCCCAAGCCGATCACATGTTAAGCTAGTACTCACACACTTAGTCATTAGTATTATTATTTCATTAGCATATTGTTCATTATTGTATTTCTTTCCAGTATTTTCTTATTGTCTATATATCTCTTGTATCTATTTTGTGCATCTTGTTTATCCACAGCTATTTACTGTTACATAGTTTTTATCATGGATTAGAACTGCTGTTAGAGATGTACTCTGCTCCTTTCCTGACTGGATATATTTTTCCAGATGACACTGAGGAGTACCCTACCTATTATGGACCCCAGGATGTTGTGGGTTTAGATTCGGAGACCCTGGCTCAAGAGGAACTTATCCCAACTGAGACAGTTGACTCTGGAGTGTAGCTTGTAGTATGATAATATTCTTTTATACTGGATTTGTCTCCAGCTTATTTTTTGTTACTCTTCAGACTCATTGATGTATTATTTTAAACTCATGAGTTGATGACTATTCTATTCTTATCTGATCCGTGTTCATTCTATCTTAGTTCTGTGATTGAGTACACTATCTTTTGGTGGTTCATTATATTAGATAAACTTTCTAGACAGCGTTCTACCGCCGATTCTGTCGCGTAGGCTGGGCGTTGTTTCCGATTAGTACCCTTACCCCGGGTGCGGGTCGTGACACATTTTTGGTGGTGGCCCATGCAGGTCTAGCTTCACAAGTATATGATGACGTGGTAGTGCGACAACTTAGTTGTACTACTGTGAGCCTGCAATAGGATATAGGATATAGGCTGAGATACTCAATCACATCTAGGAAAATTCTTTTGATTCAACTATTCTCCTTTGACATTGATACTTGATCCCTTAAACTGTCCTTTCCTTGATATCTTTTATCATGTGCCATATTGATCCTCATTCCGTTTTTTTATGAGACATACTCGAAGATACTTGCGGAGGCACGCAAGGTTGAGCGAGATCTGGGTTTAAAGATCAAGAGAGACCGTGATTCTTTTCTGGGGGCCAACGGCAGTGCAGTATCTGCCAAACGTCCTCATTTCCAGTCCAGACCTTTCCAGCAGCCACAGCAGAACCAGACTCTAGCTAGAGCACCTTTTCACCAGGTACCTCAGCAACAGAGACAGTTACAGCAAGCTCCATGCAACTTCTGCAAGAAGCCCGGCCACATCTGGGAAGTTTGCAGGAGGAGGCTAGGAGTTTGTTTGTATTGTGGTACTGAAGGGCATCAATCGAGGGAGTGTCCTCGTCGTGCAGTTCAAGGAGCAGCTCCAGCTCCGAGGACACAGACGAGACCACCTGCAGCACAGCCGAGGGGACCTCTTCCGACACAGCAGCAGCGTTTTGTCCAGCATCAACAGCAGGGAGGTGCTCGACAAGGACGAGCGTTTGCTATGACCGTCGAAGAGGAGGAACCCACCGGAGATGTTATCGCAGGTTCTATTCTTCTTGATTCCATTCCAGCTTTAGCTTTGTTTGATAGTGGTGCTTCCCATAGTTTTGTATCTGTTTCTTTTGCTCTAAAGCATGGTTTGGTAGCTGAGTCTTTGCTTAGGACTTGCAAGATCATGACCGGGGGAGGCATTATCCTGGTTAATAATATTTGCAAGGATCGGAGAGTTACTTTGGGAGGCCGGAAGTTGAGTGCGTGTCTACTTGTAATGCCACTTTCGAGCTACGATATTGTACTCGGGATGGATTGGTTGAGTAGGCACCGTGCTAGCATAGATTATAGAGGAGGTAGAGTTTTGTTTGATCCGCCAGGAGAGCCAGAGTTCGAGTTTGCTAGAGGAGTTGCGGAGCAAGGCGAAGGCATTATTTGTGGAGCTATGGTGGAAGACAAGGAGTTGCCGCATCCGTTGATAGCAGAATTCTTGGATGTGTTTCCTGAGGAATTGCCAGGATTGCCACCAGATCGAGATGTTGAATTTTCTATAGACTTGGTGCCAGGTGCAGAACCAATTTCGCAACATGTCTATAGAGTAAACAATAGCGAGCTGGTCGAGTTGAAGAAGCAGGTGGACGAATTGCAGGATAAGGGGTTTATCAGATCGAGTTCTTCACCATGGGGAGCCCCGGTATTGTTTGTACCGAAGAAGGATGGATCGGTGCGCATGTGCATTGATTACAGGGCTTTGAATAATCTCACTATCAAGAATAAGTATCCTTTGCCACGGATTGATGATCTGTTTGATCAGTTGAGTGGTGCGAAGGTATTTTCTAAGATAGATTTGAGATCAGGCTACCATCAAGTGAAGGTGAAGACGGAGGACATACCGAAGACTGCTTTTAGAACTCGGTATGGTCAGTACGAGTTTATGGTGATGCCGTTTGGTTTGACTAATGCACCGGCGGTATTTATGAACTTGATGAACAAGGTGTTCCACCAGTACCTTGACAAGTTCGTGGTGGTATTCATCGACGACATACTCATATACTCGAGGACACTGGAGGAGCATGAGGAGCATTTGAGGATTGTGTTGGATGTGCTGAGGAAGGAGAAGTTGTATGGGAAGTTGTCCAAATGTGAGTTTTTCTTGGACAAGGTAGAATTCTTGGGGCATGTTGTGACTGGTGATGGTATTTCAGTGGATCCGAAGAAGATTTCAGCAGTGGAATCTTGGAAGACTCCGAGTTCAGTAGCAGAGATCAGGAGTTTCTTGGGATTGGCAGGCTATTACAGGAAGTTTGTGCAAGATTTTTTGAGGATTGCCGAGCCGATGACCAGACTCACAAGGAAGGATGTGGAGTTTGTTTGGACGGAGGATTGTCAGGTTGCTTTTGAGGAGTTGAAGAAGAGGTTGACGTCTGCTCCTATTTTGACGTTGCCATCAGGGTCCGGAGGTTTCACTATTTATAGTGATGCATCGGGGAAGGGTTTAGGTTGTGTTCTTCAGCAGCATGGGAAAGTGATTGCCTATGCATCCAGGCAATTGCGTCCTCATGAAAAGAACTATCCTACCCATGATTTGGAGTTGGCAGCTGTCATATTCGCCCTGAAGTTGTGGAAACATTATTTGTACGGAGAGCGTGTGGAGATCTTCACAGACCATAAAAGCTTGAAGTACGTTTTCACGCAGAAGGAGTTGAACATGAGGTAGCGCCGGTGGTTGAAATTGATGAAGGATTTTGATATCTCTTTGCAATATCATCCTGGGAAAGCCAATGTAGTTGCCGATGCTTTGAGCAGGTATCCGGTAGCTATGTTCTTGACGCAGGATCGATATCTGTTGGAGGACTTGGAGAGCTTGGGCATTGAGATGATTATTCCTAGGTGTGCTATGCAGATATGGGGATTGCAGATACACTCAGATTTGATGGACATGATCAAGGCAGCACAATATGATGATGTATCTTTGAGGAGTATCAGAGCTCAGGTGAGAGCAGGATTGGAGGATGATTTCACTATTGCAGAGGATGGATCCTTGAGGCATGGAGTTAGATTGTGTGTGCCTAGTGGGGAGTTGCGCGAGGAGGTGTTGCAAGAAGCGCATCACTCTCAGTATTCCATACATCCAGGTGCTAACAAGATGTATCGGGATATGCGAGAGAGTGTGTGGTGGTATGGCATGAAGAGGGAAGTGGCACAGTTTGTATCCAGATGCTTAGTGTGCCAGCAGATAAAAGCCGAGAGGCAGAGGCCAGGAGGGTTACTTCAGCCATTACCCATTCCAGAGTGGAAGTGGAAACACATTACTATGGATTTTGTGTCCGGACTTCCATGATCTCCAGGAGGAAAAGACGCGATTTGGGTCATTGTTGATAGATTGACCAAGTCGGCCCACTTTTTGCCTTTCAAGGTGGGTTTGTCTACGGAGAAGCTGGCAGAGATGTATGTGAGGCAAATCGTTAGGATACACGGAGTTCCCGTCAGCATAGTCTCAGATCGAGATAGTCGTTTCACTTCTCATTTCTGGAGGAGTTTGCAGGAGAGTTTGGGCACTCAGCTCAAGTTCAGTACTGCATATCATCCCCAGACAGATGGACAGTCAGAGAGGACTATCCAGACTCTCGAGGATATGTTGCGCACTTGTGTACTAGATTTCGGAGGTTCTTGGGAGGACCATCTCCATTTGGTAGAGTTTGCTTACAACAACAGTTACCAGGCCAGTATAGAGATGTCACCTTTTGAAGCTCTATATGGTCGAAGGTGTCGTACTCCTTTGTCTTGGGACGATGTTGGAGAGAGAGTTTTGCTTGGGCCAGAGATGGTTGTGGATGCACGGAGAAGGTTCAGTTGATCAGAGACAGACTTCGAGTGGCGCAGGACAGACAGCGGCATTGGGCCGATAGCCATCGGAGACCTTTGGAGTTTGAGGTATAGTTTAGATTTTGTTTGTGCTTGTTCTTGTTTGTTATAGATTAAGTTCTTAAGATGGTGTTTTGTTCTAGGTGGGTGGTTTGGTGTTTCTGAGGATTTCTTCGACACGAGGCACGATTCGCTTCGGTGGAGGCAGAAAGCTTAGTCCGCGATTCATCGGACCTTTCACTATTCTAGAGAGGGTCGGTGCAATTGCTTATAGACTAGACTTGCCACCTGTATTGGAGGGAGTGCACAATGTGTTTCATGTGTCATAGTTGAGACGATACGTGGCAGATCCTAGTCATGTATTGGATCACTCGGAGATAGAGGTGGGCCCTACTCTTAGCTATCCAGAGCAGCCAGTTGAGATTCTGGATCGGAGAGAGAAGGTGCTGAGGAACCAGACTATTTCTTTGGTGCGCGTCGCATGGAGGCATCACTCTCCGGGGGAGTCTACCTGGGAGAGAGAGGATGACATGCGAGAGCGTTATCCATATTTGTTTGTACCTTGAGGTATGTTATGTTCTGTTCATTGTTATGTTCTGTTCATTAGTTAGTTGTGATTCTTTAGTTCTGTTCTGTGTTTTTCTGGGGGTAGTTTTCGTCTTTGAATTTTGAGGACAAAATTATTTTAAGGAAGGTAGACTTGTCACTACCACATTTTAGAAAAAAAGGGTATTTTAGTAATTTACTATTTAAATAAATATTGTGCATGGTAAATAATTTTTGTTGTATTATTTAATTATTGTTGGATATTATTTAATTATTTTGGACTTATTTTAGTAGATCCAACTAGTGTAGTTTGGACCCATGGACCAACATGAATTAAATAGTTAGATTTGGCCCATTTAGAAAGCCCATGGTTAAGGAGATGGATTAAATTAATTAAGTGATTAGACTAGAAGCTTCCTTCCTTAATTATTTCTTCATGAGAGGCCCCAAGGGGTACATTGGACATTTTACAATTGCTTGGGAGAGGGGCAAGGCCGGCCTATTAAAAGAGAGGAAAATTTCTCTCTCCTCTCATTCTCATTCCAAATCTAGATCTAGAATTTCCCACTCCCAAATTCCCTCCATTTCCATTCCAATTCTCTACCAAATTTATTCCAAATTCTTTCCAATTCACCATTTGAGAAGGAGAAATCAAGGATCTAGAAGAAGGAAGCAAGGATCTACAAAGAGGAGCAAAGATCTACAATTTGGAAGCAAGTTCATCTCAATTGGAGGTTTCATTGGGAATCCATCTCCCAATAGGTATAATTCAGATTTTCCCATTTAAATAGCTTCTAAATCTGAGATTTAATCATTTAAAATCAACCTATATGTATGTACTACCCATAGGACTTTGTTTTGTGTTCATAGGAGACCCATGGAGAAAGTTATGGTGCTTTTTGTGTTAATTTTGTTGGAATTCCGAATTTACATTTTGTTGTGTGTATCAATTGATCCTATAGATCAATTGGACATGAGCTTATGTGTTTGGGGCTAGTGTCGTGTCCATAATTTGGTACATGTGGTTCATATCCCAACTATTTGGTGATACGTGTCATTTTGGAGGTTTTCCCTCCGACACGGGGTTTTGAACATGTCGTATTTTGACACGGACACATAGATCTACTTTTGATACTTTGATTTATTCATAAATATTATTTGTGATTTGTTTGTATCCTTCGGGGTGCAATTGGTTGTGTGTTGGACTCGTGTCACATGCGTATCCTAGATCTAGTGGGATACGGTGTGATACTCTCCAATTGTGTGGATTTTTGAATAGATCTAATTATGTATGGTTTAAATTCTTCAATTATAATTAGTAAATATATATATATATTATATATTTATTTTGTGTATTATTGTAGTATAGATCTATATATTTTTGTGTGTGCTAATATGATGTACAAATATTATATGTAGCTTTCTTGCATATAATTATATATGTACTTATGTTAATAGTATAAATTATACATAAATGTTTTATAAAATATATTTATGTGTTTAATTGTGTAATTATATTATTTATAATTATTATGTAATTATTTGTATATTAATGTATATATTTTAGGTGTGCTTCTAGCCATGTAAAATATGAACATTAATATGTGCATGTGTTGTAACTATTGGTATTTAATTATAAGTTTATATGTGCATATATATATATATAAGTATATAATTATTTATTTATATATATGTATTGTGATTATTATTGCATATATATATTTATATATATATATATATTTTTATATTTTTCTGTGTTTTAGTGACAGTGGGTTTGTGACAGTAAAACTGTCGCTAAATAGGCGGGTCAGCAGCAGCCGCTGTAGCCCACTGTGCATTAATGACAGTTCTGTCATTAATGCTGCAGGCGGGATCTTAGCAGCAGTGGCGACAGTTTTCGGTGACAGTTGATTAACTGTCACCAATGCAGCAGCAGTGGGTTTTATTACACAGTGGCTTTTGCGACATTTTCTGTGACAGTTGAGACTGTCACTATAAGCTGTTTTAATTAAATTGTATTTTTAACTCCCTGTTTTCGGTGACGCTTTGGCAGTTTTAAATTATATTTTATATATTATTATTGTATATATATATGTGTATATATATGTGTTTTGTATAATATTTGTAATAATATATTATGTTATTTGTATACATATTGGTTTGTATATATATTATTTTAGGGTATATATTATTTGTATTAGTAGTATACTTTGTGTGAGTATGATTTGGGATCTAATTTTTATTCCTAAATTATTGTATTTTATTTCTATATTATTTATATAGATTTCTTGTGAGGTTGACCTTAGTTTGACTTTAGTTGACTTTAGAGTTGACCATAGTTGACTTTTGACTTAGAATTTATTTATTGACCTAGGAGTTGACTAGTTTGACTTGTTCTCTTTCCGGGACCTTGGTTTAATATGGTATTCTATATCTAGGTCTTCGAGGCACCGAGTCAGACATCTGTGAGACTGTTCTTTGGATTTCAGGCGAGTACATTCTCTGATAGTTTCTCATTTATGATATCCTCTATGTTCGTTGTATCTAGTGTAGATTTACATATTTCTCTCGACACTATGGTTACACGGATTGGTATATCCGGATCTCGTCATGAGATGTTATTCCTTGGTATATGGTGTATATGGTACAAGTATTGTTTTATTGGTTATCTTGTACATGTACAGACACCGATTCTCGGGGAGACTAGCTATCTTCTTGGGGAATCTAGTGCCATAGCATACCGTGGTTGGATCTATTATACCAGTTGGGGGTGGGGAGTATTAGTATAGATATGTGATCAAATCCCTATTGAATAAAGTATTGGTAAGCGAATAGTGTTGATCATGCACCCCACGTATGATTAGCCAGGCCGCATTGTATCTTGCCCAAGCCGATCACATGTTAAGCTAGTACTCACACACTTAGTCATTAGTATTATTGTTTCATTGGCATATTGTTCATTATTGTATTTCTTTCCAGTATTTCCTTATTGTCTATATATCTCTTGTATCTATTTTGTGCATCTTGTTTATCCACAGCTATTTACTGTTACATAGTTTTTATCATGGATTAGAACTGCTGTTAGAGATGTACTCTGCTCCTTTCCTGACTGGATATATTTTTCCAGATGACACTGAGGAGTACCCTACCTATTATGGACCCCAGGATGTTGTGGGTTTAGATTCGGAGACCCTGGCTCAAGAGGGACTTATCCCAACTGAGACAGTTGACTCTGGAGTGTAGCTTGTAGTATGATAGTATTCTTTTGTACTGGATTTGTCTCCAGCTTATTTTTTGTTACTCTTCAGACTCATTGATGTATTATTTTAAACTCATGAGTTGATGACTATTCTATTCTTATCTGATCCGTGTTCATTCTATCTTAGTTATGTGATTGAGTACACTATCTTTTGGTGGTTCATTATATTAGATAGACTTTCTAGACAGCGTTCTACAGTCGATTCTGCGGCGTAGGCTGGGCGTTATTTCCGATTAGTACCCTTACCCCGGGTGCGGGTCGTGACACCTGGATCCGGATTGTGTAAGCCCCCTGATTTTCAAGAATTATTAATTTGGACTTTTCACAATTTTCTGGAATTTTCTGGGATTTTTCTGTAACTAAAACCTAGGCTCTTGGTAATTAAATGTTTTTTTATTTGCTGTTAATTACTATTAAAATATTATAAAAATAAGATTTTATGGTGTAAAATAAAAAACTGGACTTAGGGTAATTTTTCTGGAATTTATTGGGCCCCGGACCTATTTTATAACACCTAAAAACTATTATTTATTTATTTTATTTAATTATTTAAAAAACCCTAACCCAGCCCAAGGCCCAGCCCATCCTAACCCTACCCGGCCCGTGGGCTATCGGGTCGGGTCGGGTCGGGTCGGTCAGACCCGAACCCGCCCGCCGCCCGACCCGCTGACCGTTACTCCCCCCCTCCACGAAACCCTCTCCCCCGCGTCCGGCGCCGCCGCCCGCGTCTGCCGCCTGGTCCGCCGCTCCGCCACGATACCGCACCCCTCGCCACGACGACCCCCTCCTCCCCCTCACCCGCCGCCTAGCTCGGCCGACCCCCTCGCCCTCTCTCCCTATAAAACCCCTCTCCCCAGCCCCCTCCGGTCACTCCCTCACCGCCGCGCCACCGCCACCCTCGCCCTAGCTCCGCCGGCGCTCCGCCTTGCTGCAGCTCCGGGGCCACCCCCGCGAGGCCGCCTAGCCGCCCGCTGCTTCCCCCTCCCTCTTCCTTCCTCCTCCTTCCTCCAGCCGCGGCGATCCAGCACCCCGCAGCAGCGGCTGCGCCGCCTCCGGCAGCCGTCGGCGTCCCCGACCGCTCCGGCGCTGCCGCCCTAGCCCCGGTAGGCCTCCCCTGCCGCAGTGCCGCCCCGAGCCGCCGGAGCTCCGCACAGAACCCCCAAACCCTAACCCTAGGTCTTGCACGTGTCGGACACGGAAATTCAGTTTTTTCGAGCCCCGTTCAGGTACCTGTATCTTTCTCCTCGTAGCTCTGTTTTTGATTCCGTCAGTTGCGACGCATAGCCTGCGTGACCCTCTCGGTGCCCGTGCAACCCGCTCGGGGCATCGCATCTTATGGCGATCGCAAACCGCGATCCAAAAACAGGAAAAATAATGCCCTGTTTCACCCCGGAACTGAGTACGCCCCGCCAAACGGGATGACTTGGTCGCGCGCGGTCTTCACAGATACGTGCGCGTCGTTAATACGGACGTGTGGGATTTCGTGAAAGTCGATTCGGATGTGCGTGCACACCGGAATCAACGCGTATCCGCGGACACCGTCCCGTATCCGCCCTTCCTGGAACACGTCATAACTTTGTGTACACACGTCGGATCGAAACAAAACTTGCGCCATCGGACTCATAGCAATACGCTGGTCATGTGACCCAAGTTTGGTTCGAATCCAAGAACGTTGACAAAATCGCGTGTCGTGGGCCCCACAGGCCCCACTCGACGGGCGATTTTGTGACCGGCTCATCGAAATCCAATTCTGGAAGTTCCGTTGAGTTCGTATCAGTATTCCTGACTTGTTGACACTAAGTTGGACGAATTTGGAGACCTTGACCCTGACATATTTTTTCGGTGCAAAGCGGGCCCACATGCGGACCCCGTTTTGACCCAAAATTGTCATTTTTGTCCCTGTGTCCAAATTGGTCTCAAGGACAGGCATTTCTAGCTATTTGATATCTTCTGAGCATGATGGTAATGGTTATTTCAGCATCCGGAGGCATATCTGGAAATTTCCCGAGGACAGAACCGTAGTTGGAATCCAAACATCAGGCAAATACCTGCACTTCAAGTTTATTCTTTATATTATGATAATTAGTTCCTTGCTCTACTAGCACCATTGGATGATTACACTTAGTATTAGAATTTGGATTTCATGTCTCGATTTTTGTGTCGGAAGGGACGATACTAGGAGGCATGTGGTCTACCCTTTCCACTATGTCATGACTGCTAGCTGTTGAGTACGCGACTGTACCATCAGCCTTATACTCGATTGTTCCTGACTGCTAGACGTCTATGACGTGCCTTATTAGCCTTATAACCCCCTACATGCCAACTATGTATTATAAATACACAATTTCATACACATAGTTTCTTTGTCTTGTTGCAGTTCCATTTTCTTGTCTCATTATCTTCCTGTTTTACTCATATCCCTAATTTATAGCAATTAACCCTTAGTTAATTTACTACTTATTATGTATAATTTTTATCGTGATACTTAGTCAGTTTTTACTACTTGTCATAATTATTTAGTTTAAGCTTTGTTGTGTATTGGTACTTTGCTCCTTTCCTGACTGGATCCGTTGACATTTAGACGATGATGAGGACTATGCCCCCCACCTTTTATGGCCCATATGACGTAGCAGATGATACTATTGAGGAGCCGGTTCCTACTCAGGAGACTACTTTTGAGGAGTAGTTAGCCAGTTAGCTAGTATTTTTCTTTCAGCATAGTACTCGGGTTTGTCCCCGATTTATCTTCTGGTTCTGTATTAAACTATGGATTTGGATGTCACAAAATTTATCTTATGAAATCTTAGCATTCCTATTTCCTGTTATTATCCTTGCCTATTTATTCTTGTGAATGAGCTAGATTTTAAATTACCTGTGAACATGATCTAGACAGCGTACTACCGCCGACACTGCGGCGTAGGCTGGACGTACTCGCGAACCGATACCTGAATATCTGGGTGCGGGTCGTGACAGATTGTGTCCCCAAGTATAGCCGAAGAGATCTATCACGTGGTATACGGGACAGGAGCATACATTGGAGCAGTACCAGAACCCAAGGATGAGATCGTGCCAGAGGACTTCTCCTGAGTATTGGCTTTATATACTCAGTTATTTCTGTTTCTAGTTACTTTATTTTCTGTCTATTGCATTGATGTATCAGACTTATTCTCGGATTGTTCCCCGAGACACTTTTATTGAGACATATTAGATTATGTTTATTTTGATTTATTCTGGCATTTGATCTGTAATTACCTTCTGTGGATGAGATTATAATAGACTGTGACTTATATCGTAGACCTGTTTATTGTTGTTACAACTTAAGTATACCCTAATGGGTCCATTAAATTGGGTTTGCCCATTCGTGTGTGCTGCTGGCCATTGCCACGTGTCCAGTCCCTGGATATTTTGGGACTGGAGCGTGACATAGTTTTTGTGGTGGCCCATGCAGGTCTACGACTAAATTGCTTCAGTTTCAACTGAGGGTCCAAGCAAGCCTGCGATAAGGATAGGATAAGTTATAGGATCTTATCCACTTGTTTGATTCATTCTTGACCTCTATATCGACTTCAAAAATAATTTACTTGCATCCTGCCTTGAATCTTCTGTACGCTTCTCATAGTTTATTTTGGATGCAGAGCAATGGATTCACAAGCATGCGACGAGACTCCCACATGAAAATCATAAGTTGCAGGTGTCACCTATGACGATAAAGTGACACCCGTAGGTGGAGGTCAATCAGCTCAACAAAGCCATCAAGCAGGTCAACCTACCTCAAGATTTTGGCGAGATGATATTCCACCACCGCCGCAGTTTACTCCACAAATGCCTCCCTTTCCACCAGGACAGCCTATGGATGGTCAATAAATATTCCAAATGTTCTGCGCAATGATGTAAGCTTAACAGCAGATTCATCAAGAGGCTCAGCGTCACGAGACAGCGAATCTGAGAAATAGCATAGTGACTGCACTAGAGCAGGCAAATCTACCAGCTCGATGGGCTCTATCACTGATTTTTGCCAACTGAAGCCCCACACCTTTTCAGGCAAGGAGGAGCCCACTGAAGTTCACGAGTGGCTCACAAACACTCAACATCAATTAGAAGCAGCTGAGCTTCCAAGAGAGCACTGGATGATTGTTGTCAGGATGTAGTTGACGGGCAATGTGCATCACTGGTGGCTATCTGAGGAGACACGGCTCGGACCAGACCGAGTCACTTGGGAGGAGTTCTCCAGACTCTTCCAGGAGATGTACATTCCATCTACTGCTCCATCAGAACTTCGGGACAAGTTCAATCGCCTCAATCAAGACAGTATGACAGTGGAAGAGTACAATGCGGAGTTTATTCGTCTAAGTCGCTTTGCCCCTACCCTGATCCCGACAGAAGAGGAGAAGGCTGAGAAGTTCTTCGACGGACTAAACTTTGAGCTACAGAGATTGATCGGATCCGTTGTACCTACTTCATACACGGACGTCCTTGCTGTAACCCGACGCATGGAACGCGTCTCCAGGAGAGAGTCCAGCCTTAAGAGACCAATCACATCAGCACCAGCCAGAGCACCACAGGGAGAAGCTTCAAAGAGACCTCACATAAGCCAGCCACCCAGGGCATCTCCGCAGATACTACCTAT
The DNA here is from genome assembly GCA_036927795.1 of Iris macrosiphon. NCBI lineage: Eukaryota > Viridiplantae > Streptophyta > Magnoliopsida > Asparagales > Iridaceae > Iris > Iris macrosiphon. Next base: position 271,048,056 of record JAYESA010000004.1, on the reverse strand, counting down.
ATGTCAATATTGTGGCAAGCGAGGCCATCATGAGAGCGAGTGCAGACGCAAGTTGGGATTATGCTTAATTTACGGATCCAACCAACATTTAGCCAAGGATTGTCCTGAACATCGAGAGGGAGCAACAAAGGTAAACTGACAAGCTTTACAGCACTGAGGCCACCTTTGGCACCCCAGGCAGCACTCTTCCAGCAGGCCCAGCAACAGCAGAGAGTACCACCACAAGGACGCGGACAAGCTTATGCGATGACAGTAGAGGACGCACAGGCTCGTGGAGTAGCGAATGCGCGTAAGTTATTTATAGATGCATTACCATAGCACGTGCCTGTTAGTTCGTGACCATAGCCCTAAACCTAGTAATTTGGAACTTGTTGATAATAACCTAGTTTTTCTAAAAGTTGTAGCTTTCTTGCTTTAACTAGATTTCCTTCACTCTTGAATTTACATAACTTTCATTCTTAGGAAAATAATGTTTTCCCTAGGTGTCTTGCCCAAACCCTCATTCCTTTACTCTCCTTAATCATGATTCTTGATAGTGATATGTTTCGAACAATGCTTGCAATCGTATCATCTTTGTTGATCGGTTATTCTTTGATTGAGATGACACAATCCTCTTAAGAGGGGCAGATTGTAAACCCCCTGATTTTCAGAATTTTTAAAAATAAATTTTCGTAATTTTTCTGGAATTTTTTGGTGATTTTTCACTAATTAAAATTTAGGTATTTTAGAATTAAATAAAATTAAAATGTCTTTACTAAATATTAAAATATTATAAAAATAATATTTTTGGGTGTAAAATAAAATATTGGACATAGGATAATTTTTCTGGAATTTATTGGACCCCAGAACAATTTTTAAAGACCTAAAAATTCTGTTTTAATTTGAACCGGGCTCAAACCGGGTTGAACCGGGCTCAAACCCGGTTCAAATGTGAGTTGTCCAAATGTGCTGAGGAAGGAGAAGTTGATGTGCTGAGGAAGGAGAAGTTGTATGGGAAGTTGTCCAAATGTGAGTTTTTCTTGGACAAGGTGGAATTCTTGGGGCATGTTGTGACTGGTGATGGTATTTCAGTGGATCCGAAGAAGATTTCAGCAGTGGAATCTTGGAAGACTCCGAGTTCGGTAGCAGAGATCAGGAGTTTCTTGGGATTGGCAGGCTACTACAGGAAGTTTGTGTAAGATTTTTCGAGGATTGCCGAGCCGGTGACCAGACTCACAAGGAAGGATGTGGAGTTTGTTTGGACGGAGGATTGCCAGGTTGCTTTTGAGGAGTTGAAGAAGAGGTTGACGTCTGCTCCTATTTTGACGTTGCCATCAGGGTCCGGAGGTTTCACTATTTATAGTGATGCATCGGAGAAGGGTTTAGGTTGTGTTCTTCAGCAGCATGGGAAAGTGATTGCCTATGCATCCAGGCAATTGCGTCCTCATGAAAAGAACTATTCTACCCATGATTTGGAGTTGGCAGCCGTCATTTTCGCTCTGAAGTTGTGGAAACATTATTTGTACGGAGAGCGTGTGGAGATCTTCAAAGACCACAAAAGCTTGAAGTACGTTTTCACACAGAAGGAGTTGAACATGAGGCAGCGTCGGTGGTTGGAACTGATGAAGGATTTTGATATCTCTTTGCAATATCATCCTGGGAAAGCCAATGTAGTTACCGATGCTTTGAGCAGGTATCCGGTAGCTATGTTCTTGACGCAGGATCGATATTTGTTGGAGGACTTGGAGAGCTTGGGCATTGAGGTGATTGTTCCTGGTGGTGCTATGCAGATGTAGGGATTGCAGATACATTCAGATTTGATGGATAGGATCAAGGCAGCACAGTATGATAATGTATCCTTGAGGAGTATCAGAGCTCAGGTGAGAGCAGGATTGGAGGATGATTTCACTATTGCAGAGGATGGATCTTTGAGGCATGGAGTTAGATTGTGTGTGCCTAGTGGGGAGTTGCGTGAGGAGGTATTGCAGGAAGCGCATCGCTCTCAGTATTCCATACATCCAGGTGCTAACAAGATGTATCGGGATATGCGAGAGAGTGTGTGGTGGTATGGCATGAAGAGGGAAGTGGTATAGTTTGTATCCAGATGCTTAGTGTGCCAGCAGGTGAAAGCCGAGAGGCAGAGGCCAGGAGGTTTACTTCAGCCATTACCCATTCCAGAGTGGAAGTGGGAACACATTACTATGGATTTTGTGTCCGGACTACCACGATCTCCAGGAGGGAAAGACGCGATTTGGGTCATTGTTGATAGATTGACCAAGTCGGCCCACTCTTTGCCTTTTAAGGTGGGTTTGTCTACGGAGAAGCTGGCAGAGATGTATGTGAGGCAGATCGTTAGGATACATGGAGTTCCCGTCAGCATAGTCTCAGATCGGGATAGTCGTTTCATTTCTCATTTCTGGAGGAGTTTGCAGGAGAGTTTGGGCACTCAGCTCAAGTTTAGTACTGCATATCATCCCCAGACAGATGGGCAGTCAGAGAGGACTATTCAGACTCTCGAGGATATGTTGCGCACTTGTGTACTAGATTTTGGGGGTTCTTGGGAGGACCATCTCCATTTGGTAGAGTTTGATTACAACAACAGTTACCAGGCCAGTATAGAGATGTCACCTTTTGAAGCTCTATATGGTCGGAGGTGTCGTACTCCTTTGTCTTGGGACGATGTTGGAGAGAGAGTTTTGCTTGGGCCAGAGATGGTTGTGGATGCAGCAGAGAAGGTTCAGTTGATCAGAGACAGACTTCGAGTGGCGCAGGACAGACAGCGGCATTGGGCCGATAGCCATCGGAAACCTTTGGAGTTCGAGGTATAGTTTAGATTTTTGTTTGTTCTTGGTTGTTTGTTATAGATTAAGTTCTTAAGGTGGTATTTTGTTCTAGGTGGGTGGTTTGGTGTTTCTGAGGATTTCTCCGACACGAGGCACGATTCGCTTCGGTGGAGGCGGAAAGCTTAGTCCGCGATTCATTGGACCTTTCACTATTCTAGAGAGGGTCGGTGCAGTTGCTTATAGACTAGACTTGCCACCTGCATTGGAGGGAGTGCATAATGTATTTCATGTGTCGCAGTTGAGACGATACGTGGCAGATCCTAGTCATGTATTGGATCACTCAGAGATAGAGGTGGGCCCTACTCTTAGCTATCCAGAGCAGCCAGTTGGGATTCTGGATCAGAGAGAGAAGGTGCTGAGAAACCAGACTATTCCTTTGGTGCGCGTCGCATGGAGGCATCACTCTCCAGGGGAGTCTACCTGGGAAAGAGAGGATGAAATGCGAGAGCGTTATCCATATTTGTTTGTACCTTGAGGTATGTTATTTTCTAGTTATGTTCTGTTCATTGTTATGTTCTGTTCATTAGTTAGTTGTGATTCTTTAGTTATGTTCTGTGATTTTCTGGGGGTAGTTTTCGTCTTTGAATTTCGAGGACGAAATTATTTTAAGGAGGGTAGACTTGTCACTACCACATTTTCTTGGAAAGGGTATTTTGGTAATTTCCTATTTAAATAAATATTGTGCATGGTAAATAATTTTTGTTGTATTATTTATTTGTTGTTGGGTGCTATTAAATTATTTTGGACTTATTTTAGTGGACCCAACTAGTTTAGTTTGGACCCATGGACCAACATGAATTAAATAGTTAGACTTGGCCCATTTAGAAAGCCCATAGTTAAGGAGATGGATTAAATTAATTAAATGATTAGACTAGAAGCTTCCTTCCTTAATTATTTCTTCATGAGAGGCCCCAAGGGGTACATTGGACATTTTACAATTGCTTGGGGGAGGGGCTATGGCCGGCCTATTAATGAGGGGGGGAAATTTCTCTCTCCTCTCATTTCATTCCAAATCTAGATCTAGAATTTTTCCACTACCAAATTCTCTCCATTTTCAATCCAATTCCCTACCAAATTCATTCCAAATTCTTCCCAATTCACCATTAGAGAAGAAGAAAGCAAGGATCTAGAAGAAGGAAGCAAGGATCTACAAAGAGGAGCAAGGATCTACAATTTGGAAGCAAGTTTATCTCAATTGGAGGTTTCATTGGGAATCCATCTCCCAATAGGTATAATTCAAATTTTTCCCATTTAAATAGCTTCTAAATCTGGGATTTAATCATATAAAATCAACCTATATGTATGTACTACCCATAGGACTTTGTTTTTTGTTCATAGGAGACCCATGGAGAAAGTTATGGTGCTTTTTGTATCAATTTTGTTGGAATTTCGAATTTACATTTTGTTGTGTGTGTCAATTGATCCTATAGATCAATTGGACATGAGATTTGTGTTTGAGGCTAGTGTCGTGTCCATATTGGGATACTTGTGGTTCGTATCCCAACTATTTGGTGATACGTGTCATTTGGGGATTTTCCTCCGACACGGGACTTTGAACATGTCGTATTTTGACACGGACACATAGATCTACTTTTGACACTTTGATTTGTTTATAAATATTATTTGTGATTTGTTTGTGTCCTTCAGGGTGCATTTGGTTGTGTGTTGGACTCGTGTCGCATGCGTATCCTAGATCTAGTGGGATACGGTGAGATACTCTCCAATTGTGTGTATTTTGCATAGATCTAATTAATTGTGGTTCAATTCTTCATTTATAATTAGTAAATATATATGAATATTATATATTTATTTTGTGTATTTATTATAGTAATTATTGTAGCATAGATCTATATTTTGTGTGTGCTAATATAATGTACAATATAATATGTAGCTTTCTTGCATGCAAATATATATGTTACTACTTGTTAAATAATATAATTTATACATAAAATATTTTATAAAATATATTTATGTGTTTGATTGTGTAATTGTATTATTTATAATTATTATGAACTTATTGTATATTAATGTATATATTTTAGGTGTGCTTCTAGCCATATAAAATATGTACATTAATATGTACATGAGTTTGTAACAATTGGTATTTAATTATAAGTGTAGATGTGTATATATATAAGTATATAATTATTAGTTATTTAATTATATTTTGATTGTTTTAGTAACAGTGAATTAATGACAGTAAAACTGTCATTAATTAGCCGATACAGCAGCCGCTGTAACTCTGTGCATTTAAATGCATTTAATGACAAATCTGTCATTAATTAACAGTGGGCGGGTCTGAGCGGATTTTTTGCGACAGTCTTTCTGCGACGGTTTTAAACTGTCAGCGATCCAGTCGGCAGTAGGAATTGTATTCAGTTTTTTCTGCGACAGTTTTTCGGTGACAGACGAAACTGTCACTATTAGCCGTTTTAATTAAATTGTATTCTTTGCTCACTGTTTTCAGTGACGCTTTGACAGATTTAATGTATATATTATATATTGTATTTGTATATATTTATATGTATATATATATGTATTTTGTGAGGTATAATAATTGTTATAATATAGTATTTTAATTATATGAATATTGGGTTGTATATATATTTTTTTAAGGTATATATTAATTGTATTATTAGTATACTTTGTGTGAGTTTCTTTTGGAATCTAATTTGATTCCTAAATTGTTGTATTTTATTTTTATATTATTTTATGGATGTTTTGTGAGGTTGACTTTGGGTTTGACCATGTTTGACTTTAGTGGACTTTAGAGTTGACCATAGTTGACTTTTGCCTTAGAATTGAGTTATTGACCTAGAAGTTGTCTAGTTTGACTTGTTCTCTTTCCGGGACCTTGTTTTAATGTTGTATTCCATATCTAGGTCTTCGAGGCACCGAGTCAGACATTTGTGAGACTGTTCATTGGACTTCAGGCGAGTACATTCTCTAATAGTTTCTCATTTATGATATCCTCTATGTTCGTTGTATCTAGTGTAGATTTACATGTTCTCTTGACACTATTGTTACACGGATTGGTATATCCGGATCTCGTCATGAGATGTTATTCCTTGGTATATGGTGTATATGGTGCAAGTATTGTTTCATTGGTTATCTTGTACATGTACAGACACCGATTTTCGGGAGGAGTCGCTCTCTTCTTGGGGAATCTCGTGCCATAACGTACCGTGGTTGGATCTATTATACCAGTCGGGGGTGGGGAGTATTTTAGTGTAGATATGTGATCATACCCTCCTTGTGCATGTCTTATTCCTTGTGAGTGTTGATCATACACCGCACGTATAATCAGCCAGGCCATTATACTCTTGTGCAAGTTCCCAAGCCGATCACATGTTAAAGCTAGTACTCACACACTTAGTCATTAGTATTCTTGTTCCATCAGCATATTGTTCATTATTGTATTTCTTTCCAGTACTTCCTTATTGTCTATACATTTCTTGTATCTATTTATGCATCTTGTTTATCCACAGCTATTTACTGTTACATAGTTTTTATCATTATTTGAGAACTGCTGTTAGGGTTGTACTCTGCTCCTTCCTGACTGGAAATATTTTTCCAGATGACACTGAGGAGTACCCTACCTACTATGGACCCCAGGATGTTGTGGGTTTAGATTCTGAGACCCTGGTCAAGAGGGACTTATCCCAACTGAGACAGTTGACCCTGGAGTTCTAGCTTTATAGTTTTGTAGTATTCTTTTGTACTGGATTTGTCTCCAGCTTATTTCTATTTTTCTTCAGACTCATTGATGTATTATTTTAGACTCATGAGTAGTATTGTGACTATTCTATTCTTTATCTGATTCGTGCTCATTCTATCTTAGTTCTGTGATTGAGTATTTTATCATTACTGGTGGTTCATTATATTAGATAGATTATCTAGACAGCGTTCTACCGCCGATTCTGCGGCGTAGGCTGGGCGTTGTTTCCGACTAGTACCCTTACACCGGGTGCGGGTCGTGACAGGTCCTGTGACCCAAGTTTGGTTCGATTCTGAGAACGTTGACAAAATCGCGTATCGTGGGCCCCGCGGCTCCACTTGACGGGCGATTTTGTGACCGGCTCATCAGAATCCAATTCTGAAAATTCTATTGGGTTCGTATTATCGTTCTGCACTTGTAGACACTAAGTTTGACGAATTTAAAGAGTTTTATCTCCGACATATTTTTTGGTGCGAAGCGGGCCACATGTGGATCTTGCTTTGACCGAAAACTGTCACTTTTGCCCTTGTGTCCAAATTGGCCTCAAGGGCAGGCAATTCTAGCTATTTGATATCTTTTGAGCATGATGGTAATATTTGTTTCAGCATTCAGAGACGTTCCTGGAGATTTTATGAATACCAGAGCAACAGTTGGAAACCAAACACCAGGCAAGTGTACATTGCCAACTTGCAGTAGTTATCTGCCATTATTCTTGATTTATTCATAAATATATACTTCTGCGATGTACATAGTCAACCCAGGACCGAGAGACATTGTTTAATGTCCGAATAACATTCGGATGTCGACGCCTGTCATGCCCCAGTCCCAAAATACATGGAACTAGGCCATGTGGCAATAGCTAGCTGATACGTCTCTGAGGATATCTCAATTTAATGGATCCTAACAAAGAGTGCTACGCTGTCCTAAAATACTAACATATACCATGACAATAAATCAACAGATAACTAATCTCATCCACAATGTAAACTACAAGAATAATAATAAACTGCTGGAAGATAAATGCTAGTCTCAAGATATCATAGTACAACCAATAATGTCTGGTGGGAACAAACCCACTACTATGACGAAAGAAGGTACTAAAATGAAAGATGAAAGATGAAGACTAAGGCATCAACTGACTAGATAATGATGCTCCCAACCTAGGCAGTAGGCCTACCAAGTGATCACGAAAACTTCGAAGGTAGAACCTCTAACTCCTCTGCAGTAACGAATCTCGTCTCCTGTCCTGGGCCGTATACTATGGGGTAGTAGGCCTCGTCCAAATCTGGAAAGGTACCAGGTCCTCAGAGGGACATAACAAGATACATAGAAGCATGTCATATATAAATATTGAATAAAACAAACACAATAAAGGGTGTGCTAACCAATCTAAGTGAATGCAATATGAGGACAACTTTGGTACGTATAGGTAGGCGTAGGCATAACGTCTAATACCCCGAAGAGCGTGGCAGCAATACAGTATATCGTCCATATCGCTCCGAAGAATGTGGCAGCAGTGTAAAGGGAGTCATTGGATCCGTGGCTCATCTGGATACTACGAAATCCAATAGGTGTATCCCATACGCCTATTAATGTCCTCCCCGCCCAATGTAAATAAGCAAGTCGAATACTCGACATGCATACCACGTATCTATATGCCAAGTCTCTACCAATATACTACAACCTGAACTACATACTAACCGTGATATAGGTTACACGTAACGATAGCCAGTCGAGTACGCAAACCCGTATTCCAATATGAATATGTCTCTGTGAACGTGTAAGGTGTCAGGTCTCAGACGATAACAGGGTATCATCCAATGGGTGAGTCTGCTAATAACTAGGCCAAGTATACAATCATCGACGTATCCATCGAATGCACCCGAAACAATCTTGGACGTGCACAGTTGTATAAAGTAAAAGCAACAAGAATACAATACAACATATGCATAATTTAATTTAGACAGTAAATATGGCAAGATATCTTGCCTGGATCCTAAAGCTGTGAATGCCAGAAGCTGGTTCCTGCAGTGTCTCCTGGCTGATCCAAAGGTCCTAAACACAAATATAATATAACAATCTCATATCAGACTCTAAACATTAATTGTACACGGCTACAACGCGATGCTTGAATATTATTGCAAGTTCTCGTCTGTTCGAATACAGCGTCACATGTGTGCTTAGCTAAAGTGCACACGTGATCTGTGTTCGATCATCCTAGCCCTTGAGATAATAATTTCAAGTTACAGTCTGACCACGATCGCTGTTCTGTGCGAACACATGTTTCTTGGTTTCTATGTTTATTACACGTGGTCTATGTACAGGTTTTTAGGATGGAAACGCTAGTCCTTGATGTTATGCCTCACAATTTAGTGTTTGCTAGTAAATACACAGATTCTAAACCTTATTATTCATTAATCCAATTTACACATAATTAGGGTTGTGTTCGATATCAATATTTCTTGACACGTCGATACGACGCTACGATATTAACATGAAAAAATGGGGTTTGATGTGGTTACCTCTACGTGGCTTGCTCGGACAGGGTCTGCTCTCGTTGAGGCATACTCCGGTGAGGTGGCAGCGACTCCGGCGAGACTGTAGCAGCTGCGACGGGACTGTAGCAGGTGCGATAGCGACACTGCAGCAGGCGCGGCAGCGATGCACGAGGGGGTCGGGTTGGCGCCGGCAACTCGTCGTGCGACGGGGCTGGGTTGGTCGGCTGAAGGGGTAACGGGCGGATGTAGGGTGGCTGAAGGGCGGTTGTGGGTCGGTTGTGAGGGGGCAGTCGGGTAGATGTATGAGGGCAGTCGGGTGGATGTATGGGGGTCGTCGGTGGATGTATGGGGAAAGCGGGTCGGTTGTGAGGGGGGCAGCCGGAGGATGTAAGGGGGAAGCCGGGTGGATGTATGGGGGCAGCATCGACAATGTAAGCGACGGTAGTGGTGATGGTTGGGTGCAAGGGAGGGGGAGTATTCGGCTAGGGTTAGGGTTTTGGTGAGGCTTTGTTGGTTTAGGGTTTTATATGGAGGAAGTTATGTATTTATATAGGGGATGGGTTTGGGATTGGTCTTGGGGTTTGGGCCGGCCAGGGTCCAAGGATCTGGTTCGGTCAGGTCCAGTTGAGGTAAAATTAGCCATCAATCAATTAACTAATTAAATACTTATTTGCGCAAGGCGAAGTTAATTCATATTGTGTAGCTATGGATGTACTATGGGCAGAGGGAACTTAAAATCGTCTCACGAAATTTTAATTATCTCGGTTTTCCCCTAGTCTCATTTTTTTAAAATTACACATAATCCCTAATTTGGTTGAGGGAGTTTACAATCTACCCTCCTTAGAGCATTTCATCCTCGAAATTAAACGTACGCATAACAAGAATTCCTAACTGAATAAATAAAGTGCTAGTACGTACCTAGTCCTTCGAAGAGGTGGGGATAGCGCTGTCTAATATCCTCCTCGCGTTCCCAAGTCGATTCGCCTGGTGCATGATTTCTCTATGCGACGCGGACTAAGGGAATGGTCTGACCTCGCAGTACCTTCTCACTTTTGTCCAGAATCTCAACAGGCTCCTCTTGGTACGACAAGCTCGGGCCGATTGTGATCTCTGAATGGTCAAGTACATGACTCGAATCCGATATGTATCTCCTCAACTGAGATACGTAGAAGACGTCATGGACTCCTTCAAAATTCTGCGACAAGGCTAATCTGTAAGCAACCTCTCCGACATGTTTTAACATATCGAATGGCCCGATGTACCTCAGACTCAGCTTTCCTCTGCCTCCGAATCTGATAGTCCCTCGAGTAGGCGAGATCTTTAGGAATACGTGATCTCTAACCTGGAACTCTAAGGATTGTCGATGCGCATTCGCCTAATGCTTCTGCCTGTCCTGTGCTGCTCGCAGGTGTCCTTGGATCTTCTTCACCTTCTCTACTGTACGAACAACCAACTCTGGTTCGAGAATCTTTCGCTCGCCTATGTTATTCTAACATACTGGAGAACGACATTTCCTGCCATACAACGCTTCATAGGGAGCCATTTGGATGCTCGTTTGATAGCTGTTGTTGTAGGAAAACTCGACCAGATGCAAATGATCCTCCCACGATCCTCCAAAATCTAGCATGCATGCTCTTAACATGTCCTCCAATGTCTGAATGGTGCGCTCCGACTGGCCATCAATTTGTGGGTGATACGCTGTGCTAAACTTCAGGCGAGTACCAAGACTCTCCTGCATACTCCGCCAAAAGTAAGACATAAACCTCGTATCCCTGTTAGACACGATGCTAACTGGCACTCTATGTAGGCACAAAATCTCTCTCATGTACATATCTGCTAAGGCCTTCATCGATTGCCCAACTCTAAAGGGTAAAAAGGGTACGGACTTGGTGAGTCTATCCATAATTATCCATACTGCATTGCAACCACTAGGACTCCTCGGAAAGCCCATAACAAAGTCTATGGTGATGTGCTCCCATTTCCACTCTGGTATAGGGAGTGGTTGAAGCAATCCTGCAGATCTCTGATGCTCAGCCTTGACTTGCTGACACACCAGGCACTTGGCCACAAAACGTGCTATCTCTCTCTTCATTCCGTGCCACCAGTAGTACTGTCTCAAGTCCCTGTACATCTTCGTGCCTCCTGGATGTATAGAATAGGTTGAACAGTGTGCCTCTGCCATTAACTCCTGACGAAGTTCTCTATTTGGAACATAGAAATAATCTTCGCATCTCAAAGTCCCATCTTCATGTATTCTCAGTCCTGTCTGTAATCCAGCCTCTGTCCTCTGTCTAAGCCTCTGAAATCTGGCGTTTGTCGGCAAGGCAGCCTTGATTCTCTCCACTATTATCGATTGCAACTGGAAACTCGACAACTGTCCGTCCACTCCGGCCACAACGACCTCTATACCCATCTGCTCTAGCTCTCTCAACAGATGTTGTTGAGAAGTCATGAAGAATGCCATGGGTCTTATGCTCAATGCGTCAGCTACTACGTTGGCCTTTCCGGGATGGTACTGTAGCTCGAGCTCGAAGTCTGTCATCACCTCGAGCCAACATCTCTGTCTCTAGTTCAGATCCTTCTGGGTGTAGACGTACTTTAGGCTCTTATGATCAGAAAATATCTCCACTCTTTCTCCATATAAATAGTGCCTCCAAAGCTTCAAAGCAAAAAATTACCGCGGCAAGCTCCAAGTCGTGGGTGGGATAGTTCTTCTCATGTGTCCTCAACTGTCTAGAAGCATAAGCTACGACCTTTCCATGTTGCATCAAGACACATGCTAATCCTTTCCCGGATGCATCGCTATAAATCATGAATCCTCCGGGTCCAGAAGGTATGGTCAAGATGGGTGCTGTAGTCAAGCGCTTCTTTAGCTCATCGAATACCTTCTGACACTCCTCTGTCCAAGTGAACTCCTGCTCCTTTCGGGTCAAGCGGGTCATCGACTCTGCAATCTTCGTGAAGTTCTCTACGAACCTCCGGTAATATCCGGCAAGTCCTAGAAAGCTTCTCACTTCCGAGACATTGGTAGGGTTTGGCCATGTCTCTACAGATGAAATCTTTGTCGGATCTACTAAAATTCCATCTCCTGAGATGACGTGTCCAAGGAAAGCGACACGATCTAGAAAAAACTCGCACTTGCTCAGCTTGGCATAAAGCCTCTCTCTCCTCAGCGTCTTTAACACTAGTCTCAAGTGCTCTTCGTGCTCCTCGTGGCTCTTCGAATACACCAAGATGTCGTCGATGAAGACTACCATGAACTAGTCTAAGTATTGGTGGAATACTCTGTTCATCAAGTTCATAAATACAGTAGGTGCATTCGTCAGTCCAAAAGGCATTACTAAGAACTCGTAGTGACCATAACGAGTCTTGAATGCTGTCTTTTGAATGTCTTCTCTTTGCACCTTTACTTGATGATAATCCGATCTCAAGTCGATCTTTGTGAACACTACTTCTCCCGTCAACTGGTCGAATAAATCGTCAATTCTCGGCAAGGGATACTTGTTCTTGATAGTCAAAGCATTAAGGGCTCTGTAATCAATACACATACGTACTGTTCCATTCTTCTTAGGCACAAACAATACTGGTGCTCCCCATGGTGATGCACTAGGATGAATAAATCCCTTGCTCTGCAACTCCTCTAATTGTAGCTTTATCTCATCTAGCTCCTTCTTTGCCAATCGGTATACATTAGAAGATACCGTGCTGCTCCGGGTACTAGTTCGATAGTGAACTCCACATCTCTATCTGGCCGTAAGCCTGGCAAGTCTTCAGGAAAAACATCCTCGAATTCTGCAATAATTGGCGGTGGTGCAATCTCCATAGCCATGCAAGTTCCCGCTATCTGTCATACTCCTTGTTCGACGGTTCCCTACATGTACTCGAACTCCAGTTGATCTGGCGATCTAAAAGTGATACTACCCTTCCGGCAGTTCAGTACGGCGTTATACTGGCTTAACCAGTCCATGCCTAACACAACATCAAAGTACCGCATAGGCAATACTAAGAATCGTGCTCTCATCTCTCTACCACATATAATTACTGAGCACGTTCTGATAGTGCTGGTAACCGGCACGATACCTCCTCCGGTAAGAATCTTCTAACTCTTAGGTAAGGGAGAAGTTGCTACTCTATGCATTGCTACGAATCTACTAGATATAAATGATAATGTAGCTCCAGAATCAAACAATGTAGTTGCAGGTAATGATGCAACTAAGATGGTACCTGTGATAGCTTCTTCTTCTGTTTTCTCTTCGGTAGTTGCTAATGCAAAGGCCTATCCTTGCCTCTGTCCTCCTGTCTGTTGTCGAGCTCGGTCAAACTGCGCCTCCTGTGGGGCAAAGGGTGGTCCCCTTTGAAATCTTCTGGGTGCTGGTGGGCGCTGGCCTCCTGGTGGTGGTTGTATCCTCGGAACTGGTGCGGTTGGCCTCTGTCCGGCCGGCGGTGCTGTCTCTCTGCATTGCGGGCAGTCTCGAACTTGGTGCTAGTTTGACCCATAAATCAGGCATGTCCTCAGTCTCCTTCTGCAGTCCTTCTCGTAATGTCCTCTCTTACCATAATGGTAGCAAGTCGGAAGCTCCTTTTGCTGGTATGGCGTCGCCTTTTGCTGTGTCTGTGCTCCGGGACGTCGGATCGGTCCTCCTGCTCCGGGCTGTGCTCTGGCTGGTATAGTCGTGCTGGAACGTCTAGCTCCTCTGACGATGGCCTCCTGGATTCTTGCCTCCGCAAGAACCTCTTCATAAGAAATTCTCGCCTGTATGGTGGTATATCTTTGTAGCTCAAAATTGAGACCGTGATGAAATCTCTGGGCCTTCTCTAGATCATTGGGTATCAGGATGGTGCCAAATCTGCTAAGGCGGCTGAACTCTGTGTCATAGGCGTCAACAGTCATGTTTTCCTGTTCTAGATGAAGGAACTGGGAGTACAGGATATTTCTGACTGTAGCTGAAAAATACTTTGCATGGAAGTATTCTAGAAATTGTTCCCAAGTCTGGTTCTTGCCCACACTGCACTCAATAAAATCCCACCAGTGATGGGGGTTACCTTTTAGTTGTGCCCTCACTGCGGTCATCCAAAGGTCTGGATGCAGTTGTGAAGCCTCTAGTAACATCTCCGTGTTGGCGACCCAATCGAAGATCTGTTCTGTAGTCTCACTTTGTAAGAAAGTATCTGGTCCCATCTGTCGGAACCATCTAACAGTGCCACCTGCCTGGGCTGGTGGAGGTGCTGGTACGGGTTCTGGGACAGGTGTCCTTTCTAGTACCGTCATCAGACTCTGTCTCAATGTCTTTGTCTGCTGCCACTGTGCTTGCATTATTGCCTAGAAGAACTGAAGCATATGTGGTTGGCCATCTAGCTGTGGCATCTAGGGTGGATAAGGTGGAGGCGGTGGTAGTAGAATCTCTGGCTGGGCAGTAGGCGTCTTCTCAGATGTCGGCCTCTTAGTCTGCGGCATCGGTGTATCTCCTGAAGTCTGGCCCTCACAATATTGTGTGGGGATTGTTTGAGAAGTCTGTCCCTCGGGCTGCGGCGTAGGATCGCCCTGCGATGTCTCGTGCCAATGTATCAGCGGGGTCTGTAGCGGGGGTTGCCCTTGGGGTACCTCCTCTCCTCGAGTGGTGTTATCTGGCACCATGGCACAGGGTGCTCCTCGTCCACTGCACAAATTCATCTTGCTGCAAGAGATAGGACTTCATTAAAAGAGTACGAAAATAACAGACATGATGCAGATATTTAGAAGCAGTATGAAGGAAGTTCAAAGGCGAATCAAAAGTGGATGAGACCTAGTAACTTCTATCCTATTGCAAGTTCGCTGGGTACGTTACCATACCACAAGCAAAAAATTGAAGACCTGCATGGGCCACCACTAAAACCATGTTATGCCCCAGTCCCAAAATACATGGAACTAGGCCACGTGGCAATAGCCAGCTGACACGTCTCCGAGGATATCCCAATTTAATGGATCCTAACGAAGAGTGCTACGCTGTCCTAAAATACTAACATATCCCATGACAATAAATCAACAGGTAACTAATCTCATCCATAATATAAACTGCAAGAATAATAATAAACTGCTGGAAGATAAACGCCAGTCTCAAGATATCATAGTACAACCAATAATGTCTGGTGGGAACAAACCCACTACTATGACGAAAGAAGATACTGAAATAAAAGATGAAAGATGAAGACTAAGGCATCAGCTGACTAGATAATGATGCTCCCAACCTAGGCAGTAGGCCTACCAAGTGATCACGGAAACACCGAAGGTAAAACCTCTAACTCCTCTGCAGTAGCGAATCTCGTCTCCTGTCCTGTGCTGTATACTGTGGGGTAGTAGGCCTCGTCCAAATCTAGAAAGGTACCAGGTCCTCAGAGTGACGTAACAAGATACATAGAAGCATGCCATATATAAATACTGAATAAAATAAATACAATAAAGGGTGTGCTAACCAATCTAAGTGAATGCAATATGAGGACAACTTTGGTACGTATGGGTAGGCATAGGCATAACGTCCAACACCCCGAAGAGCGTGGCAGCAGTACAGTATATCGTCCATATCGCTCCGAAGAATATGGCAGCAGTGTAAAGGGAGTCATTGGATCTGTGGCTCCTCTGGATACTACGAAATCCAATGGGTGTATCCCATACGCCTACTAATGTCCTCTCCGCCCAATGTAGATAAGCAAGTCGAATACTCGACGTGCATACCACGTATCTATATGCCAAGTCTCTACCAATATACTACAACCTGAACTACGTACTAACCGTGATATAGGTTACACATAACGATAGCTAGTCGAGTACGCAAACCCGCATCCCAATATGAATATGTCTCTGTGAACGTGTAAGGTGTCAGATCTCAGACGATAACAGGGTATCATCCAATGGGTGAGTCTGCTAATGACTAGGCCAAGTATACAATCATCGACTTATCCGTCGAATGCACCAGAAACAATCTCGGACATACACAGTTGTATAAAGTAAAAGCAACAAGAATACAATACAACATATGCATAATTTAATTTAGATAGTAAATATGGCAAGGTATCTTGCCTGGATCCTGAAGTTGTGAATGCCAGAAGCTGGTTCCTGTAGTGTCTCCTGGCTGATCCACAGGTCCTAAACACAAATATAATATAACAATCTCATATTAGACGCTAAGTATTAATTGTACACGGCTACAACGCGATGCTTGAATATTATCGCAAGTTCTCGTCTGTTCGAATACAGTGTCACATGTGTGCTTAGCTAAAGTGCACACGTGTTCTGTGCTCGATCACCCTGGCCCTTGGGATAATAATTTCAAGTTACAGTCTGAGCACGATCGATGTTCTGTGCGAACACATGTTCCTTGGTTTCTATGTTCATTATACGTGGTCTATGTACAGGTTTTTAGGGTGGAAACGCTAGTCCTTGATGTTATGCCTCACAATTTAGGGTTTGCTAGTAAATACACATATTCTAAACCTTATTATTCATTAATCCAATTTACACATAATTAGGGTTGTGTCCGATATCAACATTTCTTGACACGTCGATACGACGCTACGATATTAACATGAAGAAACGGGGTTTGATGTGGTTACCTCTACGTGGCTTGCTCGGACAGGCTTTTCTCTCATCGAGGCATACTCCGGCAAGGTGGCAGCGACTCCGGTGAGACTATAGCAGCGGCGGCGGGACTGTAGCAGGTGCGGCAGTGGCACTACAGCAGGCGCGACAGCGATGCACGGGGGGGTCGGGTTGGCGCCGGCAACTCGTCGTGCGATGGGGCTGGGTTGGTCGGCTGAGGGGGCAGTGGGCAGATGTAGGGTGGCTGAAGGGCGGCTGTGGGTCGGTTGTGAGGGGGCAGTCGGGTGGATGTATGGGGGCAGTCGGGTGGATGTATGGGGGCAGTGGGTCGGCTGTGAGGGGGGCAGCCGGGGGATGTAAGGGGTCAGCCGGGTGGATGTATGGGGTAGCGCCGGCAATGTAAGCTGCGGTGGTGGTGATGGTTGGTGCAAGAAAGGGGGAGTATTCGGCTAGGGTTAGGGTTTTGGTGAGGCTTTGTTGGTTTAGGGTTTTATATGGAGGAAGTTATGTATTTATATAGGGGATGGGGTTTGGGATTGGTCTCGGGGTTTGGGCCGGCCAGGGTCCAAGGATCTGGTTCGGTCATGTAAACCCCCTGATTTTTCAAAATTTTCAAATCTGGATTTTTTATAATTTTCTGGAATTTTCTGGGATTTTTCTGTAATTTAAAAAATAGAGTTTTAATTATTAAATAATTTTTAATTGATATTAAACAGTATTAAAATATTATGAAAATAATATTTTTGGGTGTAAAATGAAAAACTGGACTTAGGGCAATTTTTCTGAAATTTATCGGGCCCCGGACCTATTTTTAAATACCTAAAATCTAATTATTTTATTATTTAATTAATTAATTAATTTACAGGGATATTATTATTAATATTATTTTTATTTTTATTTTTAACCGAGCTCGGCCCATTGGGCCCAAACCGGGCCAAGCCCCACCCGGCCCAAACCCAGCCTTAGCGGGTCGGGTCGGATCCGCCCGAACCCGACCCGTCGCGCCCGTACCCGGCCCCTCTCTTCCCCCCACGACTCTCTCCCTCTCTCCGGGTCTCGCGCCGCCTCCGCCGCCGGCGCGGCGCCGCCCGGCCAGCCACCCACGCCCCCTCGCCTCGCCACGCCACCCCCTCTCTCCGCCTTGCTCGGCCTCGACCCCCGGAGCCTCCCCCTATATAAACCCCCTCACCCTCCTCCTCCGATCCCCCTCAGCCACCGTCGGCCAGCCACCCACCGCCGTCGCCACCGACCTCCACGCCGTCCTGAGCCGCGCTGCCGCCTCCCCGCCGTGCCGCTGCCAGCGCCGCTAGCCGCCGCAGAGCTCCGCCCCACCTCCCTCCTTCCTCTCTTCCTCCTCTCCGGCCACTCGAGGCCACCGCAGCAGCGCCCCAGCCGCGCCGCCTCCGACAAGCCCCGGCCACCGCAGATCCCCCAGCCCCTCCGCCTCAGCCGGCCGCCAAGCGCCGCCCCTCGCCGGCAAGCCCTAACCCTAACCCTAATTCCTATTTCCTGTGTCCGGACACGTGTCGGACCCCAGTTTTCGGGCCCCGTTCAGGTGCGTGTATTTTCTTGCTCGTAGCTCGGATTTCGATTCCGCAAATTGCGTTGCGAAGCCTGTATGACCCTCTCGGTGCCCGGATAAACCGCTCGGGGCATCGCGTCCTGTGGTGATCGCACACCGCGATCCAAAAACAGGAAAAACCAGACCATGTTTCACCCCGGAACTGAGTACGTCCCGCCAAACGGGATGACTTGGTCGCGCACGGTCTTCACAGATACGTGCGCATCGTCGATACGGACGTGTGAGATTTTGCAGAAGTCGATTCGGGTGTGCGTGCACACCGGGATCAACGCGTATCCGCGGACATCGCCCCGTATCCGTACTTTCTGGAATATGCCCTAACTTTGTGTACACACGTCGAATTGAGACGAAACTTGTGCCATCGGACTCGTAGCAATACGCTGGTCCTGTGGGTCAAGTTTGGTTCGATTCTGAGAACGTTGACAAAATTGCGTGTCGTGGGCCCCACAGGCCCCGCTCGACGGGCGATTTTGTGTTCGGCTCATCGGAATCCAATTCTGAAAGTTCCGTTGGGTTCGTATCATCGTTCCTGACCTGTTGACACTAAGTTTGGTGAATTTGGAGACCTTTGACCCTGACACATTTTTCGGTGCAAAGCGGGCCCGCATGTGGACCCCGTTTTGACCCGAAACTGTCGTTTTTGCCCTTGTCTCCAAATTAGACCCAAGGATAGGCGTTTCTAGCTGATTAATATTTTCTGGATCTGATGGTGATGTTTGTTTCAGCAACCGGAGTACCGCCTGCAAATTCAACTGAAGTCAGAGCCGAAATCAGAGCCGGAACCACAGGCAAGTGTACCTTGCCAAACCCTGCAGCTTGCTAATCATTTTCTGGACTTAATTATGCACTAGTGGGCAAGTAAAGCTTGCCAATTCTCAGTAATTATTGACATAGTATTTTACTTGATTTCTTGTGGAATTAATTGTAAACTTGTTTTAACCGCTTAACCTAGGAAACGGGGGACGTGCTTAGTGTCTGATCATAGTCGGGTGCCAACTCCGTACGCGGAGTTGTGTAATGTCACATAGACATGGATATCAAGACCCGATAATTCTCTTACTTGTCCTATCAAGTACACCAGAACCCAGGACACTTGACACTATTTCATGAGACAGAGTCTTCCTGAGACATTCAAGGTGATTCTGTATAGGATGCATGTTATATGACATAGACTTTACATTCTTAGACATTTGATTCATAGCTATCAGACTTGCTGCATTAGTTATAATCGTGCGTGCCATGGACATGAGGCATCGTGGACATGAGACGTGGGATTACATTGGGTGGGGAGAGACACACAGACTACAGGCTGATCTTATATATATAAAACATAGTATATTTCAGAGTATAATTCATAGTTATTGTCGCCACCGGCTCCCCGACACAGAGCTTGTAGTGGCTTCAGCCTAAGTTCTAGTGCTGCTCTCATTTTGTATATCACTTAGCTGGTTACATAGCTTACCCTCTTGTTTAATTATTTGCTGCACTGCATTTATTTTGGCTTATATTTTCTGTACCTTGCTGTCCCCTGAGGACCTGGATCCGGATTATGTCCCCAGGTACAGCTGAAGAGAACTACCCCGAGGTGTACGGTACAGGGGCACTCCTTGGAGCAGAACCAGGAACCGAGGACGAGATAGGGGCAGAAGACTTCTCCTGAGTACCGGCTTCATTTGCTCAGTATTTCTATTTTCTGTTGATTTAATTCCTGTCTATTTCCTTAAATATAACAGACTGATTCTCGGATCGTTTCCCGAGATACTTATTTACTCTTATTGCTTACTTATTTCCATTTGCATTACTTCTGGCATTTATTCTGTGGTTATCTATTGTGGATGAGATAGATTAGTCTGTGACCTATATTATTGGTTCTATAAATTGCTAGATTACAGCTTAAGCATTCCCTGATGGATCTATTAAATTGGGTTGTCCATCGGTGCGTGCTGCTGGCCATTGCTCACGTGCTCAGTCCTTCGGCATTTTGAGATTGGGACGTGACATAGTTTTTGTGGTGGCCCATGCAGGTCTACGACTAAATTGTTCGGTTTTAACTTAGGGACCGAACAGGCCTGCAATAAGATAGGATAAGTTTTTAGGATCTCATCCACTTGCTTGAATCGTTTTTGATATCTGTATCGTATTCGAATTAATTTTGACTTGCATCTTGCCTTGATTCCTGTGCGCCTCTTATTGGTTATTTTGGATACAGGGAAATGGACCCACAAGAATGCAACGAGACTCCCTCCGGAACACCACAAGCTACAGGTGTCACCTATGACGACGAAGTGACACCAGTCGGAGGAGTTCCATCAACTCAACAGAGCCAGCAGTCAGGTCAACCTACCTCCAGATTCTGGCGCGATGACATCCCACCTCCGCCGCAGTTCGTCCCACCAATGCCCGTACTCCCACAAGGACAGCCGATTGACGGGCAACAGATATTCCAACTGATCTACGCGATGATGCAAGCTCAACAGCAAGTCCAACACGAGGCTCAGCGTCGCGAAGCTAACTTCTGGAGGGACAGCATCGTAACTGTACTGGAGCAGGCCAACCTACCAGCTCGACGGCCTTCGACGGGCTCTATCACTGACTTCCGCCAACTGAAGCCCCATACTTTTTTTGGCAAAGAGGAGCCCACAGAATTTCATGAATGGCTCACCAACATTCGGCATCAACTTGAAGCAGCTGAGCTTCCACGGGAACGCTGGATGACTGTCGTCCGAATGCAATTGACAGGCAACGCGCACCACTGGTGGTTGTCTGAGGAGACGCGACTCGGACCAGACCGAGTCACTTGGGAGGAGTTCTCCAGACTCTTCCAAGAGATGTACATTCCGGCTATCGCTCGATCAGAACTGCGGGACAAGTTCAATCGCCTCACCCAGGACTCTATGACGGTGGAAGAATACAACGCGGAATTCATTCGTCTGAGCCGCTTCGCCCCAACCCTGATCCTGACAGAGGAAGAGAAGGCCGAGAAGTTCTTCGATGGACTGAACTTTGAGCTACAGAGACTCATCGGATCCGTCGCACCTACCTCCTACTCGGACGTTCTCGCTGCAGCCCGACGCATGGAACGCGTCACCAGGAGAGAGTCTCGCCTCAAGAGGCCAATCACCTCAGCACCAGACAGAGCACCACCGGGAGAATCTGCAAAGAGATCTCACACGAACCAGCCATCCAGGACAACTTCGCAGACCCTTCCTACATGTCACTACTGTGACAAGATAGGCCATGTCGAGAAGGACTGCAGACGCAAGTTGGAATTATGCTTGATTTGCGGCACCAATCAACACATAGCCAAGGACTATCCTCAGCATTGAGATGGAGCACGAAGGGCAAACCAACCAGCTTTACCAGCACCGAGGCCACCTCTGGCACCTCAGGCGACACTCTTCCAGCAAGCTCAGCAGCAGCAGAGGAATCTACCTCAAGGACGAGGACAAGCCTACACGATGACTGTGGAGGACGCTGATGCGAGTAAGTGATTCGTAGTATCCGTTTTTAGTCTTGTTATAGCTCGTGCCTCTTGGTTCGTGACCTCAGTCCCAACCTAGTAATTTGCAACTTGTTAATAACAACCTGGTTTTCATAAAAGTTGTAGATTTTTCCTTTAACTAGATTTTCCTGGAAAGTGGATAACTTCCATTTTAGGGAAACGGTATTTCCCTAAGTATCTTGTGATGTGTTTTCGAACAGTGCTTGCGACCGCGTCATCTCTGTTGACCGGTCATTCTTTGATTGTGAGGACGCAATCCTCTTAAGGGGGGTAGATTGTAAACCCCCTGATTTTCAAAATTTTTAAATCTGGATTTTTTACCATTTTCTGGAATTTTTTGAGATTTTTCTGTAATTTAAAAACAGGGTTTTAATTATTAAATAATTTTTAATTGATATTAAACAGTATTAAAATATTATAAAAATAATATTTTTGGGTGTAAAATGAAAAACTGGACTTAGGACAATTTTTCTGAAATTTATCGGGACCCGGACCTATTTTTAAATACCTAAAATCTAATTATTTTATTATTTAATTAATTAATTAATTTACAGGGATATTATTATTAATATTATTTTTATTTTTATTTTTAACCGAGCCCGGCCCGGCCCATTGGGCCCAAACCGGGCCCAGCCCACCCGGCCCAGACCCAGCCTTAGCGGGTCGGGTCGGATCCGCCCGAACCCGACCCGCCGCGCCCGTACCCGGCCCCTCTCTTCCCCCCCACGACTCTCTCCCTCTCTCCGGGTCTCGCGTCGCCTCCGCCGCCGACGCAGTGCCGCCCGGCCAGCCACCCACGCCCCCTCGCCACGCCACCCCCTCTCTCCGCCTTGCTCGGCCTCGACCCCCGGAGCCTCCCCCTATATAAACCCCCTCACCCTCCTCCTCCGATACCCCTCAGCCACCGCCGGCCAGCCACCCACCGCCGTCGCCACCGACCTCCACGCCGTCCTGAGCCGCGCTGCCGCCTCCCCGCCGCGCCGCTGCCAGCGCCGCTAGCCGCCGCAGAGCTCCGCCCCACCTCCCTCCTTCCTCTCTTTCTCCTCTCCGGCCACTCGAGGCCACCGCAGCAGCGCCCCAGCCGCGCCGCCTCCGACAAGCCCCGGCCGCCGCAGATCCCCCAGCCCCTCCGCCTCAGCCGGCCGCCCAGCGCCGCCCCTCGCCGGCAAGCCCTAACCCTAACCCTAATTCCTATTTCCTGTGTCCGGACACGTGTCGGACACGTGTCGGACACGATTCGGACCCCGGTTTTCGGGCCCCGTTCAGGTGCGTGTATTTTCTTGCTCGTAGCTCGGATTTTGATTCCGCAAATTGCGTTGCGAAGCCTGTATGACCCTCTCGGTGCCCGGACAAACCGCTCGGGGCATCGCGTCCTGTGGTGATCGCACACCGCGATCCAAAAACAGGAAAAACCAGACCCTGTTTTACCCCGGAACTGAGTACGTCCCGCCAAACGGGACGACTTGGTCGCGCGCGGTCTTCACAGATACGTGCGCATCGTCGATACGGACGTGTGGAATTTCGCAGAAGTCTATTCGGGTGTGCGTGCACACCAGGATCAACGCGTATCCGCGGACATCGCCCCGTATCTGTACTTTCTGGAACGCGCCCTAACTTTGTGTACACACGTCGGATCGAGACGAAACTTGTGCCATCGGACTCGTAGCGATACGCTGGTCCTGTGGGTCAAGTTTGGTTCGATTCTGAGAATGTTGACGAAATTGCGTGTCGTGGGCCCCACAGGCCCCGCTCGACGGGCAATTTTGTGTTCGGCTCATCGGAATCCAATTCTGGAAGTTCCGTTGGGTTCGTATCATCATTCTTGACCTGTTGACACTAAGTTTGGTGAATTTGGAGACCTTTGACTCTGACACATTTTTCGGTGCAAAGCGGACCCGCATGTGGACCCCGTTTTGACCCGAAACTGTCGTTTTTGCCCTTGTCTCCAAATTGGACCCAAGGACAGGCGTTTCTAGCTGATTGATATTTTCTGGATCTGATGGTGATGTTTGTTTCAGCAACCAGAGTACCGCCTGCAAATCCAACTGAAGTCAGAGCCGAAATCAGAGCCGGAACCACAGGCAAGTGTACCTTGCCAAACCCTGCAGCTTGCTAATCATTTTCTGGACTTAATTATGCACTAGTGGGCAAGTAAAGCTTGCCAATTCTCAGTAATTATTGACATAGTATTTTACTTGATTTCTTGTGGAATTAATTGTAAACTTGTTTTAACCGCTTAACCTAGGAAACGGGGGACGTGCTTAGTGTCTGATCATAGTCTGGTGCCAACTCCGTACGCGGAGTTGTGTAACGTCACATAGACATGGATATCGAGACCCGATAATTCTCGTACTTGTCCTATCAAGTACACCAAAACCCTGGACACTTGACACTATTTCATGAGACAGAGTCTTCCTGAGACATTCAAGGTGATTCTGTATAGGATGCATGTTATATGACATAGACTTTACATTCTTAGACATTTGATTCATAGCTATCAGACTTGCTGCATTAGTTATAATCGTGCGTGCCATGGACATGAGGCATCGTGGACATGAGACGTGGGATTACATTGGGTGGGGAGAGACACACAGACTACAGGCTGATATTATATATATATAATATAGTATATTTTAGAGTATAATTCATAGTTATTGTCGCTACCCGGCTCCCCGACACAGAGCTTGTAGTGGCTTCAGCCTAAGTTCTAGTGCTGCTCTCATTTTGCATATCACTTAGCTGGTTACATAGCTTACCCTCTTGTTTAATTATCTGCTGCACTGTATTTATTTTGGCTTGTATTTTCTGTACCTTGCTGTCCCCTGAGGACCTGGATCCGAATTATGTCCCCAGGTACAGCTGAAGAGAACTACCCCGAGGTGTACGGTACAGGGGCACTCCTTGGAGCAGAACCAGGAACCGAGGACGAGATAGGGGCAGAAGACTTCTCCTGAGTACCGGCTTCATTTGCTCAGTATTTCTATTTTCTGTTGATTTAATTCCTGTCTATTTCCTTAAATGTAACAGACTGATTCTTGGATCGTTTCCCGAGATACTTATTTACTCTTATTGCTTACTTATTTTCATTTGCATTACTTCTGGCATTTATCCTGTGGTTATCTGTTGTGGATGAGATAGATTAGTCTGTGACCTATATTATTGGTTCTATAAATTGCTAGATTACAGCTTAAGCATGCCCTGATGGATCCATTAAATTGGGTTGTCCATCGGTGCGTGCTGCTGGCCATTGCTCACGTGCTCAGTCCCTCGGCATTTTGGGACTGGGGCGTGACAGGTCAGGTCCAGTTGAGGTAAAATTAGCCATCAATCAATTAACTAATTAAATACTTATTTGCGCAAGGCGAAGTTAATTCATATTGTATAGCTATGGATGTACTATGGGCAGAGGGTACTTAAAATTGTCTCACAAAATTTTTATTATCTCGGTTTGCCCCTAGTCTCATTTTTTTTAAATTACACAGAATCCCTAATTTGGTTGAGTGGGTTTACAACGCCGTACGCGGAGTCGTGTAACGTCACTAGAGATTGATATCGCAACCTTATACATCCTCGTGCTTGCATCATCAAGTACGTCATACCATAGGACACCTGACACTGCTCATGAGACATAATCTTCCTGAGAAATTCATGGTGATTCTGTATAGGTTACAGGATTTGTGACATAGACATTATATTCATAGCTATCATATGACTTGCTGCATTAGATTTGATCTCGCGTGACATGGACATGAGACATCGTGAATATGAGACGTGTGATTACATTGGGTGGGGAGAGACACACAAACTACAGGCTGATTTTATATATGGTGCCGTAGGCCCACTACATAGTAAACTATATAGTATAACTGCTACCCGGCTCTCCGACACAGAGCTTGTAGTGGTCTCAGCCTGAGTTCTAGTGATGCTCTCAACTTGCATATCACTTAGCTGGTTACATAGTTTACCCTCTTGTTTCATTTATTATTACACTGCATTTATTTTGGCTTGAGTTATTCTTGTACCTTGCTATGTCCCCTGAGGACCTGGATCCGGATTGTGTCCCCAGGTATAGCCGAAGAGATCTATCCCGAGGTATACGGGACATGAGCATACATTGGAGCAGTACCAGAACCCGAGGACGAGATCGTGCCAGAGGACTTCTCCTGAGTATTGGCTTTATATACTCAGTTATTTCTGTTTCTAGTTACTTTATTTTCTGTCTATTGCATTGATATATCAGACTTATTTTGGGATTGTTCCCCGAGACACTTTTATTGAGACATGTTAGATTATATTTTTATTTATTTATACTGGCATTTGATCTGTGATTACCTTCTGTGGATGAGATTAGAATAGACTGTGACTTGTATCGTAGACCTATTTATTGTTGTTACAGCTTAAGTACACCCTATTGGGTCCATTAAATTAGGTTTGACCATTGGTGTGTGCTGCTGGCCATTGCCACGTGTCCAGTCCCTGGATATTTTGGGACTGGGATGTGACATATTTTTATCTCGAACTGTTCGATCATAGAACCAAATCAACACATTCATCCGCACCATAACTCATTTTCGCTAGCCGAGCAACAAAGCACCCCGGCTACCTTTGCTCGTTTCTGCCAGCCGAGTACCTAGGAGATCTAATATATTGTCATCTCGATCCGTTCGATCACATAATCAAACTGACACGTTCATCCACACTATCATTGGTGTGCCAACCACAACGTCTTCTTTCCACCTTCGACATGTCGGACCCATCTTTGAAGTCAATCAGTGTAGTGCCTCCAACATTACGTCTGATCTGCCTTCCAGTTACCTTATGGAGGATGCTCCTAACTCCACCTTGAGAAGAGAGTCCATATAATCCGATTATATGCATGAATGTTTAGCACAATCTGGCCTTGAACCAATTATAGTCGCCCAAATTAATCTCGTAATCTTGGGCTATGATACCACTTGTTGGGAACGCGGTGTGAATCAAATCGGAGTTGTCCCATGATGAGCGATATTAGATTGGGCCCATATGTCTTTAAAAAAAAAATTCTCATTAGACCTGAACAATTCCAATAATTCCAATTATCTACAACGTGGGATTATCAACTCCATTTTTACCACATTTGAGCGCTCAATCGAAAATGAGATACAATCCAACAATAGCTATCTTAGTTCATTTTCGGAAGTCAAGTAACTAAACACACTCCGACTACCTTTGCTCGTTTCCACTAGCCGAACACCCATGAGATCCAATATATTATCGTCTCGATCCGTTCGAACCACATAACCAAATCAATACGTTCATCCACATCATAACTCATTTTTGCTAGCTGAGCAACTAAGCACACATCGACTATCTTTGCACGTTCTCGCTAGCCAAGCACCCAGGAGATCTATTATATTGTCATTTCGATCCATCCGATCACAACCAAATCGATACGTTCATCCACACCATAATTCGATTATACGCATGAACATTCAGTACAATCTGTCTCGAACTAATTAGAGCACCAAAATCAGTCCCTAACATTGGGCTCTGATATCACTTGTTGGGAATGCGTTGTGACCCGAACCGACGTACAATATTGGACTGGATCCATATGTTTTAGAAGAGAATTCTCGTGTAAGACTTGAACCTATTCTAATTATCTACATCTCATTATCCACTTCATACCTGATGTTGGACTAGATTATCAACTCCATTGTCACCACCTTTAAACGCTAAACCGAAAACGAAATACAATCTAACACATGATTGTGAGAGGCGCTCAAATAGATCAGCAAATGATATGTGATTCAGTCAAGAGAGAAACTTGTAAATTGCTCTACCATCATAACAGAGCAGACAGAAGAAATGTGAAGGTAAAACATGATACACATGGTTGGTGATCTTGGAGTTCTTTCGCAGTCGTCTACTGCAGACAGACAGCAGAAACAGAGCAAGCAGTACCACCTGATGCGTTCGAAACTGCAGCTCTGCTCACCTCCCCCATGTTTGTCATGTGTACGTTGCTCAGCATTGTTTGCCGATGGAATATTTTTGGTTGTTTTAAATAGGAAGATTTCAAGACTACCTCCTGGTTCACTTTTTATGTACGCAAACAGTAGAACCGCCGCATCAAAAAATATATATTTGATCATATCTTTGAAGATATGGTCAAATATATATTTTTTATATGTTTTCTTCAAAGATATGACCAAATTTTTTTTTTCTATTATGATTTTTTTCATATATTTTCTTCACAGATATGATCAAATAGTCAAAGTAAATCATCTTCAAAGATCTAATCAAATATATTTGTATTCATATACTTTCTTTAAAGATATGATCAAATATATTTTTCTTCATATTGAGATGTCTCAATGAGAAACTTTGGCCCCTATAGCTTGCGATATGTTTATATATGAAAATTCTAGACATAGAATCTAATAATATCATATGGTCAAAAGTCAAAGCCAATCTTTTTCAAAGATATGGTCAAATGATCAAAGTCAATATTCTTCAAAGATATGGTCAAATATATTTTTCTGTAAAGATATGGTTAAATATATTTTTTTATATATAATTAATATTTTTCAAAGATATGGTCAAATTTATATTCCTCAATATATTTTCTTTGAGGTGTTCTCTGATTTTTTTTGGTTTATCGATATAAAAGAAAATAAATTTGATCATATCTGAAAATATATTAAGAAAAATATATTTGACCATATGTTTGAAGAAAATTGACTTTGAACATTTGACCATATCTTTGAAGAAAATATATTTGAGCATATCGTTGAATCAATGGTCAAAATTGATCTTCTTCAAAGATATGCTCAAATATATATATTTATATATATATTATTCAATGATATGATCAAATATATATTTTTTAATCTTAATAAGAATACTTTGAGTTTGTGGTATTTGTAAATTTTTTTAAGAATAATGCTATTTGTACCTACAAAGTATCTCTCCAAACCATTCCTCCTTATGTGACAGATGACATGTCGATTAATGTGACAGCTGACATGACAAATTATAAATTAAAATTAACATTAATATTAATATTAACATTAAAACTAACATTAAAATTAAAATTAATATTAACATTAATATTAACATTAACATTAGCGTTAACATTAACATAAAAATTAACATTAATATTAATATTAAATTTAATATTAATATTAAAATTAAAATTAACATTAATATTAACATTGAAATATTTTGAATGATTTATTTTTTGGGTTAAAATTTTCTATGTCAGCTATTATGTAATACTATTTAGTATATCACGTCAGCCGTTACATAAGAAGAAATAGTTCGAAGAAATATTTTAAAGATACGAATATCACTACTCTTTTCTTAAATGACCTCAGAAATAGAGCTATATGCAAACTACAGTACTGTGCATAACCTTTTCCGGTTGTAGTAGTTGATTGGTATTGTTTCTGCTGAATTGGTTTGTAGTTGTATGCATAGCCTACATCTTGTCCCTCCCAAACGCATTAGCGGGAACCCCTTGACCGCAGAAACCATTTTTCTTTTCTTTTAGATGAACACCAGTATCTAGCTAGTCCAATATTGTTTGCATATTTGAGTGATGGCTTACGTACGCATGCTAATCTGAACTTTCTAACATCACAATGGACTGGTCACCGAAGAAGCAAGACATACAGACCAATCTAACAATTTTATTGTTCTGAAATATATACATAAAATTATGTTCATACAACATATTCCTTCCAAACTCCTTTTTTCCTTTATGTCTAGTATTTGTATTTTCACACCACGGAAAAATTATTCAATGAGTCGGACTCTCATCGTGTACATTGATTCTCCGAGTCGGACGCACGAATAATTTGTCCAGACCAAGAATAGCAAGCAGTCAGTACACAATGTAACAGTAGAATCTTATAATTAACACGTAGGGTACAGATATTGCTACATAGAGAGAACTTCATCCCTGAGCATTCCCAACATTTCTTTCCTCCCTCTGATCACCACATCAAACACCTCATCCACCACCGCGTCGAACATCTCCACCCTTCCCTGAGCACCGCGGAGCTCGTCCTCACCAGCCCAACGCTCTCCAAGAAGCCCTCCCTCGACTCCTTGTCCCCAGCCACCCCCCGCATCACCTGGGCTCTCAAGTCCCCCACCGCGCTGTCCACCGTCTCGTGCTCGGCGAGCACGAGCCTCGAACCTTCCTCCTCCGGCTTGGGGACCCTTTCGCCGAACCGGACGAGCAGGGCCTTCAGCTGAGGGAATCTGGTCCAGATGAGCTCCTCGCTTGCCATGCCGATTGTCGGGACCGGAGAAACTATGGCAGAGGCGAGGATGAGGGAGACGGCGACCATGGTGGCTCTCGCAGCTAGCATGACTGCAGCTATAGTACTCCCCCTCCTTTTACTGTTGCTATTATTCTTGCTGCAGCCTTCGCTTCCGGTGCACATACTAACAGTCTCCTTCATCGAGCGTGACGTCTAGTGCTCCTCCTTCTCCCCCAGTCTCTCGAATTCCAAATCGATCGCGGAACCGTCCCCGATGTCGATCTTGTGTACCAAAATGTCGGTGAGCATGCGGTAGCGGCTGATCCCGGAGAGCGCGCACTTGAGGGAGTTGCAGAAGTCCAGCAGGGTCGCGGTCTCCTGCATGAACTGGTCGAGCCAGTCCCCCTCCGCGGCCGACGAGACCGGCTGCAGCTGCGATCGCTTGAAGAGCGCGACGAGCTCGATCTGCATCCTCTTGAGGAGGTTCATCGCTTCGGCGGACCAACGCAGCGAGACCGATCCCCCCTCCGCCGCCAGTGACCGCTCGAGCATCTTGAGGTCCTCCGAGAGCAACGAGAAGAACGCTCGTGCCTCCTCGGTCAGGACCGGGCAGAGGTCTCGTGAACGGAAGCACGGAACCACGTACCAGACCATGGGGAAGAACTAAGAATATGGCAAAATCCAAATGAATCCCTACACACTTAATTTATAGATGGACGATCGACTCATCGCGCATGTGATATAGAAGTGATGCTTAAGATCTTGGAGATCAAAGAGGAGGATAGGAAGAGGAGTCACGCAAGAGAGAATATCCATCCCTCTTCCATAAGAAGCAGTTCGTGAGCATTTATATATACTTTGAACTGGTCACTAAAAATAAAAATGGCTATGAGGAAAAGTCGTTGAGCTTCCAGTATAGACTATTCTTTCCGTACGATGGTTGGCCAAGGACAAGCAAAGGGTTTGGTCAACAAGCATGTAACCTGAACGCAAGGCAAAAGGAAACATGGAGTGCAATCCAAGATAATTGGAGAGCAACGAGGTTCTAGACTTCAACATACCACAGCAATAAGGCCCACCATTCAAAGCATAACAAGACTGGAAGAAGAAGAAAATAATAATAATAATAATTTAGTTTTTTTGGTCTTATATAATATTAAAGATTTACGTTTAGGTTTTTATATTATTCAGAATATGGTTTAGATTTTATCCTAACAGTTGACTTGACCACCGTCTATTTTGAATATTATCGTAAAACTAAATATAAATATGTGAGGATTGTATAATTTGTTATTTAGTTTTGCTTGGTAGAGATTGTGTGACTTAAATAATTATTTAGTTTTTTCAAGAATAGACTTGTGTAACTGTTGTTTGTTTCTATCATAATCTCAGCAGCCGCACAATCCTCCTGACGACAGTTTCGATGGGTACAACTTCATGGAATCGTGTATCATCATATGTCTTTCGTCCCGGCCGCATTATTGAATGCTTGCAACTCAAGAGTCCCGGAGGGATGTGTGGCTGCTGAGATCAAGATAGAAGCAAGCAACAATGCCACAAGTTTTATTTTCAATTGGTCATGACAAAAGTAAATAATCTAAGTCACAGAAACCGTCACATATTTCTGTTTAGTTTTAGGACCTTGTATAATATTCAAAATTTTGCGTTTATATCTCTATTTTGGATGGTCAAAGTCAAACGTTATGATGAGACTCAAATCATCTTCTAGACAATATCGAGGCCTAAACAAAAATACCAATATTATACTGGACCCCAAACTAAATAACCGAAAAAGTGTACTTTATAGGTGAACCACAAATAATTACTAATTCAAGCAACAAGGTAAGAATATCTTATGCAACTTTAAAAAAGAAAACAATTTCTCTAAATTTTGTCGAGCTAAACCCAAAATCATTTAATTTACAAAAAGAAGAAGACCGAGGGGTGTTTGTTTTTTTTTCTATATAGTACTATACACTTTAAAGTACTCAAACGTGTGCATGACCCACCAACTTAAGATGTTTGTTATTTGTGCTTTAAAGTGCTCATCACTATATAGTGATACCCTTTATAAGTAATAAATTCTAAGCTCAAATCTCGAGATTACAAATTATCGCTTATCTTATAAGTGCAAAAAAAGACAATTATAACATTCAATAAATTTAAATATTACAAATATGTCCAAGCAACCATAATCCTTCATAATTGGAAAACTCTCCATCCAAATAATTTTTCATTCTGAATTTTGGCTTTAATGAACCACAAATTAGTTCAATCCTAATTGTTCATTAAAATTTTATTTTATTTTCTTCAAATATATGGATTAGTTTTTGCTCATAAAAGTAGAAAAATTTGAAGATCAGGGTTTTAGGTTTATCAAGATTGAAGTTTTGATCGTTGTCGTCATATTGATAATTATTATGAGGGTAAACTTATATATATATTTTTCATTTATATCAGTAAATTTGTGTCTAAAATAATATCATAATATTTGAGGATAATATTATAAATTTATATATTTATAATGTACTTTAAAGTACATATAAAATAAATATATAAATGTACTTTAAAGTACATTTATAATGTACTTTAAATGTACTTTAAAGTGATGAGAAAATAAATAATTTTATTTTAAAGTGTGCTATATGGTTATGAAAAATAAACAATTGTTATACTTTAAAGTGTTAGCACTTACATATAGTTATGATAAAAAACAGTGAGTGTAAACTATAAGCCTACTATCAATTGTTTCACTATCATATCTAGCCGCCTAAAATCATGCATATCCTCCTAGTGAATTCTCCTCTCAAAGGTCCTTTGAAATCTGCATTAACGAAAAAGGAAGGTCAATTTCCTGTGTATACCCATAAATCTAATCACTGTAGTATACACAGTACAAATTTCTACTGAGGATTTATTTACTTCCTCAGCAAAAGGGAAAAAAAAAAGAAAAAAAAGGAGACATTTTCTTTAATGTGTTTGATAGGATCTGGTGAGCAAAGTCTAACAGGCATCTTTAAGCATTGTGAAAGAAAACATGAGAAATTAAATCCATCCTTTTTCTTTCAGTTATTATCTTCAAATTTGGAAATTTCAACAAAAAATAATATATGGCTCCCCGAGGTCAAGTCTTTGCCCACGTGGCCTCCTCCTATTTGTTCCCAATCTTTTTCTCCTATTGCCTCGGATCCATCGTCGAAAAAAATGACACCTCATCCAATGGAGGGCCGCCACGGAAGCCATGCCATGGCCCACGGGGCTGTAAAGCAACATTGATTTTAATAACAGGAAAACATAATAACATAGTGGTATGTTCTTAAACCATAATGGTATGTCCTTAAATGGCTCTTCAATTAAGCACACACACACACACACACACATATATATATATATATATATATATATATATATATATATATATATATATATATATATATATATATTCAAAGAAGGTAAATATTATTGAAAATTAAAATAAGATATTACAACACTATCATCCCAACCAAGACGCAAAATAAATTCATCTTGGATAGAGAATATCTATATCAACTTGTATTTTTTTTTGTACAATAATAATACTGGTAGTCAGTCCCTCAAAGATACGTTGGTTTCGTTCCCTCCACACATGCTACACCACCGTACCTAGAATCATCCGTAGTCGCATATATGCTCCTGGTCCTTTGTCTTTTTGAGTTCTGACCTCATTCAAGACTGACAATAGATCCCTATTCTGCATAGCCGGAAGTTCAAAGTATCTGCAAAATTTATTCCAGATCTCCCAAACAAAGTCAAAGCAAAAGAAAATGTGGTCCATAGTCTCATCCATATACCCACATAAGCAGCATTTCTTATCCGAGCAGTCCACACCAAACCTGCTCAGACGGTCTCGTGAGTAGTCAGTTACGGATCATCTTATATAGACATAGGGAGTTCTTAACCTCTCCTCCTTTAGTCAAAAACAGTTCTTCCCAGTCCAAGTCCGGATTCTTGCTCCTGATTTGGTTGAAGGCCTTCCGAAAGCAGAAAGTGTCTTTATCCATTTTCTCCCATATCCAGTAATCCTCGTGCCCAACCTGTCTATCTCCACCTCTCGAATATCAACCGCATGACTGGCCTCTATCAACCGACCTTGTAAGTTCTACGCTCCCTCCTGGATAAGACAATTAACATGTTCAGTAGACCCCTTTATCTCGTATACGTGCCATCCCTCTCTATCAATCAGGCTGGTATGGTTGATCCAAGGATCATGCCATAGACTAGTCACAGAACAAATAACCCTAGTAATTCTAGGTTTAACCAAGCTCCTCAACCCCAGGAGCATTTTAACCGTCACCGAGAACTAGTTATTGATCTTGGCATACCAGAAATCTCCCTTAGGAAAGTACCTCCCCCTGATCCAATCCGCCCAAATAGATTTGATAGAGAGAAATCTCCAGAACAGTGAGTAGGAGGTTGTTTTCTTAAGCATAGTAAGCGACCTCAACCCTACACCCCCCTCTTTCTTGGGCCGGCACAATTTCTCCCAACTTATCGTATGAATTCCTCATTTTCAAAGAAAATTAGCACATATACGTTCTATCTTGTGAATAGAAGCTAAATGGACCATGATAGCTTGTAACTAGTACAACATAATAGCCAAAATGACTGTCCTGATGAGTTATATCCACCCCCCAAACGACATGATCTGAGTCTGCCATCCAGCCAACCTAGCTTGAGTGTAGTTTAGGATGCCCTCGCAATCTGCATAAGTGGCTTGGTTGATAGACAGAGGCAACCCTAAATATTTAACCGAATGTGCACCCTCAAAAATCTCCATCTTTCCCAACCAAGTCTCCTTATCTCTGCAAGTATTGTTAAGGAACATCTGGCTCTTATTTTTGTTCAGCTGTAAGCCAGACCACCTTTCTAGTTTGTCTAAACTCCTCCTAATAGCCTCAATTGACCTATCAAAAGGTTCCATAATCTAATAGATCATCCGCATAAATCAAATAAGAAATAACATGATTCTTCTTAAACATCAGAGTGATATCTCCCTCTATGACCGCCTCGTCTATCAAGCACGAGAGAAACTCCATCACAATGGCAAAGAGGTAGGGTGAAAGTGGATCTCCATGTCTAATACCCCTGGAACACTTGAAGAAGCTTTTCGGCTGACCCCGGATCAGAATCGAGAAAGAGGGGGTGCAGACACATTCCCTCACCCTGTATACCCACTAGGAGTTAAATCACATGCACAACATAATATGGCATAGGAAGTCCCGGTTGACAAAGTCATAAGCCTTCCTAAGATCAAATTTGAGACAAGCTTTGTTTCCCCCTTGCTTGTTGAAATTTCTTACCAGTTCATGGGCTAGCAAGCAATTATCTGAGATCGACCTGCTTTTGATAAAAGCAACGTGGTTAGGAGAGATCAGCTCTTGTATAATCGGTCACATCCGGTCGTACATCAGATGAGTGATGATCTTATACAGAAAATCACAGCACGCAATAGGCCTGAAGTCCCCTATATAGGAAGCTCCCTCTACCTTAACAATCATAACAACAAAAGTGTGGTTTAACTCCTTAAGCAGTTTACCCGATTCGAAGAATTCTCTGATAGCTTCCAGAATATCAAATTTGAACAAACTCTAGTGGTTCTTGAAGAAAGCAGCGCCAAAATCGTTCGGTCCCGGAGATTTATTTTGGTCCGCCTTCTTGACAATTAGTTCAATCTCATCAAGAGTAACAGGCTACCACAATACTTGATTATCACGACCCGTAACCAGTTTCTTAAACACATAATGGGGGAAGATAGTCGGATAGTGGGTCTGATTGTAAAGCTCATGGAAGAAAGTGGTCACTTCATCACTAATCATATCCTCCTCCTCGATAGTGGCCCCGTTAGCGTGAAGCAAGTCGTGTATGGCATTTCGTTGCTGTCTAGCTTTCACCGTGGCATGAATTTTTTTTTGAACAACTATCACCATCTCTGAACCAATTGCATTTTGCCCGTTATCTAACTTGGACTTCATCTAGGAATCTCTCCCTGCACAGTAGGTCATGAAGAGCAACTTTCTCTCCTTTGAGATCATCGTTGAAGGGATCAGAGTATACTCTCATTTGGATGGCGGCAAGGTTCTCTTCAAGCTCCTGAAGAGTCATTGCGGGGTGCTCTATATTCCAAGTCTTAAGTCGCTGTTTGGTGCATTTAAGTTTGGAAACAATCTAGAATTAAGCAGTACCACGTACTGTGCAGTTCCAGCCCAGTTGAGCCACTTTCTCATACCCCTCCTTATGAATCCACTCATTATTAAATCTAAAAGGTCTCCCTTTGAAGACTAGCTGTTCCGCCAATCTGATAACAATAGGGGAGTGGTCACTGGTGCCAGGAGGCAAGCAATCCGCACCACAAAATTGGAAGACCTTGTCACGCCCCCCTCCCAGAATATGGCAAGTCGAGTACGTAACAACATCTCTAGGCTACGCATCATATGAATACACCCATACCTGTATTAGCGATTGTCGCCTGTAATATTCTAGGATATGATTATAACAGGTCACATGATGAATAATATAATAAATAACAAGTTAATTACAGAACATTCTAATAATATAAATAGGAAATAACTATTCTGCCCAATTACAGATATTAACCCAGTATATAATAATATAATTATACCTTTAATAAATAATGAGAAAAAAATATGGTTCCAATTCGATCGCCTTCAATTATAGCATCTCGATCTTGCTCTCCAACCGTTCTTTAATAATTGATAATAACTTTCTTTGGAATATTGCTACAAAACTAGTGAACAATACTTGTCACGCCCCAATCCCAAAATCCATGGGACCAGACACGTGGCATTGGCCAGCTGATACAACTCTGTAGGGTTTTCCAATTTAATGGACCCAATGAAGTGCACTTACGCTGTCCACGGTCAAGTGATCAAACTAAATATCTAATTCAAACATGCAACAACTAAACTAAATCCCAATCCATGGTAAATAAATCTCAAGAAAGAACGATATGCATCATCAGTCTGCAGCCCAATAATACATCCGTTCGAATAGGCCAAAAGAACAACATATGCCTATAAACACTAGGCTATTAAAGCAGAATCAAAAATAGAAAGTTACATCACTGTAATAGTTGAAAATATAAAGATACCTGCAACGATGTCCACACTCCACTAGATCAAGCATCCTGCAAACTGCACAAATAACCTGGAAGGGAACCAGGTCCTCAGAGGAACGTAACAAGATACAAAAATACATGCCATAATATAAATACTGAGTAAAGTAAATCAGGGTGAACTATACTCCTAAGTGAATGCAAATTGAGGACAACTTAGTGCGTATGGGAAGTGTAGGCTAGCCATATGCTGACGTAATTCACCAATCACCGTGACTGGCTAGTATATACCACATATGCCCCCCATCTTAAGGCACTCTGCATATATAATAACGTCCAGCTCCAAGGAGTGTGGTATCTGTATAAGTAATAACGTCCAACATTCTCTAGAGTGTGGTATCTACACAATATCCAATACCCCGAAGAGCGTGGTATCTGCACAAGTAACGTCTAACACTCTAAAGAATGCGGTATCTGCATAAATATATACGTCCGTATCGCTCCGAAGAACGCGGTATCTGTATAAAGGAGGTGGATGTCCCATACGCCTACTAGTCGTCCTCCCCGCCCAATGTCAATGTACAAATCTCAAGTGAGACATGGACATCTCGTACAATAATGCAAGTCACTAAAGAAATATACAACTAAGCTAAATACCGTCACACATGCTGCTCACACCGATGACCAGTCAAGCATGAAGCACGTGTCTCTACATGAATTTACTCTGTGACATATAATGATACGTGTCAAGGCCTGGGGAGTCATATTGATAACTCCACAACGTTAGGTGCGTCCACTAGACACTAGGTCAGACACAAGCCCTAACGTCAATGCCTTCGTTGACTACACCCGAGTCTTTCTCGGACGCGCACAGTTATATAATATTTAAACAATAAAACATTCAACTAATAATAACTGAATTTAAACAGTACAATAAGGCAAGGTATACTTGCCTGGATCCTCAAGCTGCGAGTACCAAAATCCTATTCCTGAAGTCTCGCCTGAACGATCCAACGATCCTATATACATAATATAACAATAATATAACATCATTCGTTACACTAGTACGCATGTAAACACAATTACACTGCACTCAGAAACTACGCAAGGGGTGATAACTGGTCAACTAGCAGGGTCGAGTGTGCACGCAGCTAAAATGCACAAGTGTTATGTCCTCAAATACCGTGCACAGCAAGACAATTAACTAACACTAACACATGGTCTAGCTAGTAGGTTAGGTACACAAGGCAGTGAGTTACCAAAATACTTTAATATATATATTATCTTAATATCTTACTTAGTATTACCCACTACTTATATTTATACTAATACACCTAAGGTCATACCAAACATATATAAATATGTGATACCTACAACTAACAACCCAATTTTCCATAAAGTAAATAATAAACCTAATTTACTATTCATACATGCACACATGTATACTAGGCACTATGGCTCACGACTACACGGTATCATGCAACACACAACATGAAGGAAAGACAAACCTCGGTGTGCGCATGACCGAGGAGGG
Source organism: Iris macrosiphon (assembly GCA_036927795.1). Classification (NCBI taxonomy): domain Eukaryota; kingdom Viridiplantae; phylum Streptophyta; class Magnoliopsida; order Asparagales; family Iridaceae; genus Iris; species Iris macrosiphon. The sequence goes on along the minus strand of JAYESA010000004.1, from coordinate 271,009,464 downwards.
GTGACGCTCGACCGCGGCCCCTGGAGGTCAGTCTCCGGTAGTGCATGGTAGTGCTCCGGCAGGTGGACAACGGCGGCAGCAGCACGGGTCGAGGTGGTGACTGGTGGTGATGGCTGCTCGGGGATGGCCGGGATGATGGGGGAGACGGTGGTATGATGGTGGAGTCGGGGAGATGAGGTGAAGTGGTGGTGACCGGTGGTGGTGACTCGGGGATGGCCAGAGTGGTCGATGAGGGTGGTTGCGAGGTTGAGGGAGGTGGTGATGGTGATTCTGGGTGGTGGAGAGGGTGGCTGCTGTCGGTGCTCGAGGTCCGGCGGGTAGAGTTCGACGGTGAGGGAAGGTTGCTGCTCGTCGGAGGGATCAGAGAGGAAGATAAAGATGGTGGAGGAGGTTGTATTGATGGCAGTGGTGATGATGTTAATGGTGGCGGTGGTGATGAAGTCGGGGTGGAGAAGTGAAGATGATGGTGTTGACGATGGTGGTTCTGTCGAGTGTTGGCCGGGTGGCCTGTTCGGTGGAGGAGTAGTGGCTGTGGTCCTGACCGGAGATGGAAGGAGGAGAACGGTGGGGATGGAGGTGCATATGGTGGCGGGGGTGCTCGGTGTTCGGTGGAAGAGAAGGTTGCTCGGAGGAGATGAAGAAGGTGACCGAGGCTGAGAAGGTCGTCGACTTCTGCTCCGGCGGGTGGAGGCCGGAGGAAGGAGATGAAGGAAGGTTTAGGGTTTCGGTTTATATAGTATGTAGATGTTGATAAAAAATGGAGGAGGAAGAGTTTTTATGTAAGGGAGAGAAGAGAGTGATGATCACCTAGGGATTAGGGCCGACCATGTGTGTCATGCCCCGATCTCCCGCAGGCTAAATCGGCTGTTCCCGCTAGGCGAGAATCACCGCGCCAGCGCTCCCGCGGAACGATCGCTTGACCCATCCGGGCGTGATGCCGCACAAGCGTGAGCCACGCCCGTGCAAGGTCATGGTTCATTGGCTGGCGGTAAGAGTTCTAAGCCACAGAGTCGCACATATTGTCCGAGTGCAGCGGAGTCATAAACGCATAGGCGATTTGGTAACAAGTTCACTGAGTCGACAATATAGCGGAAGCATTGAATAACATAAGTTGAATTAAAGCAACTCTTTTATTGATATAAAAAAGTGTTACAGGCGGCGTATAGCCGAGATTACAAGTCGCTCAAGCCTCTCTCTCTGAAACAGTAAAAGTGTGCCAAGTGGCTACAATTGTGGAATGATTGTACAGGCAATGTTCAGGCAATTTTTACAATATTATGTCTTGTATATGTGCTTCAGTTCTGGACGCAGCGCTCCAAGTCTTCAAAGTGATCTCCACGCTTTAACACGCACGAAGGAGGCATCCGCACCGAACGAGGTTCTCCCGCACCCTGTATACAATCTGGTGGATTATCAGTACATTGAATGCACTGGTGGGGAAGCTACTCGCCCGCTCGACAAATCCAAACACGTAATATAGGTTCCGTGCACCAACTATTAAGTTATCTTTCTAGTTGCCCTCGGATCAGTTTCATGCAAAGATTGAATAGCCTATCATGTGTGGCAGTACGCCATGCGACATGAGAGGAAACACGGCGAGACTTACCAACTTACCATTTGTCCTTCCCTGTCCAAGGCAAACATTATTAATTCAACCACGACCAGGCATAAACTTTCAGGGGCATTTATAAATAAAACCAAGGCAATAGCATATGCAACACGAGAGTCGTTATATCCAGATCATTCAGGTGTTCAGTTGTTCTTTGATGCGATGCAATGACTCGCACGCGGATAGCCGCTAAGCGAGGATGACTTATCTATATGAACGTGAGTCGCTGGCATAGCCATAAAGGACCAATATAGTCAATGACGAGGATGGAATACAGCCAAGAATGTGAGACGCTACAAACCATCCCGTCCTAGGACAAGAACTATCATCCTTAATCTGCGAAGGTGGCACAATATTAGCGGAGACGCCACCCAGCTTGTACATGAAGGTTGCATGAGTTCTTTCCTAAACGTGAGACTATACGTGCGTTCAGTCAATGACGAGGATGGAATGCAACCAAGAATGTGAGGCGCTACAAACCATCCCGTCCAAGAACGTGAGACTGAATGTTGAGTTCCATCCGGATCAGAACGGTCCCAGTGCCCCGGTAACCGCCCGTGGAACTATACCTCGTTTTCGAGTTATCCAGACATGCACTATTTGGTCTTTCCAATTTCATTATTTCACCAAGTAGGCAACACGAGTACGTGATTTATTTTGCCAATCATTTTAATTTTCATGTCGTTCAGGCAACATGAGTACAAGATAATTATTTACGTTTTGCTTGACATGATTCTCGTTCAGTGAATAACTTGCTTTGATGCATTCCCCTGGTTTGGGGCTGCCTTAGCGACCTTAACGGTCCCGGATACTTGCAGGTTCATTCTTGCACGGAACGACTACTTAGTAGTCTTCCGGGCTTTGGATGAAAATAAGGCAACATGCAAGCAGACAAGCATGCATTTGTATACCATAAGCATTCACGTTAGCTCGGGCCCGAAGGTAAGCCGAGAGGTGAAACCGTAAGGGACTTCCCGAGAGACAAGAATCTCGGGTATCATACGAGGGTCTAAATATAAGCAATATTTCATTTCCATGTTCTAGCATAAGCAATACAAGTTGTGATTATTCCCTTAGCTAGGTGTGTTGGATTCTTATTAGCATGCAGGGGGTGATTCACCTAGTGACTAGCATGTATCATTTCAGATTTTATGTGTGCTGGCTAAGCAAAGACAAGTTTACCGTAACCACCCACCTTAGCGATGATTCGCCTCGGTCGAGCTATACGTCAAGCGAGCCTTTGAAAGCCCATGCTGAATTCTTGTAGGGACAAGTCTGGATATCCTTTGCCTCAAACGTGTGTTCTCGCCTGAGCAAAGCGGAGTCGGAACATTATACTTTTGCCGTTTGAATCGACAGTCCGCTTGAACGGAACGGGGTGTTACAATGTGCTCCTTGGGATGGGGATGGTTTCTATATGAAGAAAAATTGATGGCTAGGATAGTATGTGTTTTGAATAGAGGGCTTAGGATGGCTAGGGGGAAAGGTTGCATGTAGTATAAACAAATGGAAGAAAAAATTAGGGTGGACCGGTCAACAATGAAGGGGCGGTTTCTTCATGACTTGGCTCCAATGAGAGGTGGACACCTCATTGCCTTTTTGCACAAAAGTCCCTAACAATTAGAAAATTGCATAAATAATAAAATTTTGGGATTGGATGAAGAAAAATACCATGTTTGATGTGATATAGTGGGTTAGAAGGGTGTGTGGTATTTAGTATGAACCTTGAGGGTACGAGTGGGGGTTTGGGTTGGTGTTGGGTCTAGTTTTGGGTTAGGTTGGATCCTTACACCAATTTAATTAAAATTAGTGTAAATGGTGTTCTTTAATGAATTAGAAATACATAGGATTAAAATTGGGTGGGACACAAGTATCATGGAAGTAGAAAACTCATAATAGAATATTGTCATAAATTGGGTTGCACAAAATGGGTCGAGGTTGTGTCTCCAATTTTGATTGGAACGGACAAGGATGCAAAGTTGAATTTATTTGGATTTAGGAATAGATATTTGTAACAAATATTGTGCGACTAAAATGAAGCACAAGAGAGGGTATTTATGAGTTACACAAGGGTCAGAATGGAAGGCTGGCACGTCTAGAGAAAGTGTGTAAAATTTGTTTGAAAGCAAATGCTAGTGTAGCGCTCTAAATATCGAAACAACGGTAAGGTGCACAAAATAATACGAATATTGTGTATATTAATCTAAAATACTATGTTCTAATTCTAAATAGCTTCAAACTAACCCTAGTCTCAAGTGCTCTGCGTGCTCCTCATGGCTCTTCGAGTACACTAAGATGTCGTCGATGAAGACTACCACGAACTGGTCTAAGTATTGATGGAATACTATGTTCATCAAGTTCATAAATACAGCTGGCGCATTTGTCAGCCCAAAAGGCATTAATAAGAACTCGTAGTGACCATAACGAGTCCTAAATGCTGTCTTTTGAATGTCTTCTCTTCGTACCTTCACTTGATGATAGCCCGATCTCAAGTCAATCTTGGTGAACACCACTGCTCCTGTCAACTGGTCGAATAAATCGTCAATCCGCGGCAGGGGGTACTTGTTCTTGATAGTCAAAGCATTAAGGGATCTGTAATTAATGCACATGCGTACTGTTCCATCCTTCTTGGGTACAAACAACACTGGTGCTCTCCAGGGTGATGCACTAGGATGGATAAATCTCTTGCTCTGTAACTCCTCCAATTGTAACTTCAGCTCGTCTAACTCCTTCTTCGCCAATCTGTACACATTAGAAGATACCGGTGCTGCTCCGGGTACTAACTCAATCGTGAATTCTATGTCCCTATCTGGCGGTAACCCTGGCAATTCTTCGGGGAATACATCCTCGAATTCTGCAACTATTGGCGGGGGTGCAATCTCCATAGCCATGCAAGTTCCATCTATCTGTCCTGCTCCTTGCTCGACGGTTCCTCGCATGTACTCAAACTCCGGTTGATCTGGCGGTCTAAAAGTGACACTACCCTTCCGGCAGTTCAGTACCACATTATACTGGCTTAACCAGTCCATTCCTAATACAACATCAAAGTATGACCTAGGTAACACCAAGAATCGCGCTCTCATCTCTCTTCCACATACGACTACCGAGCACGTTCTGATAGTGCTGGTAACCGGCACGATACCTCCTCCGGTAAGAATCTTCAAACTCTTAGGTAAGGGGGAAGTCGCTACCCTATGCATTGCTACAAATCTACTAGATATAAATGACAATGTAGCTCCTGAATCAAATAATACAGTCGTAGGTAATGAGGCTACTAATATGGTACCTGTGATTGCTTCCCCTTCTGTTTCCTTCTCAGTTGCTAATGCAAAGGCCTGTCTCTGTCCTCCGATCTGCTGCCGAGCTCGCTCAAACTATGTCTGCTGCGGGGCCAAGGGTGGTCCCCTCTGAAATCCTCCGGGTGCTGGGGGTCGTTGTCCTCCTGGTGGGGGTGGTATCCTCGGAACTGGTGCTGCTGACCTCTGTTCTGTCTAGGGTGCTACGTCTCTACGTTGTGGGCAGTCTCGGGCATAGTGCTGACTCGCTCCATAAATCATGCATATTCCTAGTCTCTTCCGGCAGTCCTTCTGGTAATGTCCTCTCTTACCGCAGTAGTTGCAAGATGGAAGTTCATTCCGCTGGTATGGTGCTATCCTCTGCTGTGTCTGTACTCCGGGACGATGTATCGGTCCTCCTGCTCCGGGTTGGGCTCTAGCTGGCGGTGTTGTGCTAGGACGTCTAGCTCCTCTGGCAATGGCCTCCTGGATCCTTGCTTCTGTAAGAACCTCCTCATAAGAAATCCTCGCCTGTGTGGTGGTATACCTCTGTAGTTAAAAATTGAGGCCGTGATAGAATCTCTGAGCTTTCTCTAGATCATTGGGTATTAGGACGGCACCAAATCTGCTAAGACGGCTGAACTCCGCGTCATATGCGTCCACAGTCATATTCCCTTGTTCAAGATATAGAAACTGGGAGTACAGGACATTCCTAACTGTAGCTGGAAAATACTTCGCATTGAAGTATTCTAAGAACTATTCCCAGGTCTGGTTCTTGCCTATACTAAGCTCAATGGAATCCCACCAGTGATGGGCGTTGCCTTTTAGTTGGGCCCTCACTGCAGTCATCCATAGGTCTGGGTGTAGTTGTGACGCCTCTAGTAGCATTTCTGTATTGGCGATCCAATCTGAGATCTATTATGTAGTCTCATTGCCTGAGAATGTATCTGGTCCCATCTATCGGAACCATCTAACAGTGCCACCTGTTTGGGCTGGTGGAGGTGCTGGTACGGGTGCTGGGACAGGTGTCCTCTATTTTACTGCCATCAAGCTCTGCCTCAATGTCTCTGTCTGGTGCTACTGTACTTGCATCATAGTCTGAAGGAACTGTAGCATATGTGGCTGTCCGTCTATCTGAGGCATCTGGGGTGGATAGGGTGGAGGTGGTAGTAATGGAACCTCTGGCTGTACAGTAGGCGTCTCCTCAGATGTCGGCCTCTCAGTCTGCGGCATCGGTGTAGCTCCTGAAGTCTGGCCCTCACAATGCTGCGTGGGGATCGTCTGGGAAGTCTGTCCCTCGGGATGTGGTGTAGGATCGCCCTGCGATGTCTCGTACCAATATATCATCGGTATCTGTAGTGGGGGTTGCCCTTGGGGTACCTCCTCTCGGTGAGTGGTGTTGGCTGGCGCCGCAGCACTGGGTGCTCCTCGTCCACTGTGCAAGTTCATCTTGCTGCAATAGATAGGACTTCATTAGAAGAGGATGGAATCAAACAAACAGGATGCAGATATTTAGAAGTAATATGAAGGAAGATCAAAAACGTAATCAGAGTGGATGAGACCTAGTAATTCCTATCCTACTGCAGGCTCGCTGGGCACGTTATCATACCACAAGCGAATAAGTCGAAGACCTGCATGGGCCACCACTAAATCCATGTCATGCCCCAGTCCCAAAATATATGGAACTAGGCCACGTGGCAATAGCCAGCTGACACGTCTCCGAGGATATCCCAATCTAATGGATCTACGAAGAGTGCTACGCTGTCCTATAATACTAACATGTCCCATATCAGTCAATAACAGGTAGTCTAATCTCATCCACAAAATTAAGAGCAAGAATCACTGAATAAACTGCTGAATAATAAATACCAGTCTCAAGATATCATAGTACAACCAATAATGTCTGGTGGGAACAAACCCACTACTACGACAAAATAAAGTACTAAAATGAGATATAAAAGATAATGACTAGGGCATCGGCTCTAGATAGTGATGCTCCCAATCTAGGCTGAAGGCATACCAACTGGTCACGGAAACTCTGACGGCTGCACCTCTAACTCCTCAACTGTAGCAAATCTCGTCTCCTGTCCGGGGCCGTATACTGTGGGGTAGAAAGCCTCGTCCAAATCTGGAAGGGAACCAGGTCCTCAGAGGGACGTAACAAGATACAGAGAGACATGCCATATATAAATACTGAATAAAGTAAATACAGTAAAAGGGTGTGCTAACCAATCTACGTGAATGCAATGTGAGGACAACTTTGGTACGTACGAGTAGGTGTAGGCATAATGTCCATACCGCTCCGAAGAACGGGGAATCTGCAAGTATATATACGTCCATACCGCTCCGAAGAACGGGGAACCTGAATAAAAGGGGGTCATTGGATCCGTGGCTCCTCCGGATACTACGGATTCCAATGGGTATATCCCATACGCCTACTAGTGGTCCTCCCCTCCCAATGTAAATACGCAAATCAAATACTTGACGTGCATACCACGTAGCTACATGCCAGTCTCTACTAACATAAAATATAAACCTAAATTATGTACTAACCGTGATGCATGTCACACGCACCGATAGCTAGTCGAGTATGCGGACCCGCATCCCAACATGAATGTCACAGTGAAGCGTGTAAAGTGTCAGGTCTCGGAAGATATCAGAGTATCCTCCCATGGGGTGAGTCTGCTAGTGACTAAGACAAGTATACTAAATCATTGATGCATCCGTCGATAGCATCCGAATCAATCTCGGACGTGCACAATCATATGAAATAGAACAACAACTAACATACAACATATGCGGCATTTAATTTAAACAAAAAATATGGCAAGGTATCTTGCCTGAGTCCTCAAACTGCGAATGCCAAAAGCCGGTTCCTACAGTATCTCCTGGTTGATCCAATGATCCTAAACACAAAATATAATATAACAATCTAATATCAGACACTAAGAAATACATAATTAATTATGACGTTGTTCCTCGATATTGTTGTCGGTTTACTGTTGACCGATTACAGCGTCACAGGTGCTCGTAGCTAGGGTGTACCCACATTCTGTCTTTGGTCAACGTGCGCCTTGCAATAATAAATTATCGAGTTAAGGTTTGACAACTACTTCTACTCTGCACGGAAACATGTCCTTGATTTCCTTGCTCAACATACTGGTTTATGCCCAGGGGTCCAGGTGAAGTACTGGTCATTGACGGCAGGTTTCAAGATTAATGCAATTGCTGGTTATTAGATGAGTTCTAATTCTTGCTAATCATCACCGTTATATATATAATTTAGGGTTAACTAAGTTGTGTCCAGAATACAACTCTCGAGATGACACGATGCTTACATACGAACACGATACAAAGAGTATAGGCATTTACCTCGCTGGCTGGACGAAGTTCTTCTCGTCGCCTGGTCGTCCTACGACGAATGGGAACTCCGGCGTCGGCCGACGAGCAGTGTCAGCGGCAGTGGCTGAATCAGCAAGGGCAGGGACCGCAACAGCTATTCCGGCAGCGACGTTGCTGGGTGGAGTCGTGCGGGGGTGGTCGTCCAGACGCGGGGCGGTCGAGCGACGTTGGCCTGCGACAATGCTCCGGTCGGAACAGTCGGGGGCTGGGGTGTACACCGGTCGGGAAGCAGTCGGTTGGGGGTGTGCACCGGTCGGGTTGGGATGCAGTCGGTTGAGGGAAGTCCGACGGGATCGGGAGCAGTCGGCAGGGGAAGTCCGGCGGGTTGGGGAGCAGTCGGCAGGGGGAAGTCCGACGGGTTGGGGAGCAGTCAGCAGGGGGAAGTCCGGCGGGTTGGGGAGCAGTCGGCAGGGGGTGGTCGGCTAGGGTTTTGGGGAGGAGGGTGAATAGTAGTTTATTAGGGTTTTGTATGAGGGGGTTTTGTATTTATAGTTGGTGATGGAGATTATGGGCTGGACTCGAGGGTTGGGCCTGTCCGGCTTGTTGGGATGGAAATGGTCCACTTGAAAGGCGCATGTGGGCTTCGTTTGGTTCTGCTTGAGGTAAATTGGCCTTAAATTTAAATTAATTAACAATTCAACTTGGTAATTCCAAAGGCGTCGAAAATATAAAGATCTAGATTCTTGGGTGGTACACAGGAGTCGTGGCATAACAAGCTTGGTGTAGACTGATACCCTAATTTGGGTACGTGGGATTTGGGTTATGGTTGCATCTTTCTAAAATAATTAAATAAATCCTATATTTAACGAGGGGGTTTACAGTTCCTGTCCGGATCGGATCGGCCCGGTACCCCAGAGACCGTTCGCAGGAACAGAGATCCAAAATCTCACTTGTGAACAAGTTGTCCGCGACATGCAGGTCTCAAGTCAGGTGCAGGGACAAGTTCGAGGCAGGATATATATATATATATAAACAAGTTATATGGAACAAGTTCGAGTCAGGATATATATATATATAGAACTTGTTGAGGCAGGCCAGTTGATTCAGTAGTTTGCTCCACGAGCTATGATTCTGGGATTCATTCATTCATGGTGCAAATTCCTTGGTTCGAGAATTGCCTTAGCGACCCAACGGTCCCAGATACTTTCAGGTTCATTCAGGCACGGAACGACTACGTAGTAGTCTCCCGGGGTTTGGATGAATACAAGGCAACATACAAGCAGACAAGCATGCATTTTTATAAACACAACATTCACGTTAGCTCAGACCCGAAGGTAAGCCGAGAGTTAGATTGTTAGGAAACTTCCCGAGCGACACATTCTAGGGTAGCATGCGGGGGTCTGAATATATATAAAAGTAATATTTTATTTCCATGTTCTAGCATAAGCAATACAAGTTGGGATTATTCCCTTAGCTAGGTGCGTTGGATTTTTATTAGCATACAAGGGGTGAATCACCTAGTGACTAGCATGTATCATTCCAAATTTTATGTGTGCTGGCTAAGCAAAGACAAGTTCACCGTAGCCACCCACCTTAGCGATGATTCGCCTCGGTAGAGCGATACGTCAAGCGAACCTCTGAAAGCCTAAGCCGGATTTCCTGTAGGGATAAGTCTGGATATCCTTTGCTACTCGTTTGAGGCAAAGTAGGTCAGGACAGTTGCACTTTTGCCGTTTGAATCGGCAGTCCGCTTGAACGAAACGGGGTGTTACATCCTACCCAACTCAGAAAAAGTCTCGTCCTCGAGACTTACTGAGGACAAGTAGTACGTTTCAATCAATTTTGATTTAACGATACAAGGAATAGGCAAACCTATACAAGTTGTTGTACTTGTTCATTTGGATATTCACTTCCACAAGCGTCGAGATCAGTATATCGCTTAGTCTGGATCGTGCGCACATTCGAAGTGCACTTCTAGCATGAACACGTCTACCGACTTAGCGATAGCAAAATCTTAGCACTCGAGTTTCACATTTTCTTAAGTCTTGGATCGTGCACAAGTTCACGGCGTCCCTCAAACATATGCATTCAACCAAACTTAGGGATAGTAAAATCGGATAAGCTACTTGTGATAATCTCAAGGGTCCGCACAGGTTGGCTCAAAGGCCACTCACAGCACAACAACATACAAGCAATCATATCATTCAAAATGAAGTCCAAAGGCGTAAAAGCCATAACCCACGCACAACAATATACAAGCAATCATATCATTCAAAATAAAAGTATTTAGACTTATTGTTGGAACATCCCATCGAGGCATTGAGAGAGAGCGTGCACATAACCCACGAACGAGCTTTCGAACTGAGATAATCGAAATGAAGTCCAAAGGCGTAAAAGCCAGGCTCTGATACCATTATGTCAGGCCCCGATCTCCCGCAGGCAAATCGATCGTTCCTGCTAGGCGAGAATCACTGCGCCAGCGCTCCCGCGGAACGATCGCTTTGACCCATCCGGGCGTGATGCCGCACGAGCGTGAGCCACGCCCGTGCAAGGCCGTGGTTCATTGGCTGGCAGTAAGAGTTCTAAGCCACAGAGTCGTACAGATTGTCCGAGTACAGCGGAGTCATAAACGTATAGCGATTTGGTAACAGGTTCACTAAGTCGACAATATAGCGAAAGTATTGAATAACACAAGTTTAAGTAAAGCAACTCTTTATTGATATAAACAAGTATTAGCCGAGATTATAAGTCGCTCAAGCCTCTCTCTTTGAAACAGTAAAAGCGTGCCAAGTGGCTACAATTATGGAATAATTATACAGGCGATGATCAGGCGATGTTCACAACATTATTTTTTGTATATGTGCTTTAGTTCCAGACGCAATGCTGCTTCGGAGTGATCTCCACACCTTAGCACGCACGAAAGGGCATCCACACCGAACGAGGTTCTCCCGTACCCTGTATACAAACTGGTGGATTATCAGTACATTGAATGCACTGGTGGGGAAGCTACTCGCCCGCTCGACAAATCCAAAAACGTAATATAAGTTCTGTGCACCAACTATTAAGTTGTCTTTCTAGTTGCCTTAGGATCAGTTTCATGCAAACATTGAATAGCCTAATCCCGTGTGGCAGTGCACCGTGCGATATGAGAGGAAACACGGCGAGACTTACCAACTTACCATTTGTCCTTCCCTGTCCAAGGCAAACATTATTAATTCAAGCACGGGCATGTATAAACATTCAGGGGCAATAGCATATGCAATACGAGAGTCGTTATATCTATATCGTTTAGGTGTTCAATTAATATGATGCAATGACTCGCATATGGATAGCCGCTAAGCGAGGATGACTTATCTATATGAACAGGAGTCGCTGGCATACCCATAAAGGACAGGTGTAGCATATGAAAGAAAATAAAATGCAACGCACGGATCAAGAGCGCTACAGGTCATTCCTTCCAAGGCAGGCGGCTACTTAGTCTGGGAGCAAGAATGGTGTGAAGGATAAGTTCACATGCGCTATACACCATTCTGCCCGAACCACGCAGACTAACAGGGTTCCTGTCCGGATCGGATTGGCCCGGTGCCCCAGAGACCGTTCGCAGGAACAGAGATCCAAAATCTCACTTGTGAACAAGTTGTACGCGATATGCAGGTCTCTGGTCAGGTGCAGGGACAAGTTCGAGGCAGGATATATATATATATGAACAAGTTATATGGAACAAGTTCGAGTCAGGATATATATATATAGAACTTGTTGAGGCAGGCCAGTTGATTCAGTAGTTTCCGCCATGAGCTGTGATTCTGGGATTCATTCATTCATGCTGCAAATTCCTTGGTTCGAGAATTGCCTTAGCGACCCAACGGTCCCAGATACTTTCAGGTTCATTCAGGCACGGAACGACTACGTAGTAGTTTTCCGAGGTTTGGATGAATACAAGGCAACATACAAGCAGACAAGCATGCATTTGTATAAACACAACATTCACGTTAGCTCGGGCCCGAAGGTAAGCCGAGAGTTAGATCGTTAGGGGACTTCCCGAACGACACGTTCTAGTGTAGCATGCGGGGGTCTGAACATATATAAAAGTAATATTTCATTTTCATGTTCTAGCATAAGCAATACAAGTTGGAATTATTTTCTTAGCTAGGTGCGTTGGATTCTTATTAGCATGCAAGGGGGTGAATCACCTAGCGACTAGCATGTATCATTCCAGATTTTATGTCTGCTGGCTAAGCAAAGACAAGTTCACCGTAGCCACCCACCTTAGCGATAATTCGCTTCGGTAGAGCGATACGTCAAGCGAGCCTCTGAAAGCCTAAGTCGGATTTCCTGTAGGGACAAGTCTGGATATCCTTTGCTACTCGTTTGAGGCAAAGCGGATCAGGACAGTTGCACTTTTGCCGTTTGAATCGGCAGTCTGCTTGAACGGAACGGGGTGTTACAACACAGGCTTGAATCTTAAATCTCGATTCGTGTATTTAAATATCACGAAGAACGAGAATATTTGATTCTTTTCTAAGGAGTATATCATGAACTCTAGATATCAAGATTTCAGTACTTTGTCTTTCTTTAGCAAATTAAAACATAATAACAGGATTTTAATTCCTCAATACTGGTAACATTTTTAATAGAAACATGATAGTAACTCATAACGAAAACATGACAGTACGTAGTATATTGTCAAATTTGATAACTGTATTTTCTCCAGCAGAAACATAGGATATAAATTATTTAGATTTTGATTACGTGTCCATCTGTCCGTGTCCTACACATCTTAAGTTCTAAAGAAATTTGACCCCTAAAATTTAAATATAACCAAAAATCCGTTTCTAAGGGAACCGACTCAAAACTCATAAAACAGGGTTAAATATATTTAACAAATTTTCGGATATCGAAAATGGCCATCTCTGGAAATTCTTGAAAATTTAGACATAATCTCCTTTGTATTTTGTGTAAGCCCCCTGATTTTCAGAATTTGTTAATTTGGATTTTACTGCAATTTTTCGGGATTCTCTGTAATTAAAACCTAGATCTTTGGCAAGTTAATGATTTTTAATTTTGGTTAATTAATATTAAAATATTATAAAAATAATATTTTATGGTGTAAAATGGAAAATCGGACACAGGGTAATTTTCTGCGGATTTATTGGACTCCGGAAACCCGTTTAAAGTCCTAGAAACCGATGTAGAATTAAAACTGAATTAAACCCGTGCCAACGCCCGACATCCCCATGAGAGCCGAAGCCAAGCCCAAGGAGCGTTGACCCAGCCCAAATCCTAGGTGAAACCCTAGCCCAATTTATGTATGTATAAATACATAATTTTCTAGTTTTTCTCCACAAAACAAAAATAAAAAGAAAAGAAAATAATTACTACAGAAGAAAATCCTAAATTTCCCAAAATCCTAACCTAACCCTAACCCTAAGCCGTCGGCCGCCCTATGTCCGCCGACCCTCCGCCCTAGCCGCCGAGCGACGCCCCACGACCAACTCCTCCTCCCCGTGGCCCTAGTCCTAGCCCAGCACCACCATCTCCCCCGACCAGACTCTTCCTCCCCCGTCCAGATCGCCACCGACAGCGACCCGCTGTGCTCCTCAGCCCTAACGGCTCCACCCCATCCATCGATCTCCTCCGCCTCATCCCCCTCTTCCCCGACTCTGCCCTCGCCCTCGACGACCCTCGCCGAGCACCGCCCCACGGCCACCTGAGTAGCCTCTGATCTCGCCACGATGCCGCCGACTCCACCCCATCCATCGATCTCCCCGTTCCCCCTCTCCGCAGACCCCAGCAACCCGCTCCCCTCCGGCGACAGTAGCACCGACCCGCCGCCTCCTCCTGCTCTCCTCCGCCGAGCCTGACTCCGGCAGCTCCGTCCAGCCGCACCGCTCAGCCCGACGCCCCGTCTCCTCCGGCATCCCCTCCGCCTTGGTCGACGAATCCCTCGCCGGAGCTCCAGCGATGACAACCCCCTCCAGCAGCAGCCCGGCCGTGTCGACTCCCGCCGGCTAGTCTTCCCCCCCGCTGACTCCGAATACAGCGGATACGGCAAACCGCAGCCTGGACATAGGACTCGTCGAAGCAGGATTCGGACACTACTAGGATGCGTGAAAATCAGTCTTCTCGGAGCCCTGTTCAGCAACCAGAGTAGTAGCAGCAGATCACACTGAGACCAGAGCTACAGTTGGAGCCAGGACCCCAGGCAAGTGTACCTTGCCAAAACTTGCAGTCCTTGTTACTTATTTCCTTGGCTTATATATAGGTGTATATTGTGGTTCATGCTTGACCTAGGGCCATGTGACTTTACTTAGCGTCCGATTCATAGTCGGGTGCCAACACCGTACGCAGCGTTGTGTATTGTCATCTAGACATGGATACCGAGACCCCTATTTCTTATACTTGTCCTATCAAGTACATTCATGACCCAGGACACTTGACACTATTCATGAGACATGATCTTCCCGAGATATTCGTGGTGATTCTGTATAGGATACATGACTTGACAGAGATACTATATCCATAGATATTTATGACTTGTTGCATTTAGCGATGATCGTGCGTAACATGGACATGGGGCCACATGGACATGAGACGTATGATTATATTGGGTGGGGAGAGACACACAGGCTACAGGTTGATTATATATATCATTACGGCGTCTCAGTCTCACTCTGAGCTAGACAGCTGCCGGTGTCTCAGTCTCCCGCTGAGCTAGACCACCTCATGATATCGCTGCTACCGGCTCCCCGACACAGAGCTTGCAGTGGTTTCAGCCTGAGTTCTAGTGCTGCTCTCATCTTGCATATCACTTAGCTGGTTATTTAGTGCTTCCCTATTGTTCCCTTTATTGCTGGAGAGACACACAGGCTACAGGTTGACTATATTATGCCGGCGTCTCAGTCTCTCGCCGAGCTAGACAACTACATGATATCACTGCTACCGGCTCCCCTACACAGAGCTTGTAGTAGTCTCAGCCTGAGTACTGGTGATATTCTCACCTGCATTTCACACAGATGTTTACATACTTGCCCTATTTATTCTATTTATTTTCTGTACAGCATTTATTTTGGCTTGAGCTTTCTTGTACCTTGTTATGTCCCCTGAGGACCTGGATCCGGATTATGTCCCCAGGATTAGCAGACGAGTTCTATCCCGAGGTATACGGGACCGCAGCAGGAGCAGATACAGGAGCTGATACAGGAGATGTACCGACACCCGAGGACGAGATCGTGCCAGAGGACTTCTCCTGAGTATTGTCTGGTGATACTCATTTATTTCTATTTCCAGTTCCTTTATTCCTGTCTATTTGCATTGATGTATCAGACATATTCTCGGATTGTTCCCCGAGATATTTTAAGATATGCTAGTTTACATTTATCTGCATTATTCTGGCTTTTGATCTGTGATTACCTGTTGTGGATGAGATTAGAATAGTCTGTGACCTGTATCATTGGTTCTATTTTCTGTTAGACTACAGCTTAAGCATGCCCTGATGGATCCATTAAATTGGGGTTGTCCATCGGTGTGTGCTGCTGGCCATTATCACGCGTCCGGTCCCTCAGTATTTTGGGACTGGGGCGTGACATAGTTTTTGTGGTGGCCCATGCAGGTCTACGACTAAATTGTTCGGTTTCAACTTAGGGACCGAGCAAGCCTGCAATAAGAATAGGATAAGCTTTTAAGGATCTCATCCACTTGCTTGAAATATTTTGATATCTATATCGGATTCGAATTAATTCTTGACTTGCATCCTGCCTTGATTCCTGATGTGCCTCTTATTGTTTATTTTGGATGCAGAGTTATGGAACCACCAGCAAACGACGAGACTCCTGCAACATCACCACGGGATGCTTTGGTAACCAATAAAGAGGAAGTAACACCAGTAGAAGAAGGTCAATTCGCTCAACAACGCAGTCAAGCGAATCAGCATGCCTCAGGAATCCAGCAAGATGACATTCCACCATCGACGCAATTTACTCCACAAATGCCCGTAATTCCATAAGGGCAAGCCATGGACGGGCAGCAGATATTTCAAATGATCTATGCAATAATACAAGCTCAACAAGAGACTTTGAGTCGCAGCCTAGCACTTGTACTGGAGCAGGCGAATCTACCAGCACGACGGCCAACGACGGGCTCTATTTCTGATTTCCGCCAGCTGAAATCCCGTACCTTCTCAGGCAAAGAGGAGCCCACAGAAGTTCATGAGTGGCTCACCAACACTCAACATCAATTAGAAGCAGCCGAGCTTCCAAAAGAACGTTGGATGACTGCTGTCAGAATGCAGTTGACGGACAATGCACATCACTGGTGGCTATCTGAGGAGACACGGCTCGGACCAGACCGATTCACTTGGGAAGAGTTTTCCAGACTCTTTCAGGAGATGTACATACCAGCCATCGCTCGATCAGAACTTCGCGACAAGTTTAATCGCCTCACTCAAGACAGTATGACAGTGGAAGACTACAACGCGGAATTCATTCGTTTGAGTCACTTTGCCCCAACCCTGATCCCGACAGAAGAAGAGAAGGCTGAAAAGTTTTTCGACGGACTAAACGTTGAGCTACAGAAACTAATTGGATCCGTTGCACCTACATCTTACCCGGACGTCCTTGCTGCAGCCCGACGCATGGAGCGCATCATCAGGAGATAGACCAGTCTGAAGCGATCATTCACATCTGCACCCGCCGAAGCACCACAGGAAGAAGCTACAAAGAGACCTCACATGCACCAGCCATCAGAAACATCTCCACAGGCACTACCTATCTGTTAATATTGTCGCAAGCGAGGCCATATTGAGGACGAGTGCAGACGAAAAAGGAAAGTATGTTTAGCTTGAGGATCCGGTCAGCATTCATTGAGGGAATGCCCTGAGCGTCGAGAAAGAGCACCAATGGTTAAACAACAAGCGTTACCAGAACCGAGGCCAGCCTATCCAGTATTGGGAGCACCACAAACAGGAGTTGAAGAAGTCCTACCACCAGCACCATGAGGGTATCAGCCGAGGCCACCTTTGATACCACAAGCAGCACTCTTCCAGTAGGCTCAGCAGCAGCAGAGGAATCGACGACAAGAACGTGGACAAGCTCCAGCGATGACTTTGGAAGACGCATAGACCCATGGAGTAGCTAATGCTCGTAATTTTTCGTAGTTACCTGTTTGTAGATTTATTTTATCTCGTGCCTATTGGGTCGTGACCTCAGCCTTAACCTATGTAATTTTGAACTTGCTTATAATTGATAACCGTAGAGATTATAGAGTCTTGTGTTATTGTGCTTATTTTGGGTTATTTTGTGAACTTGAATTAAGTTGTACCTCCTTTCATCATCATCTAGTGTACTTATATTCGTTGTATTACCTTGACTTATGCTGCTAATGTGGCCTAATTTTGCAAGCTTATCCTTTTATCGAGCTTGTTCATGACATCTGTATTAGTGGGTCGACACACTAATACAATTGTCTATTCAGAATCAGTGTATTACGGTCTGATCAACCTTAGTGCATTTTGGTTCGCTCTTCGCTCGACTACTTCATGTGGATTGAGATATATAGTTGACTAGTATACTTGCCCTCTAGGTATGTCTAAGCAGATCGTATCAGTTACATAACTGTACTAATACGAGCATGCGAAGAAATGATTACCAGAATATGATTTCAATCCATAATTGTCTTGACAAATCATATTTGAAATCGTTAAACGCCTTGATCCTGATACTTCTATTCTATTACCTCACCCCTGAACTCTTTAATATTGATCTTCGTCTTCCCTTATTTCGGAAAGACGAAACCTCGTGCTTGGTATAAGTTTGATATATAAACAGTACTAGATATACCCCACAGGCCGGTCGCATTGTTGATGACCCTTTATATATGATTAAGGGAATATCATAGGTGATCTATTTGGTGTTAAAGACTTGAGAATTCAATACCATGATTAAATAAGTTGGGGCATAGCTTTATTAGATGTATAGCCTTAGATGATAGATGGGTAAATTCTAAGTGGGTAGAGACCGCAATGTTCACTTGAGAGGAATCCTTTAGACTGTAATCAAGTAAGATCGGATAGAGAGAACCCTACCATATTTTAATTTTGAGGACAAAATTTTTATAAGTTGGGTAGATTGTAAGCCCCCTGATTTTCAGAATTTGTTAATTTGGGTTTTACTGCAATTTTTCGGGATTCTCTGTAATTAAAACCTAGGCCTTTGGCAAGTTAATGATTTTTAATTTCTATTAATTAATATTAAAATATTATGGAAATAATATTTTATGGTGTAAAATAGAAAACCGGACACAGGATAATTTTTTGCGGATTTATTGGACTCCGAAAACCCGTTTAAAGCCCTAGAAACCGATGTAGAATTAAAACTGAATTAAACCCGTGCCAACGCCCGACATCCCCATGAGAGCCGAAGCCAAGCCCAAGGAGCGTTGACCCAACCCAAATCCTAGGTGAAACTCTAGCCCAATTTATGTATGTATAAATACATAATTTTTTAGTTTTTCTCCACAAAACAAAAATAAAAAGAAAAGAAAATAATTACTACAGAAGAAAATCCTAAATTTCCCAAAATCCTAACCTAACCCTAACCCTAAGCCGCCGGCCGCCCTCTGTCCGCCGACCCTCCGCCCTAGCCGCCGAGCGACGCCCCACGACCAACTCCTCCTCCCCGTGGCCCTAGTCCTAGCCCAGCACCACCATCTCCCCCGACCAGACTCTTCCTCCCCCGTCCAGATCGCCACCGACAGCGACCCGCCGTGCTCCTCAGCCCTAACGGCTCCACCCCATCCATCGATCTCCTCCGCCTCATCCCCCTCTTCCCCGACTCCGCCCTCGCCCTCAACGACCCTCGCCGAGCGCCGCCCCACGGCCACCTGAGCAGCCTCTGATCTCGCCACGATGCCGCCGGCTCCACCCAATCCATCGATCTCCCCGCTCAATCCCCATCCCGCTCCCCCTCTCCGCAGACCCCAGCAACCCGCTCCCCTCCGGCGACAGTAGCACAGACCCGCCGCCTCCTCCTGCTCTCCTCCACCGAGCCCGACTCCGGCAGCTCCGTCCAGCCGCACCGCTCAGCCCGACGCCCCGTCTCCTCCGGCATCCCCTCCGCCTTGGTCGACGAAGCCCTCGCCGGAGCTCCAGCGACGACAACCCCCTCCAGCAGCAGCCCGGCCGTGTCGACTCCCGCCGGCTAGTCTTCCCCCCCCTCCCCCGCTGACTCCGGATACAGCGGACACGGCAAACCGCAGCCTGGACACAGGACTCGTCGAAGCAGGATTCGGACACTACTAGGATGCGTGAAAATCAGTCTTCTTGGAGCCCTGTTCAGCAACCGGAGTAGTAGCAGCAGATCACACTGAGACCAGAGCTACAGTTGGAGCCAGGACCCCAGTCAAGTGTACCTTGCCAAAACTTGCAGTCCTTGTTACTTATTTCCTTGGCTTATATATAGGTGTATATTATGGTTCATGCTTGACCTAGGGCCGTGTGACTTTACTTAGCGTCCGATTCATAGTCGGGTGCCAACACCGTACACGGCATTGTGTATTGTCATCTAGACATGGATACCGAGACCCATATTTCTTGTACTTGTCCTATCAAGTACATTCATGACCCAGGACACTTGACACTATTCATGAGATATGATCTTCCCGAGATATTCGTGGTGATTCTGTATAGGATACATGACTTGACAGAGATACTATATCCATAGATATTTATGACTTGTTGCATTTAGTGATGATCGTACGTAACATGGACATGGGGCCACATGGACATGAGATGTATGATTAATTGGGTGGGGAGAGACACACAGGCTACAGGTTGATTATATATATCATGACGGCGTCTCAGTCTCACTCTGAGCTAGACAGCTGCCGGTGTCTCAGTCTCCCGCTGAGCTAGACCACCTCATGATATCGCTGCTACCGACTCCCCAACACAGAGCTTGTAGTGGTTTCAGCCTGAGTTCTAGTGCTGCTCTCATCTTGCATATCACTTAGCTGGTTATTTAGTGCTTCCCTATTGTTCCCTTTATTGCTGGAGAGACACACAGGCTACAGGTTGACTATATTATGCCGGCCTCTCAGTCTTTCGCCGAGCTAGACAACTACATGATATCACTGCTACCGGCTCCCCTACACAGAGCTTGTAATAGTCTCAGCCTGAGTACTGGTGATGTTTTCACCTGCATTTCACACAGATGTTTACATACTTGCCCTATTTATTCTATTTATTTTCTGCACTGTATTTATTTTGGCTTGAGCTTTCTTGTACCTTGCTATGTCCCCTGAGGACCTGGATCCGGATTATGTCCCCAGGATTAGCAGACGAGTTCTATCCCGAGGTATACGGGACCGCAGCAGGAGCAGATACAGGAGCTGATACAGGAGCTGTACCGACACCTGAGGACGAGATCGTGCCAAAGGACTTCTCCTGAGTATTGTCTGGTGATACTCATTTATTTCTATCTCCAGTTCCTTTATTCCTGTCTATTTGCATTGATGTATCAGACATATTCTCGGATTGTTCCCCGAGACATTTTAAGATATGCTAGTTTACATTTATCTGTATTATTCTGGCTTTTGATCTGTGATTACCTGTTGTGGATGAGATTAGAATAGTCTATGACCTGTATCATTGGTTCTATTTCCTGTTAGACTACAGCTTAAGCATGCCCTGATGGATCCATTAAATTGGGGTTGTCCATCGGTGTGTGCTGCTGGCCATTATCACGCATCCGGTCCCTCAGTATTTTGGGACTGGGGCGTGACAATTTGGACTCCAAATAATTTCATAATTTATATAAGACCCAGAGTAGCCCTCCGTAGAATTCCCTGGGTACGCCGACCCCTTCGGTGGAACAACTCAACACCGGTAAATTACATGCAGTCATATATATACAACAAAATAAAGACTTTTAAGAAATTCTTACCATAGCTCATTTACCTTAGCAATTAACAATTATTCTTTTATCAAAGCTTTACTTACCATAGCAATTGGCAATTATTCCTTTACCAAGCTTGCTTTTTTTAGCAATTTTACAATTATTCTGGTTTTGCTAGGAGGCTGAGAATTTCAGTTTGCAACACATATATAATAAAATATTGTATATAAAATCAAGATCCTTTTAAACAATTATAATAACTTGTTATAACTTCACATTTGTAGGATATCGATCCTTATCAATATGGTATTAATTCCTATTTGAAAATTTGTGGTTCCGGACTACTACTTCACAATCAAATTCCATATATCTATATATTTATATATATTTTTTGAATGATTACTATTAGCATAAAACTTCAACCATCTTAATATGACTAATGATACTCTTAGCAATCAATCACATAACTTGCTTTATGTTTAACTATAATTTGTTTGTTGCATGAATTTTAATAAAAAGCTTCAACTTATTTCAAACTCTTTCTGAGCCTAAATTTGGCCCAAATACTCAATTAAGATTCTCAAGTTTTAGTGTCATTCACAAATATTCAACTAGAACCTTGCTCTTGGATTAATTCAGATGATGAACTCTATATTCTATCAAAATCAAAATTTAGAAGTCATAAATAATTCTGAAAACTAATTATCAAATCTGAAAACAACAACTCAAGCCTATCAGAGTACTTATACAAGTTTTATATCATCAATATATTCCAAAATCGAACTAATTGGTAGCTATTCTATACTTTATTTTATTTGAACATATATGAACTTAGGCATATCATTTCTTTTGGTATCAACTAGGACACGTAAATTATTCCTAGTATCATAAAACTAAAACACTTCTACTCCATTTCATATGATATTCATATATACACGTCATAAGAACTACTACTACTATATATGTGAAAAGTAAATTATGGAAGCAAATCATTGTTTCCTTGGGTTAGTATCCATATTTATGTCCTATAACATGTTTTTGATGTGTCCCATGATATGTTCTATGATGTGTCTGTGTTTTGTCCTAGTTCCATATCGGTGTTGTGATTACACATGTATAAATTCAATTGAAGAATTCTATTTAAAAAAAAATCTGAATTTAATTCCTAAAATTCTAAATCAAACAACATAATCATCTTTCTAATTTTTTTTAAAAAGGAAAAGAATGAAATCAAGGAATGAGGGCTTGCCTTGGGTTATTAGAATTTGGGGGTAAAAATTAGGGCTAGGATTTTGAAACCTCATTTTCCAATTCCTCTTTCCCCAAATCATTTTCTTCCTATTTCTTCAAAAAATTATATGAAAGAAATAAATAAGTATTGAATTTTGGAAGGAGATGAATGGGTCTTTAAGGAAAAAATAAATTATACCACAAGAATAGTGGTGATGGTGGTGTGGCCAGGGGGAGCCCGTCGGAGGTGGGGGTTGCTGCTGCCGGCGGACGCGCAGGCGCGCCTGAGGGCAGCCGACTGGTCCGGGGTGTGCGAGTGAGTGAGTGAGGTGGGAGAGATAAGTGAGAGAGGAAAGGAGGAAGTAGGGGAGAGAGTGAGATGGAGAATGGAGGGGAGGGAGTTTTGGTTGTGAAGGGAGAAAGAGGAAGAGTTCGAGAGTGAGAGGGAGAGAGGGGTGATGTTGTGGCCGCTGCTCCTCTCTCCTTACTTGTCACGACCCGCACCCGGTATAAGGGTACAAGTCGGAAACAACGCCCAGCCTACGCTGCAGAATTGGCGGTAGAATGCTGTCTGGATAATCTATCTAACAATATAATAAACCACCAACAATGATAATATACTCAATCACTGATCTAAGATAGAAAGCACGAATAAGATAAAGAATAGAATAGTCATAATACAACTCATGAGTCTAAAATAATACATCAATGAGTCTGAAATAAATAACAAAATAAGCTGGAGACAAATTTAGTACAAGAATACTAAGAAGCTACTACTCCTGGGTCAACTGTCTCAGTTGGGATAAGTCCCTCCTGATCCAGGGTCTCAGACTCTAAGCCCACAACATCCGAGGGTCCATAATAGGTAGGGTACCGCTCCTCAGTGTCATCTGTAAAAATATATCCAGTCAGGAAAGGAGCATAGTACATCTCTAACAGCAGTTATAATCAATAATAAAAACTATGTAACAATAAATAGATGTGAATATATAAGATGCACAATAGATACAAGAGATATATATACAATAAGGAAATATTGGAAATAATACAATAATGAGCAATATGTCAATGAGCAAGAATACTAATGTCTAAGTGTGTGAGTACTAGCTTTAACATGTGATCAGCTTGGGAACTTGATACATGAGATACAAGATTTATGGCCTGGCTAATCATACATGTGGTGTATGATTAACACTATTCAAGATAACAAGATGGGTATGATCACATATCTACACTATATACTCCCCATCCCCGACTGGTATAATAGATCCAACCATGGTACGCTATGGTACGAGATTCCCCAAGAAAATAGCTAGTCTCCCCGAGAATCAGTGTCTGTATATGTACAAGATAATCAATGAAACAAGGCTTGCACAAGATACACCATATACCAAGGAATAACATCTCATGACGAGATCCGGATATACCAATCCGTGTAACCATCGTGTCAAGAGAACATTGATATCTACATTTGATACAATGAACATAGAGGATATTATAAATGAGAAACTATCAGAGAATATACTCGCCTGAAGTCCAATGAATAGTCTCACCGATGTCTGACACGGTGCCTCGAAGACCTAGATATGGAATACAACATCAATAAAAGGTTCTGGGAAGAAAATAAGTTAAACTAGTCAACTTCTAGGTCAATAAGTCAATTCTAAGTCAAAAGTCAACTATGGTCAACTATGGTCAAACTATGGTCAACTACCTATTTGTAGGTTGCATAAACATAATACAAAAATATTGGGTCAAGATACTAAGCTCTAAGCCAAGAAACCCACATCTTAAAAGTTAGGATACCGTATCTCCGGGTACGTAAATTCTAAGGTAAACATCACAATATATATATATATATATATATATATATATATATATATATATATATATATATATATATATATATATAAACAAATATTAATAATAATATAGAATCACAATTAGACATTAATTAGGTACCGTGGTTTTGAACCAATTTGGTATCTCAACAAAATCACAAACTTGATTCCCAAATCCCATATCTTGGGTATCCCCAATTACCTTGGTTCCTCAAGTAATCCCCAATACCTTGTTATATTAACTACCCGTATATATATATAATACATATACTAAATATTATAGATATAAGAAATTAGCAATTAAGAATACATTACATCAATATTAATACTAATATATATATACATATATATATATATATCTATAAGTATATAAATATATAAATTGCCTACTGTCGCTAAAAACTGTGCCGAAATACTGATATTCTGATACGCTACCCTTTTAGTGACAGTTCTGCCTGTCGCTGAAATTGTCGTCGCTGTTGCTGTTGATTTCCTTCACTGCTGCTGCTTTGGTGACGGTTTGCAACCGTCACCAATTCAACTGTCGCTGCTGCTGCTTATTCCCGCCGCTGCTGCTGCTAATTAATGACAGCGGCTGCTGTCATTAATATTCTGCCACTGCTACAGCGGCTGCTGCTGTATTAAATGACAGTGGCTGCTGTCATTAATACCCTGTCGCTAAAAACATATATATATATATATATATATATATATATATATATATATATATATATATATATATATATATATATATATATATATATATATATATATATATATATATATATAAATACAACCCCTTATTAATATGTACATATTATGACATAGCCACAAGCACACACATACATAAATACATTTATAATTATTCAAATATGCATATGTATAAATAATCATATAGCAATTATATATAATATATTTATCCAAATAAATACATATATACATATTGTCACAACATACATATATATTTACACATATACATATATATTTATACATGTAGCTACATAATATATATATATATATATATATATATATATATATATATATATATATATATATATATATATATATTCTTAGTACATATATAATGCATAGATCTAGGATACAAGAAGAACAATTATATATACTATAATATATATACTAATATCTATATATATGCACAAATACAATCTACATGAATTAAGAGCACAAGAATTAGATCTACATATAATTACACAACAATGGAGAGTATCACACCGTATCCCACTAGATCTAGGATACGCATGTGACACGAGTCCACCACACATCCAATTGTACCCCGAAGGAAACAAACAAGTCACATATATTATTTATAAACAATACGAAGTGTCAAATATAGATCTACGTGTCCGTGTCAAAATATGATATGTACAAAGTTCCGTGTCGGAGGAAAAACCCCCAAATCAACACGTATCACCAATTTGTTGGGATATGACCTATACGTACCCAATTTTGGATACAACACTAGCCCCAAACACACAAGCACATGCCAAATTGATCTATAGGATCAATTGACACACACAACAATTGTCAATCTCGGAATTCTCCCAAAATTGACACAAAAAGTACCATAACTTTCTCCATAGGCCTCCTATGAACACAAAACCAAATCCTATGGGTAGCCTATGCATATGGGTTGATTTTTCATGGTTAAATCTCATATTTAGAACTTAATTTAAGGGGAAAAAACTGAATTTTACCTATTGGGAGATGGATTCCCAATGAAACCTCCAATTGAGATAAAATTGCCTCCAACTTGTAGATCCTTGCTCCTCTTTGTAGATCATTGCTTCCTCCTTCTAGATCCTTGCTTCCCAAGTCTCTAATGGTGATTTGGGAAGGAATTGGAATTAAATTTGGTAGAAAAATGAAATGGGAATGAAGGAATTTGGTAGTGGGAAATTCTAGATCTAGTTTTGGAATGAAAAGAGGAGAGAGAATTTTTCCCCTCTTTATTAATAGGCCGGCCCCTATTTCCCCTCCCTTAAGTTATCATGTAATTTCCATTATACCCCTTGGGGCCTCTCATAAAGAAATAATTAAGGAATGAAGCTTCTAGTCTAATGATTTAATTAATTTAATCCATCTCTTTAACAATGGGTCTTCTAATTGGGCTAAATCTAACTAATTAATTCATGTTGGTCCATGGGTCCAAACTAAACTAGTTAGGTCTACTAACACAAGTCCAAATTAAATAATTAACATCTAACAACCATTAAATAATACAACAAATAATTATTTATCATGCATAATATTTAAATAAATAGGAAAATACTAAAATATTCTTTCCTAGAAAATGTGGTAGTGACATTACTTTTCTCTATTTAATAAATATATATTATTTTATTAACAAATGTGACTAAGGATTACTAAAGGAATCCATGTGACCCTTAGGGCGTCATACCATGACACATGTTAAGCATAGGTGGTAGGTGATTTATGCAATTGCAAAAAAAACTAACCCACGACTTTTATACAAAACAAACATATATGAATTAAAATACATCAAACTATTTTACTAAATATATTTATTTATTATAAAACTTAATATCTTATTAGCAAAAAAAAATAAATCAAACTTAAGAAATATTTAAATAAATAAATAAAATTTGAATAATACCGTATTATTGCTTACGACTATGACACTCTCTATCCACCTTACAAAAATTTCGTTCTCGAAATTTAATTTTTTATAGATAAGCATTTCAAAACTAAAATAGCGAGAAAAATGTATTCTACCCACCTTACAGAGATGGAATAGTAATCTATTTTTAGAAGAAGAAGTTTAAATTTATATTTATTAAAAGCTGCACGAAATAAAGGATATCCAGAAATACAAAAATTATTAAGGATCTTAAAATTTTATAGAATCAAATAAAGTATCATAATATACTTCCAAGCCATAACCAAGTAGGTTCCCTTTTTATTCATATTCCCCTCCCCATATTTCTGACGTGATGTAGTAATCTTGAGCCACGTCATTGCGCACATTGTTGTAATCAAGATACCATTTCACTATCTGGATTCATGGCTGCAGCTTTTGATACCACAATATTGATATCCATAGATGAGTATGACTTATGATTGTGAAGTAGCCTTACAGGTCGGGATATTCATAGTAATCCAAAATATATTCAAAATCAATACTTAATTTTAAGTTTTCTAAATATCATTAGCATTACTTTATCATAGTATCAAATCTAATAGAAAATATAAGATAAACTCATAAATTCGTACTATCAAAAGCATTAAATGTCATTTTAAATTATTCAGGTCAATAGTTTTCAAATCCAACTGAGGTAAAACGAAATCAAAATCTCATTATCAAATTTTAAAATACATTACAGAAATATTATGTCTTGAACCCAAAAATCTTATTTAAATTCCTGAATCACGTTTTGAGAATATAATGCCACGCCAGTTCGGATGGCCAGTCCGGATGGCTGCAACAACTTTTCTTTTTATGATTCAGTTGAAGAATTTTCGGATTCTTCACACAACAAATATTCATTCACAAGAAATTCAATCACAGAAGATTCAATCAAAATATTGCTTCACAAGAAGTTAAATAAGCAATGAGTGAGTAATAGATATGGATATTAGATGAAGGATAATTCCCGAAATTAGGGTTGATACTGAAGATGGAATTGAATGGATAAACTAAGAATACCATTCTAGATTTTCAATCAACGAATGTTGAATGATGCAAGAAAATTGAAAGTTTTTGAAGAATGTTGAATGATGCAAGAAAATTGAAAGTTTTTGAAGAATGTCAAATTTCTGAAATAAATAGGTGTTAGAAATTCGACAAGGAAGGGGATGAGTTAGAATTTATGCATTAATGATATCAAAAGAGCGATAAATGATACCTTAATAACCCATATATATTTTATATCTATTCCTTAAGCAAGATATTGTTATTACTAGCTTACCCGATAATTATTCTAAACTATATTTATATCTATGCAAATCCCACAATACATACTACACTCATTCTAGGTAAATCTTAGATCATTATTCGCCTATTGGCTAGGTGTTCCTTATTTCCTTACTACCTAGACTAAAGTTCTAGATAAACCTAATCTCAGGTTTATTAAAGGAGTCAAACTTAAGAACCTTGAGGAATTTTCTATAATCCTTCATCAAGCTACTCAATTATGAATACTTGATACTTGATCCAAATTTTGGGTCATGTCTATCCTTATGCTACCCACGATTTTCTAAATATCAAATACTCCTTATTATTTATAACTATATGGTATTACTAAGGAAAATCCATTAAGGATCTATGAAACATAGTATAACAAAGGTAAACCTATGGTATTCTCTATTCTGAGGTTCCTTGTAAACTTTTCTAAGAGCATAACTAAGCTTCTAAAGCTCAACCTATATAGGTCTCCTCCAAAAGCTTGACCTTCATCATATCCTAGATTTTTTTTTGAGACCTGCATCCTACCATAGGTTCTCTATTTGTCGAGACCTGTATCCTACCATAGGTTCTCTATTTGTCGAGACCTGCATCCTACCGTAGGTTCTTTATTTGTCGAGACCTGCATTGGCCATCACAAAAAAACGTGTCACGGTCATCTCCCAAAATACGGCAATCCGATTATGTAACAACATCTCCAGGCTACGCACCATATGAATACACCCGTAGCCGTATTAGCGTTGTCGCCTGTAATATTCTAGGATAGGATTATAACAGGTCACATGATGAATAATATAATAAATAACAAGTTAATTACAGAACATTCTAATAATATAAATAGGAAATAACTATTCTACCCAATTACGAATATTAATATATTATATAATAATATAATTATACCTTTAATAAATAATGAGAACAAATCTGGTTCTAATTCGATCGCCTTCAATTGTAACATCTCGATCATGCTCTCCAAATGTTCTTCAATAATTGATAGCAGCTTTCTTTGGAATATTGCTACAAACTAGTGAACAATACTAGTTCGTCAAACGACATGCAAGCCCTCAGTCAAGAACGAAAAGTAAAATAAAATAAATCGAGAATCTGAGAAGTAATAGGATTCTCGGAATTCCAAAGTAATGGAACTGAATAATTCAGGAAGATTATTGCGTTAACTTGAAATATTATCCTGACTAGATTCTATTCTAGTGAATTCTCAGTATTCGTCTTATCACTATGTCCTAATAATTTATACATCACAACTACAATCACAATCACAATCACAATCAGAAACAACCTATGTTCACTACCACAAACACAATCAAGTTTCCTATATGATGATGCAATTTGGAGAACAACTCTTTGAATATCCACTTTAACTAGTTTTTCGACAATAATCCCGTACCCACGGATCTGGCTGTAACTTGGTGGCACGATGCTTAGAATTCGGCCTTGCTTCTTATGAGCTCAAAACAAGTAAATACTTGATTCACCTATTCGATGTTTTTAATCGAAATATGTACAATCAAATTCAGATACAGTCAATTGAGACTTGGTTACTATGTTAGAATTCGGCCCTATTTCATATGAGCTTAAATAAATTCACGAGATTCACATAATCGATATTTTTAATCGAAATAGGTATGTCCAACACAAATTTACGAGATTCACCTAATCGATATTTTAATCGAAATAGGTATGTCCAACCGGTAAGTGAGCTAACCCTCACACACTCAATTCGTAAGGCCTTACGAATGAGCTTAACTACTGATCAGCTTTTGTTATTATTATATTGCGGGATTTCGTACGTGGTATTCAAGTTATTCTCCTCCGCCTAAAGCTTTCTAACCTAAAGTTACAAACAATCATATTTTATTTTCTTGCATTAAATTTCTGCTGGACACAGGCTTGAATCTTAAATCTCGATTCGTGTATTAAAATACCACGAAGAACGAGAATATTTAATTCTTTTCCAAGGAGTATATCATGAACTCTGGATATCAAGATTTTAGTACTTGGTCTTTCTTTAGCAAATTAAAACATAATCACAGGATTTTAATTCCTCAATACTTGTTCAATTTTCAATTGAAACAGGATAGTAACTCATAATGAAAATATGACAATACACAGTATATTATCAAATTTTATAACTGTATTTTCTTCAGCAGAAATACAGGATATAAATTATTTAGATTTTGTTTATGTTTTCATATGCCCGTGTCCTACGCATCTTAATTTCTAAAGAAATTCGTCCCCTAAAATTTAAATATAACCAAAAATTCGTTTCTAAGGGAATCGACTCAAAACTCCTAAAATAGGGTTAAATATATTTAACTAATTTTTGGATATCGAAAATGGCCATCTATGGAAATTCTTGAAAATTTAGACAATGACTCCTTTGTATTTTGGACTCCAAAAATTTTCACAATTTATAAAAGACCCGGAGCAGCCCTCTGTAGAATTCTCTGGGTACGCCGATCCCTTCGGTGGAATAACTCAACACCGGTAAATCACATACAGTCATATATATATACAACAAAAGAAAGAACTTTTAGGAAATTCTTACCATAGCTCATTTACCTTAGCAATCGGCAATTATTCTTTTATCAAAGCTTTACTTACCATAGCAATTGGCAATTATTCCTTTACCAAGCTTGCTTATCGTAGCAATTTTGCAATTATTCTGGTTTTGCTAAGGAGGCTGAGAATTTTAGTTTGCAACACATATATAATAAAATATTGTATATAAAATCAAGATCCTTATAAACAATTACAATAACTTGTTATAACTTCACATTTGTAGAATATTGATCCTTATCAATATGGTATTAATTCCTATTTAAAAATTTACGGTTCCGGACTACTACTTCACAATAAAATTCCATATATCTATATATTTATATTTTGAATGATTACTATTAGCATAAAACTCCAACCATCTTAATATGACTAATGATATTCATGGAAATCAATCGCATAACTTGCTTTATGTTTAACTATAATTTGTTCGTTGCATAAATTTTAATAAAAAGCTTCAAACTATTTCAAACTCTTTCTGAGCCTAAATTTGGCCCCAATACTTCATTAACATTCTCAAGTTTTAGTGTCATTCCCAAATATTCAACTAGAACCTTGCTCTTAGATTAATTCAGATGATGAACTCTATATTCTATCCAAATCAAAGTTTAGAAGTCATAAATAATTTTGAAAAGTAATTATCAAATCCAAAAACAACACCTCAAGCCTATCGGAGTACTTATACTTGTGGTGCCCCGTTCCCCCTTTTCGGGGAGCGCGAGTAAGAAATATTTTCGGTATCGTTCGATCGGGATAGATTAAATCAAGATATTTTTCTCGTTATGGATTTGCTTCTTCGTAATCGATTCCCATATTCAGTGGACCATGCCCCAATGATGGACTTAACGGCAGAGTCAAGAGGGACCTCTCCGCTGCAAGTTTTTTTGCCTAGTTTTTGCTGTCGCATTGTTGCTTTCGTGCTTTTGAGTTGGTTTTCGTATTTGTGTTTTCTTGAACGGTTTTTATGGATTTCATTGCTTTTGTTCTTTGAACTGTATTTTATTTCGAGCTTGAAAAGAGTAGAAGAGATATTGATTATCTGTTCGTGGCAATGCAGGTAATCGTGCAGTAGACGTCGTACGAGCGGAGTCTTGAAGCACCTCTTTCCCTTTCTCTCTCCAACTTACTTGTGAGTGGCTTTAATTCAATTTAGTTGACCCTTCTTCCAAGTCTTCACATCTAAAATCTTGCCTTCTTGATTGTTCCGATCAAACAATACCATAATAACAAAAAGATGTCAAGATAAAAAGTAATATTTGGATTGCTTGTGTTGTCAACCAACTTATAAATGGTTACCTTATTGCATGCTAGTTTGCTTAAAAACTTTCTTTTATAGTGTTTCAATTCTAGTTAGAGTATATACTTCTTCTATGATTGTGCTATGTATAGAACACACCTTGTTATGCAATAAATTGATCAGGGAGACTATGCAAAATAGACCATGCCATGTTATTTGTCTCTTGATTGCGTTGCTTTATACTTCAACAATTGATAACTTAATATTAGACGCCACTTGATCATGGACAACTTGTGCACAAGGTTTTATGGTTCCTGCAGATGGTCGTTGGGGCAATGGCACCGATCCAATCCAGACGAAACTTTACGATAAGTCTCATGTACAAGATGGGATGGCATGTAGCACTTCATGTTCCTTACGTTGCACACCATTCTCTTCTATGACTATAACTCGTCTATTATGGCATCATGCCAGTAATCCCCTCGTATATTTAAACTGTGTAAGCTAACTATGTCTTCGTGGCAGGGAAGGTCATGGTAAGTATTGTGCAGGTGGTTCAGACGGGTAGATAAAAGTCATCGAACGGTGGCATATTTATTTAAGTAAACTTCCATGTCTAATGCTTGTTTGTAAAATAGACTAAGACAAGATAGAAAGACCATATAATAACTTGTATGCTTCATGTAAACAACGTGTTGATTGGTATAGTTGGGTTAGCTCACCTTTACTAGTGTATTTCGATGTACCGACCTTCATTGCAACAGGTTTCCCGTGCCATAGAGATCCTGAAAGAAGCTAGAGCGACTTTCCAATCCACTCTACCCACCGGCTATCACGCCCTAGTCCCAAAATATCGAGGGACTAGCCACGTGGTAATGACCAGCAACACAACTCCAATGGGCAAACCCAATTTAATGGACCCGTTAGAGTGCACTTAAGCTATAATAAATATACATATAAGTTTACATCATCTGTTACAGTATATAATTTTAATCTCATCCTTAGAAAGCAATCACAATATAATATGATAGACCATTCAAGATAATAGATAAAAAA
The DNA here is from genome assembly GCA_036927795.1 of Iris macrosiphon. Taxonomy (NCBI): domain Eukaryota; kingdom Viridiplantae; phylum Streptophyta; class Magnoliopsida; order Asparagales; family Iridaceae; genus Iris; species Iris macrosiphon. The sequence goes on along the minus strand of JAYESA010000004.1, from coordinate 270,976,467 downwards.
AGAAATATTCCATCATCAAGTCCACATAAGTAGTGTCTCGGGAAACAACCCGACACAATAAAGAAAAGAGAATAACACCAATACATATATCCATAAGTCCAAATATGAAATAACACTAATCATAAATAACCGAGTAAGTAACTGAGTACTCAGAAGAAATCCTCTCGCACAACCTCGTCCTCTGGTGCCAGTACCGCTCCAACGTTAGCGCATGTCCTGTAAACCTCGGGTAATCCTCCTCTGCTGTACCTCGGGACATAATCTGGATCCAGGTCCTCAGGGGACATAGCAAGGTACAAAAAATACTCAAGACAAATGAATTGCAGTAAATAAAAATAGATCATCAGGGAAAGCTATGTAACCAGCTAAGTAAAATGCAAATGAGAGCATCACTAGTACTCAGGCTGAAACCACTAAAGGCTCTGTGCCGGGGAGCCCATAGCAGCAAGTAGTATCTCGTCGGGCCAGTAATATAGTATATATATATAATCATCATGTAGCATGTATGTCTCTTTCTATCCAATGTAACCTCATGTCTCATGTCCACAACGTCTTATGTCCATAACACGCAAAATCATGACCTTTAGCTAGTACAATGAGTCATAATGATATCTTTTTATATGCAAGTCTCATATCACGAATCCTGTAAGCCTATACAGAATTATCATGAATAACTCAAGAAAAGATTCTGTCACATGAAATAGTGTCAAGTGTCCTATAGTTTGACGTACTTGGTATAGCAAGCACGAAAAATAGGATCGTGGAATCAACTCTCTAAGTGACGTTACACAACTCCGCGTACGACATCGACACCCGAATCTTGTTCAGATGCTAAGCAACGTCTCACTGTCCTAGGTTGATGTAAACCCCCTAATTTTGCAAGAATTTTAAATTGGGATTTTTCCACAATTTTCTGGAATTTTCTAGGAATTTTTCTGTAATTAAAATCATGGTTTTAATTATTAAATGATTTTTAGTTGATAATAAATGATATTAAAATATTATGAAAATAATATTTTTGGGTGTAAAATGAAAATCTGGACTTAGGGTAATTTTTCTAGAATTTATCGGACCCTGGACCTATTTTAAAACACCTAAAATAATTATTAATTAATTAAATTATTTATTTATTAATTCATTTAGTTATTTATTTAATTTAATTATTTAAATCAGCCCAGCCGGCCCAATCCCTGGCCCATTGGGCCAAGCCCAGCCCGCCAAATGCTAGCGGGTCGGGTCGGGTCGGCCAGACCCGAACTCGCTTGGACCCGACCCGCATAAACCGCCTCCCCCACGACCCTGTCCCCCGTGCCGGCGCCCGTTTCTTCCGGCCACGTCGCCTCCGCGCCGCCGGCTCCGCTCGGCGCCACGACCCCGCTCCGCCCGGCCTCGACGCCACGTCCCCCTATCCCTCCGCCATCTTCGGCCACCCAGACCCCCTCTCCGCCCTATAAATACCCCATACCCCCCTCGACTCCGGCCATCCCCAGCTCCCCCGCCTGAACCCTAGCTCCGCCACCGCCATTCCCCTCCTCACCGCGCCCAGCCCCACTCCACCGCAGCCCGGCCTCCCCTTCTCCTTCCCCCTCCTTCTCCCCAGACCCCTCGAGCCGCAGCTCCGGTCGACTCCGCCGCCTCCCAGCACTCCACCGCGTAGCCGACCGCCTCCGCGAGCCGCCACCGGCGAAGCTCGGCCCGCCCCAGCCTCTCCGGCGATCCTCCGGCCGCCGGCAGCTTCCAGAACCCTAACCCTAGCCCTAATTCTTCCCTGTGTCGACACGTGTCGGACACGACATGGACACGAGAAATCCTAATTTCTCGAGCCATGTTCAGGTACGTGTAATTTTTTCCTCGCTGCCCCGTTTTCAATTCCGTAAATTGCTTTGCGAAGCCTGTATGACCCTCTCGGCGCCCGGACAAACCGTTCGGGGCATCGCGTCCTGTGGTGATCGCACACTGCGATCCAAAAACAGGAAAAACAATGACCCGATTCACCCCGGAACTGGGTACGCCCCGCCAAACGGGACGACTTGGTCGCACGCGGTCTTCACAGATACGTGCGAGTCATTGATACGGACGTGTGGGATTTTGCAGAATTCGATTCGGGTGTGCGTGCACACCGGGATCAACGCTTATTCGCGGACACTACCACGTATCCGCCTTTTCTGAATCAAGCCCTAACTTTCTGTGTACACGTCGGATTGAAACGAAACTTGCGCCATCAGACTCGTAGCGATACGCTGGTCCTGTGACCCAAGTTTGGTTCGATTCTGAGAACGTTGACGAAATTGCGTGTCGTGGGACCCACAGGCCCCACTCGACGGGCGATTTTGTGATCGGCTCATCGAAATCCAATTCTGGAAGTTCCGTTGGGTTCGTATCATCGTTCCTGACCTGTTGACACTAAGTTTGATAAATTTGGAGACCTTTGACCCTGACACATTTTTTGTTGCAAAGCGGGCCCACATGCGGACCCCGTTTTGACCCGAAATTGTCGTTTTTGCCCTTGTCTCCAATTTGGACTCAAGGACAGGCGTTTCTAGCTATTTGATATCTTCTGAGCATGATGGTAATGTTTATTTCAGCATCCGAACACATTTTTGAAAATTTCTCGAGGATAGAACTCTAGTTGGGATCCAAACATCAGGCAAGTACCTGCACTTCAAGTTTAATTTTTATATTGTGATAATTAGTTCCTTGCTCTACTAGTACCATTGTATGATTACACTTAGTGTTGGGATTTGGAGTTCATTTCTTGCTTTTCGTGTCGGGTGGAAGAATACTAGGAGGCATGTAGTTTACCCTTCCCCCTGTCGTGACTAATAGCTGTTGGTACACGACTGTACCATCAGCCGGATCTCGATTATTCCTGTTTGATAGCCGTCTATGACGGCCTAATTAGCCTTATAAGCCCCTACATGCCAACTATGTATTCTAAATACATAATTTTACACACATAGTTTCTTGTCTTGTTGCAGTTCCATTTTCTTGTCTCAATATATTCCTGTTTTACTCATGTCCCTGGTTTATAGCAATTAATCATGTTTTACTTATATTCCTGATTTTTAGTGCTCAACCCTTAATTAATTTTACTACTTATTATGCATATCTTATCATGATACTTAGTCAGTTCTTTTCTACTTGTCATAAATATTTAGTTTAATCTTTGTTGTGCATTTGGTACGTTGCTCCTTTCCTGACTGGATCCGTTGACATATTAGGCGATGATGAGGACTATGCCCCTACCTTTTATGGACCATATGATGTAGCAGATGGTACATTTGAGGAGCCGGTTCCTACTCAGGAGACTACTTTTGAGGAGTAGTCAGCCAGTTAGCTAGTATTTTCTTTCAGCACAATACTCGGGTTTGTTCCCGATTTATCTTCTGGTTTTGTATTAACTGTGGATTTGGTTGTCATAAATTAAATATTATGAAATCTTAGCATTCCTATTTCCTGTGATTATCCTTGCCTGTTTATTCTTGTGGATGAGATAGATTTTAAATTACTTGGGAATATGACCTAGACAGCGTACTACCGCCGACACTGCGGCGTAGGCTGGACGTACCCACGTACTCGTGCCCGAATATTCGGGTGTGGGTCGTGACACATTTTTGTGGTGGCCCATGCAGGTCAACGACTAAATTGTTCGGTTTTAACTCAGGGACCGAACAGGCCTGCAATAAGATAAGGATAAGTTTAGGATCTCATCCACTTGCTTGAATCATTCTTGACATCTATCTCGGATTTGAATTAATTCCTTGACTTGCATCCTGCCTTGATTCCTGTGCGCCCTTATCGTTTATTTTGGATGCAGAGTAATGGATCTATCAGCAAGCGACGAGATTCCTACAAGATCACCACGAGATGCTCTACCAGCACTCGAACCGAGACCACCTTGGTACCACAAGCAGCACTCTCCCAGCTAGCCCAGCAACAGCAGAGGGCACCACCACAAGGATGCGGACAAGCTTCCGCGATGACCGTGGAGAACGCGCAGACTCTTGGAGTACCTAATGCACGTAAGTGATTTGTAGCTGCCGTTTCTAGCATTGTTTAGCTCGTGCCTATTGGTTCGTGACCTCAGCCCCAACCTAGTAATTTTGAACTTGCTAATAACCCGGTATGCTTTTATATTTGATAATTATAGAGATTGTAGAGTCTTTTATTATTGTGCTTATTGTGCGTTATTTTGTGAACTTAAATAATTTTGTACCTCCTTTCATCATCATCTAGCACACTTAATTTTGCTGTACTTGACTTATGCTGCTATTTTATAGCCTAGTTTTGCAAGCTTAATCTTTATCGAGCTTGTTCATGACAAGTGTATTATTGGGGAGGCCCACAACAATATATTTCAGAATCAGTGTATTACGGTCTGATCAATCATAGTGCGTTTGATTCGCCCTTCGAAATAATACTTTACGTGGATTGAGATATATAGTTAGCTAGTATACTTGCCCTCTAGATATGGTCGAGCATATCGTATCGGTTACATAACTGTACTAATATGAGCATGCAAACAAATGATTACCAGAATAGAATTTCAGTCCACAACTGCTTGACAATTCCCATTTGAAATCTTAAACGCCTTGATCCCGATACTTCTGTCCTATCACCTCACCCTTGAACTCTTTATTATTGATCTTCGTCTTCCCTTATTTCGGAAAGACGAAATCTCGTGCTTGGTATAAGCTTGATACACAGAGAATACTAGATATGTCCCATAGGCCGATCACATACTTGAGGATTATCTAACATATCACATATGATCGGCGTTGAAGTTTCGAGGATTGAATGACATGAGTAAACATATTAAGGAATATTTTTTAAGGTATATAGCCTTATGTGATGGATGGGTAAATTCTAAGTTGGGTAACAGTGCATTGTCAACTCGAGATAATTTTTTTTTTTTGTGACCGAGTAAGATTAGATTGGGAGAGGTTCAAGCCATTCTGATTTTGAAAATCTAGAGGATAAAAATATAGAATTTCATACTTGAACATTGGTGGACTACATTTAAATTATTTTTAATTTGATGATTTGAATTAAGAATTAAAATTTGATGGTTGGACTACCTAGTTGGAATATTGAGGATGTGAATGGAATTTAAAAAGTTGAAGCATACAATTGTGAATGGGAATACTATTGGACTCGAATCACTTCTAGAGAAAATTATGATAGTTAGAATCGTGAGGCAAATTTATAAGCGTATGCAAATCTTGAAGATGTTATATGGACTTAATTTAAAATTTGCCTGTGGGTAATTTGAGGAAGTAAGAAGTAATAATCGTAGGTTGAATTTTGATTGGAACAGTAGTCATCTTAACCTTGAAGTGATTGCAGTAGATATGATTAGGATTTTAATTATCGCAAGAAGATTGCGATTGTACATGAAGGATTAACAGATTATGGCTTAATTTTAATTTCGAGGACAAAATTTTTATAAGTTGGGTAGATGGTAAACCCCCTGATTTTGCAAAAATTTTAAATTGGGATTTTTCCACAATTTTCTGAAATTTTCTGGGAATTTTTCTGTAATTAAAATCATGGTTTTAATTATTAAATAATTCTTAGTTGATAATAAATGATATTAAAATATTATGAAAATAATATTTTTTGGTGTAAAATAAAAAACTGGACTTAGGGTAATTTTTCTAGAATTTATCGGGCCCCGGACCTATTTTAAAACACCTAAAACAATTATTAATTAATTAAATTATTTATTTATTTATTTAGTTAGTTATTTATTTAATTTAATTATTTAAATCAGCCCAGCCGGCCCAATCCCTGGCCCATTGGGCCAAGCCCAGCTCGCCAAATGATAGCGGGTCGGGTCGGCCAGACCCGAACCCGCTCGGACCCGACCCGTATCAACCGCCTCCCCCACGACCCTGTCCCTCGCGCCGGCGCCCGTTTCTTCCGGCCACGTCGCCTCTGCGCCGCCCGCTCCGCTCGGCGCCACGACCCCGCTCCGCCCGGCCTCGACGCCACGTTCCCCTCTCCCTCCACCATCTTCGGCCACCCAGACCCCCTCTCCGCCCTATAAATACCCCATACCCCCCTCGACACCGGCCATCCCCAGCTCCCCCGCCTGAACCCTAGCTCCGCCGCCGTCGTTCCCCTCCTCACCGCGCCCAGCCCCACTGCACCGCAGCCCGGCCTCCCCTTCTCCTTCCTCCTCCTTCTCCCCAGACCCCTCGAGCCGCAGCTCCGGTCGACTCCGCCGCCTCCCAGCACTCCACCGCGTAGCCGACCGCCTCCGCGAGCCGCCACCGGCGAAGCTCGGCCCGCCCCCAGCCTCTCCGGCGATCCTCCGGCCGCCGGCAGCTTCCAGAACCCTAGCCCTAATTCTTTCCTGTGTCGACACGTGTCGGACACGACACGGACACGAGAAATTCTAATTTCTCGAGCCCTGTTCAGGTACGTGTAATTTTTTCCTCGCTGCCCCGTTTTCAATTCCGTAAATTGCGTTGCGAAGCCTGTATGACCCTCTCGGTGCCCGAATAAACCGCTTGGGGCATCGCGTCCTGTGGTGATCGCACACCGAGATCCAAAAACAGGAAAAATAACGACCCGATTCACCCCGGAACTGGGTACGCCCCGCCAAACGGGACGACTTGGTCGCGCGCAGTCTTCACAGATACGTGCGCGTCATTGATACGGACGTGTAGGATTTCGCAGAATTCGATTCGGGTATGCGTGCACACCGGGATCAACGCGTATCCGCAGACACCACCCCGTATCCGTCTTTTCTGAATCAAGCCCTAACTTTCTGTGTACACGTCGGATTGAAACAAAACTTACGCTATCAGAATCGTAGAGATACGCTGGTCCTGTGACCCAAGTTTGGTTCGATTCTGATAACGTTGACAAAATTGCGTGTCGTTGGCCCCACAGGCCCCACTCAACGGGCGATTTTGTGATCGGCTCATCGGAATTCAATTCTGGAAGTTCCGTTGGGTTCGTATCATCGTTCCTGACCTGTTGACACTAAGTTTGGTAAATTTGGAGACCTTTGACCCTGACACATTTTTTGTTGCAAAGCGGGCCCACATGCGGACCCCGTTTTGACCCGAAATTGCCGTGTTTGTCCTTGTCTCCAATTTGGACTCAAGGACAGGCGTTTCTAGCTATTTGATATCTTCTGAGCATGATGGTAATGTTTATTTCAGCATCCGGACACATTTCTGGAAATTTCCCGAGGATAGAACTCTAGTTGGGATCCAAACATCAGGCAAGTACCTGCACTTCAAGTTTGATCTTTATATTGTGATAATTAGTTCCTTGCTCTACTAGTACCATTGTATGATTACCCTTAGTGTTGGAATTTGGAGTTCATTTCTTGCTTTTTGTGTCGGGTGGGAGAATACTAGGAGGCATGTAGTTTACCCTTTCCCCTGTCGTGACTAATAGCTGTTGGTACACGACTGTACCATCAGCCGGATATCGATTATTCCTATCTGATAGCCGTCTATGACGGCCTGATTAGCCTTATAAGCCCCTACATGCCAACTATGTAATCTAAATACACAATTTCACACACATAGTTTCTTGTCTTGTTGCAGTTCCATTTTTTTGTCTCAATATATTCCTGTTTTACTCATGTCCCTGGTTTATAGCAATTAATCCTGTTTTACTTATATTCCTGATTTTTAGTGCTCAACCCTTAATTAATTTTACTACTTATTATGCATATCTTATCATGATACTTAGTCAGTCCTTTTCTACTTTTCATAAATATTTAGTTTAATCTTTGTTGTGCATTTGGTACTTTGCTCCTTTCCTGACTGGATCCGTTGACATATTAGGCGATGATGAGGACTATGCCCCCACCTTTTATGGCCCATATGACATAGCAGATGGTACATTTGAGGAGCCGGTTCCTACTCAGGAGACTACTTTTGAGGAGTAGTCAGCCAGTTAGCTAGTATTTTCTTTCAGCACAATACTCGGGTTTGTCCCCGATTTATCTTCTGGTTTTGTATTAACTGAGGATTTGGTTGTCACAAATTAAATATTATGAAATCTTAGCATTCCTATTTCATGTGATTATCCTTGCCTGTTTATTCTTGTGGATGAGATAGATTTTAAATTACCTGGGAATATGACCTAGACAGCGTACTACCGCCGACACTGCGGCGTAGGCTGGACGTACCCACGTACTCGTGCCCGAATATTCGGGTGCGGGTCGTGACACGCTTTTGTGGTGGCCCATGCAGGTCAACGACTAAATTGAACAGGTACATCACAAGAATATATATATATATATATATATATATATATATATATATATAGAAGAAACAAAAGCAGATAATGTAACAGGATCTACTGCAAGTTTGGCAAGGTACACTTGCTTGGGCTTGAACTCCGTCAACTATTCCTGTAAAAGTGGAATCTGCAAGTACACCTCCGGATGTTGTAACAAACATCATCATTATTTTCAGAATACATAAAATAGCTAGGATTGACTACCAATAAGTCCAATTTTGACACAGGGGCAGAATTGATAGTTTTGGGTCAAAGCGAGGTTCACATGTGGCCCACTTCGCACCGAAAAATGTGTCGAAGATAAAGTTCTCCAAATTTAATAAACTTAGTGTCTACGAGTCTAGAACGAGGATACGAACTCAATGGAGTGTCCAAAATTGGATTTCGGTGAGCCGGTCACGAAATCACCCGTCAAATGGAACCGTGGGGCCCGCAAAACGGTGTTTCGTCAACGTTCTCAGAATTGAACCAAACTTGCGTCACATGACCAGCGTAACACTGCGAATCGGATGGCGCATGTTTTATTGTGAAATGACAAGGACATAAAGTTATGAAAAGTATCGGAATTGGCCGATACAGTGTTTTTCGACGGATACGCGTTGATTTTGGTGTGCACGCACATTCAAATCAAGTTTCATAAAAACTCACACGTCCGTGTTGAGGATACGCGTCTTTTGGTGAAATTCTCACACGACGAAGTTGCCTCGTTTGGCGGGACGTACTCCGTATCAAAAAAATTTGGGTTTACAAAATCAAGTTTTTGGCAGTTTTCAGCATTAAATAAATTAAAGAATAAATCGAATCTAGAGAAAGTGTTTAAAGGGATTAAAGCTAGGTTATGTTGTCAAGAAGTCTATTTAAGTAGAATTTTAACATCATATGTCGTTATGGAGATAACGGAACTTAAACACGTGTACTTGGAACAGTTTCTATTCCTAAAAACTCAATTATTTTTTTCCTGTTTTGTGTCTCGATTTACGATCGATACAGGACACGATAAACTAAACTATTTAAACAGGTTTCATGGGGGTCATGTGGACTTCACATAGGAGTCGATGGTTCGCTGTTTGGTTAACTATGTAGGGAGAAACGAAGATGGGAAGAAGGGTACCTCGTATGCTCTGTTGCTCGTAATTTCAGGTGCAGCTGTTTGCGACGGCCCGTGGCGGTGATCGACGGCGGTCGACGGTGGTGGAGTATTCGTCTAGACGCATGGGAAGGGCTGGTGGTGGTCTGATGGTGAATAAATAGAGTGAAGAGGGTTTTCGGTATAGGAACAGAGGGGTCGGGGGGGTGGTCAGCAGCTGAACAAAGGGGTCGGGGGTTACTTTAGCTTAGGGGTTTCGGGTTTTGGTTTTTTTTTTTTTTTTTTTTTTAGGTTTCTGGTTTTCGGGTTTGGGTTTAGGGTTTGGTTTATTATTTATTTCTTATTCTCTTATATTATTCCATATATGGCCATTTATAAATAGGTTTGTACCTCAAATAATTTTCATAAAAAATCTACAATACTTTAATAATAGTTGTATATCAAAAAAAATATTTTCTGTGTAGTATTTGTAATTAATTAAATATACATAAATATCTATCCATGAATTTATATATTTTTTTAATTAGCTAAAAATAATAAAAATTCTTCCTTAATCTCAATAAATTCATAATACCAATAATAAAAATAATAAAATTTGAAAATCAGGGGGTTTACAATCTACCCAACTTAAAAGAATTGCGTCCTCGCAATTAAGAATTAAACTACTAAGGAATTTATAAAGACATAGTAATCTATAGGCAGTTCTTAGGTCATACCTTTATATTTGAATAAGTGAGGATAACGCATGTGTATGACATCCTCTCGCTCCCAAGGAGATTCGCTTGGGGAGTGATGTTTCCAAGCTACTCGGACCAATCTGATCGTCTGACACCGTAATATCTTCTCACTAATGTCAAGTATTCCAACTGGCTGCTTCTCATACCTCAAGCTCGGTCCCACTGAAATCTCAGAATGATCGACTATGTGACTTGGGTCAGTCACATACCTCCTCAGCTGTGTGACATGGAATACATCATGCACTCCCTCTAAAGATGGGGGTAATGCAAGACGATACGCCACCTCACCAATATATTCCAAAATATCAATTGACCCAGTGTACCTCGGGCTCAGCTTGCCTTTGCTCCCAAATCGAATAGTACCTCGAGTAGGTGATATCCTCAAGAATACATATTCGCCTTCCTTGAAATCCAAAGGTCGGCGGTGTGTGTCAGCTAAATGCTTTTATCTGTCCTGAGCTGCACGAAGGTGACTCTGAATTTGCTTTACCTTCTCAACCGTCTGCATCACTAACTCCGGACCGAGTATCTGATGCTCACCAATGTCACTCCAACATATCGGTGACCTACACTTTCTGCCATACAGCGCCCCAAAAGATGATATATGGATGCTCGTCTGGTAGCTGTTATTGTAAGAGAACTCCACCAAGTGCAAATGGTCTTCTCAAGACCCTCCGAAGTCTAACATACACGACCTCAGCATATCCTCTAGGATCTGAATCGTGCGCTCTGACTAACCGTCTTTCTATGGATGGTAAGCAGTGCTAAACTTGAGTCGAGTGTCAAGACTCTCCTGCATGCTTCACCAAAAATGGGATGTGAATCTTGAGTCACGATCAGACACAATACTAACCGGTACTCCATGTAACCTTATAATTTGTCATATATACATGTCAGCTAGAATATTTGTGGACTGTCCAACTCTGAACGGCAAAAAATGTGCCGATTTGGTGAGTCGATCAACAATAACCCAAACTGCATCCTTTCCACTAGGGCTTCTTGGAAATCCTGTAACAAAATCTATAGTGATATGTTTCCACTTTTATTCGGGGATGGGAAGCGGTTGTAACATACCAGTGGTTCTCTGATGCTCGGCCTTAACCTGCTAATAGACCAAACATTTTGCCATAAAATGCGCAATCACTCTCTTCATCCCATGCCACCAATAGTACTACCTCAAATCTTGGTACATCTTCGTACCTCCAGGATGAATAGAGTACATGGCGCTATGTGCTTCAGACATCAACTCATGTCTCAACTCCCCATTCGGAACATATAGACAATTTTTGCACCTTAGCGTCCCGTCCTCATGGATTCAAAGTTTCGTCTGCATGTCGGCTTCCGTCTTCTCTTTTAGTCTCTGGAACCTAGCATCTGTAGGCAATGTCGCCTTAATTCTCTCCACTAGTGATGACTTAACCTCAAGATTTGCCAATTGCCCACTCGACCCTGGCAAAATAACCTCTATCCCGAGCTCCTGTAGGTCCTCTAATAGTTGGGGCTGCGTCATTAAGAAATAAGTTGTGGTCTTTCTGCTGAGTGCGTCAGCTACGACGTTTGCTTGTCCGGATGGTACTACAAATCTATATCAAAATCGACCATCAACTATAACTAACACCTTTGCCTCATGTTGAGCTCTTTTTGAGTATAGACATACCTCAGACTCTTGTGATCAGTAAAAATTTCTACCCACTCTCCATAAATATAGTGCCTCCAAATCTTTAATGCAAATATTATCGCAACTAGCTCGAGATCATGCGTCGGATAGTTCTTCTCATGAACCTTCAGCTGCCTTGATGCATAAGCGATAACTTTGTCATGTTGCATCAAAACACATCCTAGTCCACTACCTGACGCATCACTATAAACTACGAATCCTTCTGATCCTGAAGGAAGAGTCAAGACTGGTGCTGTCGTTAATTGTCTCTTTAACTCCTCAAAGGCCTTCTGGCAATCTTCCGTCCATGCAAACTCCTGGTATTTACGTGTCAACCGCATCATAGGCTCTGCAATCCTTGAGAAGTTCTCCATGAACCTCCGAAAATATCCAGCAAGTCCGAGAAAACTTCTCACTTCCGCAACTGATGTAGGTGTGGGCCAAGTTTTTATTGCAGCAACCTTCTTCGGATCAACTGAAAGTCCTTCTCCTGAGATGATATATCCCAGGAAAGGCACCCTATCCAGACAAAACTCACATTTGCTGAGTTTGGCGTACAGCCTCTCCTATCTCAGCGTCTCCAGCATGATTCTGAGATGCTCCTCGTGCTCTTCGTGGCTCTTGGAGTATATCAAGATGTCATCAATAAACACCCCAAACTGGGTGCGTTTTGCTAAACGAAGCGACTTGGTTGTGTGAAAATTTTATCGAAAGGTGCGTATCGTCAATGCAGATGTGTGAGATTTCACAGAAGTTGATTTGGATGTGCGTGCACACCGGAATCAACGCGTATCCGTCAAAAATATCCCGTATCGGGCCTGTTCTGAAACTCATTGGAACTTTGTGTGTGCTTGTCGTTTCATAACAAAACATGCGTCATCGGATTTGTAGCATTTTGCTGGTCCTGTGACCCAAATTTGGTTCAATTCTGAGAACGTTGACAAAATCCCGTATCGTGGGCCCCACGACTCCACTTGACGGACGATTTTATGATCGGCTCATCGGAATCCAGTTCTGGATATTCCATTGAGTTCGTATTGTCGTTATGGACTTGTAGACATTAAGTTTTACGAATTTGGATAACTTTGTCTCTGGCACATTTTTTGGTGCGAGTGGGGCCACATGTGGATCCCACTTCAACCAGAAACTGTCAATTTTGTCCTTGTGTCCAAATTGGACTTATGGGTAGGCAATCCTAGATATTTCATGTCTTCTGAGAGTGATGGTAATATTTGTTTCAGCATCCGAAGGCGTTCCTGGAGATTTCACATACACCGGAGCAATTGAAGGAGTTCAAACCATAGGCAAGTGTACATTGCCAAACTTGCAGTAGTTATCTGATATTTTTGCTTGAGTTATTTATATATATATGGTCTGTGATGTACATATTCAACCTAGGACCATGAGACGTTGCTTAGCGTCCGAACAAGATTCAGGTGTCGATGCCGTACGCGGAGTCGTGTAACGTCACCTAGAGAGTTGATATTACGATCCTATATTCCGTGCTTGCTTTATCAAGTACGTCATACCATAGGACACTTGACACTATTCATGAGACAGAATCTTTTTTGGGTTATTCATGGTGATTCTGCATAGGCTTATAGGATTCGTGACATAGATCTTGCATATACATAGATATTATTATGACTCGATGTACTAGCTAGAGGTCATGATCTTGCGTGTTATGGACATGAGACATCGTGGACATGAGACGTGTGATTACATTGGGTGGGAAGAGACACACAGCTACAGGCTGATTACATACATATATATTTATTATTGTGGTGTTGTAGCATCTATATCAGAGCTAGGCCCATTACGTGATATTACTGCTACCGGCTCCCCGACACAGAGCTTGTAGTGGTCTCACCCTGAGTACTAGTGATGCTCTCGCTTACATATCACATAGCTGGCTACATAGTTTATCCTATGGATATTTATTTTCTTATTTACTGCATTTTATTTGGCTTGAGTTATTCTTGTACCTTGCTATGTCCCCTGAGGACCTGGATCCGGATTATGTCCCCAGGTTTAGCAGAGGAGATCTACCCTGAGGTATACAGGACAGAAGCAGACACTAGAGCAGTACCAGCACTAGAGGACGAGGTATTGCCAGAGGATTTCTCCTGAGTATTGTTTTATATACTCAGTTATTTATGTTTCTAGTTTCTCTATTTCCAGTCTCTTGGATTATTGTACCAAACTCATTATCGGGTTATTCTCCGAGATATTTTATTGAGACTTGTTGATTTATATTTCATCTTGATTATTCTGATATTTGAACTGTGATTACCTTCTGTGGATGAGATTAGAACTAGACTGTGACTTGTATCGTAGACCTTTATTGTTGTGTTACAGCTTAAGTATACTCTAATGGGTCTATTAATTTGGGTTTGTCTATTGGTGTGTGCTGTCACGACCCGCACCCGGGGTAAGGGTACTAGTCAGAAACAATGCCCAGCCTACGCCGCAGAATCGGCGGTAGAACGCTGTCTAGAAAGTCTATCTAATATAATAAACCACCAAAAGATAGTGTACTCAATCACAGAACTAAGATAGAATGAACACGGATCAGATAAGAATAGAATAGTCATCAACTCATGAGTTTAAAATAATACATCAATGAGTCTGAAGAGTAATAACATAAGCTGAAGACAAATCCAGTACAAAAGAATACTATCATACTACAAGCTACACTCCAGGGTCAACTGTCTCAGTTGGGATAAGTCCCTCTTGAGCCAGGGTCTCCGAATCTAAACCCACAACATCCTGGGGTCCATAATAGGTAGGGTACTCCTCAGTGTCATCTGGAAAAATATATCCAGTCAGGAAAGGAGCAGAGTACATCTCTAACAGCAGTTCTAATCCATGATAAAAACTATGTAACAGTAAATAGCTGTGGATAAACAAGATGCACAAAATAGATACAAGAGATATATAGACAATAAGAAAATACTAGAAAAAAATACAATAATGAACAATATGCCAATGAAACAATAATACTAATGACTAAGTGTGTGAGTACTAGCTTAACATGTGATCGGCTTGGGCAAGATACAATACGGCCTGGCTAATCATACGTGCGGTGCATGATCAACACTATTCGCTTACCAATACTTTATTCAATAGGAATTTGATCACATATCTATACTAATACTCCCCACCCCCAACTGGTATAATAGATCCAACCACGGTATGCTATGGCACTAGATTTCCCAAGAAGATAGCTAGTCTCCCCGAGAATCGGTGTCTGTACATGTACAAGATAACCAATGAAACAATACTTGCACCATATACACCATATACCAAGGAATAACATCTCATGACGAGATCCGGATATACCAATCCGTGTAACCATAGTGTCGAGAGAAACATGTAAATCTATACTAGATACAACGAACATAGAGGATATCATAAATGAGAAACTATCAGAGAATGTACTCGCCTGAAATCCAAAGAACAGTCTCACAGATGTCTGACTCGGTGCCTCGAAGACCTAGATATGGAATACCACATTAAAACAAGGTCCCGGAAAGAGAACAAGTCAAACTAGTCAACTCCTAGGTCAATAAATAAATTCTAAGTCAAAAGTCAACTATGGTCAACTCTAAAGTCAACTAAAGTCAAACCAAGGTCAACCTCACAAGAAATCTATATAAATAATATAGAAATAAAATACAACAATTTAGGAATAAAAATTAGATCCCAAATCATACTCACACAAAGTATACTACTAATACAAATAATATATACCCTAAAATAATATATATACAAACCAATATGTATACAAATAACATAATATATTATTACAAATATTATACAAAACACATATATATACACACATATATATATACAATAATAATATATATAATATAATTTAAAACTGCCAAAGCGTCACTGAAAACAGTGAACAAAATAAGATAAAATAAAAACAGGTTTAATAGTGACAGTCTTGACTGTCACTGAAAATTCGTCGCAGAAACTCCATATACAAAATCGCTGCTGTCACAGTTTGCTGACAGTTTCAAACTGTCACAAAAAAAACGTCGCTGAAAGGTTGCCGCTCAAAACTGCCGCAGCATTAATGACAGATCTGTCATTAATGCTGACCACTGTACAGTGGCTGCTGTTCAAACCAAATAATGACAGTTTCACTGTCATAGAAACCACTGTCACCAAAACAAATAAAATATATATATATATATATATATATATATATATATATATATATATATATATATATATATGCAATAATAATCATAATACATATATATAAATAAATAATTATATACTTATATATATATGCACATATAAACTTATAATTAAATACTAATAGTTACAACACATGCACATATTAATGTTCATATTTTACATGGCTAGAAGCACACCTAAAATATATACATTAATATACAAATAATTACATAATAATTATAAATAATATAATTACACAATTAAACACATAAATATATTTTATAAAATATTTATGTATAATTTATACTATTAACATAAGTACATATATAATTACATGCAAGAAAGCTACATATTATATTTGTACATCATATTAGCACACACAAAAATATATAGATCTATGCTACAATAATTACTATAATAAATACACAAAATAAATATATAATATCTATATATATTTACTAATTATAATTGAAGAATTTAAACCATACATAATTAGATCTATTCAAAAATCTACACAATTGGAGAGTATCACACCGTATCCCACTAGATCTAGGATACGCATGTGACACGAGTCCAACACACAACCAATTGCACCCCGAAGGATACAAACAAATCACAAATAATATTTATGAACAAATCAAAGTGTCAAAAGTAGATCTATGTGTCCGTGTCAAAATACGACATGTTCAAAGCCCCGTGTCGGAGGAAAAACCCCCAAAATGACACGTATCACCAAATAGTTGGGATACGAACCACAAGTACCCAAATATGGACACGACACAAGCCCCAAACACATAAGCACATGTCCAATTGATCTATAGGATCAATTGACACACACAACAAAATATAAATTCGGAATTTCAACAAAATTGACACAAAAAGCACCATAACTTTCTCCATGGGTCTCCTATGAACATAAAACAAAGTCCTATGGATAGTACATACATATGGGTTGATTTTACATGATTAAATCTCAGATTTAGAAGCTATTTTAATGGAAAAAAAACTGAATTATACCTATTGGGAGATGGATTCCCAATGAAACCTCCAATTGAGAAGAACTTGCTTCCAAATTGTAGATCATTGCTCCTCTTTGTAGATCCTTGCTTTCTTCTTCTAGATCCTTGCTTCCTCCTTCTCTAATGGTGAATTGGAAAGAATTTGGAATGAATTTGGTAGGGAATTGGAATGGGAATGGAGGGAATTTGGGAGTGGAAAATTCTAGATCTAGATTTGGAATGAGAATGAGAGGAGAGAAAAATTTCCCCCCTCTTTTAATAGGTCGGCCTTGTCCCTCTCCCAAGCAATTGTAAAATATCCAATGTACCCCTTGGGGCCTCTCATGAAGAAATAATTAAGGAAGGAAGCTTCTAGTCTAATCACTTAATTAATTTAATCCATCTCCTTAACTATGGGCTTTATAAATGGGCCAAATCTAACTATTTAATTCATGTTGGTCCATGGGTCCAAACTACACTAGTTGGGTCCACTAAAATAAGTTCAAAATAATTAAATAACATCCAACAATAATTAAATAATACAACAAAAATTATTTACCATGCACAATATTTATTTAAATAGGAAATTACTAAAATACCCTTTTTCCTAAAATGTGGTAGTGACAAGTCTACCCTCCTTAAAATAATTTTGTCCTCGAAATTCAAAGACGAAAACTACCCCCAGAAAAATACAGAACAGAACTAAAGAATCACAATTAACTAATGAACAGAACATAACAATGAACAGAACATAACTAGAATAACATACCTCAAGGTACAAACAAATATGGATAACGCTCTCGCATGTCATCCTCTCTCTCCCAAGTAGACTCCTCCGGAGAGTGATGCCTCCATGCGACGCGTACCAAAGGAATAGTCTGGTTCCTCAGCACCTTCTCTCTCCGATCCAGAATCTCAACTGGCTGCTCTGGATAGCTAAGAGTAGGGCCCACCTCTATCTCCGAGTGATCCAATACATGACTAGGATCTGCCACGTATTATCTCAACTGCGATACATGAAACACGTTGTGCACTCCCTCCAATGCAGGTGGCAAGTCTAGTCTATAAGCAACTGCACTGACCCTCTCTAGAATAGTGAAAGGTCCGATGAATCGCGGACTAAGCTTTCCGCCTCCACCGAAGCGAATCGTGCCTCGTGTTGGAGAAATCCTCAGAAACACCAAACCACCCACCCAGAACAAAACACCATCTTAAGAACTTAATCTATAACAAACAAGAACAAGCACAAACAAAATCTAAACTATACCTCAAACTCCAAAGGTCTCCGATGGCTATCGGCCCAATGCCGCTGTCTGTCCTGCGCCACTCGAAGTCTGTCTCTGATCAAATGAACCTTCTCCGCGGCATCCACAACCATCTCTGGCCCAAGCAAAATTCTTTCTCCAACATCGTCCCAAGACAAAGGAGTACGACACCTCCAACCATATAGAGCTTCAAAAGGTGACATCTCTATACTGGCCTGGTAACTGTTGTTGTAAGCAAACTCTACCAAATGGAGATGGTCCTCCCAAGAACCCCCAAAATCTAGTACACAAGTGCGCAACATATCCTCGAGAGTCTGGATAGTCCTCTCTGACTGTCCATCTGTCTGGGGATGATATGCAGTACTGAACTTGAGCTGAGTGCCCAAACTCTCCTGCAAACTCCTCCAGAAATGAGAAGTGAAACGACTATCTCGATCTGAGACTATGCTGACGGGAACTCCGTGTATCCTAACGATCTGCCTCACATACATCTCTGCCAGCTTCTCCGTAGACAAACCCACTTTGAAAGGCAAAAAGTGGGCCGACTTGGTCAATCTATCAACAATGACCCAAATCGCGTCTTCCCTCCTGGAGATCGTGGAAGTCCGGACACAAAATCTATAGTAATGTATTCCCACTTCTACTCTGGAATGGGTAATGGCTGAAGTAACCCTCATGGCCTCTGCCTCTCGGCTTTCACCTGCTGGCACACTAAGCATCTGGATACAAACTGTGCCACTTCCCTCTTCATGCCATACCACCACACACTCTCTCGCATATCCCGATACATCTTGTTAGCACCTGGATGTATGGAATACTGAGAGCGATGCGCTTCCTGCAATACCTCCTCTCACAACTCCCCACTAGGCACACACAATCTAACTCCATGCCTCAAGGATCCATCCTCTGCAATAGTAAAATCATCCTCCAATCCTGCTCCCACCTGAGCTCTGATACTCCTCAAAGATACATCATCATACTGTGCTGCCTTGATCCTGTCCATCAAATCTGAGTGTATCTGTAATCCCCACATCTGCATAGCACACCCAGGAACAATCACCTCAATGCCCAAGCTCTCCAAGTCCTCCAACAGATATCGATCCTGCGTCAAGAACATAGCTACCGGATACCTGCTCAAAGCATCGGCAACTACATTGGCTTTTCCAGGATGATATTGTAAAGAGATATCAAAATCCTTCATCAGTTCCAACCACCGACGCTGCCTCATGTTCAACTCCTTCTGCGTGAAAACGTACTTCAAACTTTTGTGGTCTGTGAAGATCTCCATACGCTCTCCGTACAAATAATGTTTCCACAACTTCAGGGCGAATATGACAGCTGCAAACTCCAAATCATGGGTAGGATAGTTCTTTTCATGAGGACGCAATTGCCTGGATGCATAGGCAATCACCTTCCCATGCTGCTGAAGAACACAACCTAAACCCTTTCCCGATGCATCACTATAAATAGTGAAACCTCCGGACCCTGATGGCAACGTCAAAATAGGAGCAGACGTCAACCTCTTCTTCAACTCCTTAAAAGCAACCTGACAATCCTCCGTCCAAACAAACTCCACATCCTTCCTTGTGAGTCTGGTCATCGGTTCGGCAATCCTCAAAAAATCTTGCACAAACTTCCTGTAATAGCCTGCCAATCCCAAGAAACTTCTGATCTCTGCTACTGAACTCGGAGTCTTCCAAGATTCCACTGCTGAAATCTTCTTCGAATCCACTGAAATACCATCACCAGTCACAACATGCCCCAAGAATTCTACTTTGTCCAAGAAAAACTCACATTTGGACAACTTCCCATACAACTTCTCCTTCCTCAGCACATCCAACACAATCCTCAAATTCTCCTCATGCTCCTCCGGTGTCCTCGAGTATATGAGTATGTCGTCGATGAACACCACCACGAACTTGTCAAGGTACTGATGGAACACCTTGTTCATCAAGTTCATAAATACCGCCGGTGCATTAGTCAAACCAAACGGCATCACCATAAACTCGTACTGACCATACCGAGTTCTAAAAGCAGTCTTCGGTATGTCCTCCGGCTTCACCTTCACTTGATGGTAGCCTGATCTCAAATCTATCTTAGAAAATACCTTCGCACCACTCAACTGATCAAACAGATCATCAATCCGTGGCAAAGGATACTTATTCTTGATAGTGAGATTATTCAAAGCCCTGTAATCAATGCACATGCGCACCGATCCATCC
The DNA here is from genome assembly GCA_036927795.1 of Iris macrosiphon. Taxonomy (NCBI): domain Eukaryota; kingdom Viridiplantae; phylum Streptophyta; class Magnoliopsida; order Asparagales; family Iridaceae; genus Iris; species Iris macrosiphon. The sequence goes on along the minus strand of JAYESA010000004.1, from coordinate 270,956,039 downwards.
TTCTTCGGTACAAACAATACCGGGGCTCCCCATGGTGAAGAACTCGATCTGATAAACCCCTTATCCTGCAATTCGTCCACCTGCTTCTTCAACTCGACCAGCTCGCTGTTGTTTACTATATAGACATGCTGCGAAATTGGTTCTGCACCTGGCACCAAGTCTATAGAAAATTTAACATCTCGATCTGGTGGCAATCTTGGCAATTCCTCAGGAAACACATCCAAGAATTCTGCTATCAACGGATGCGGCAACTCCTTGTCTTCCACCATAGCTCCACAAATAATGCTTTCTCCCTGCTCTGCAGCTCCTCTAGCAAACTCGAACTCTGGCTCTCCTGGCGAACCAAATAAAACTCTACCTCCTCTACAGTCTATGCTAGTACGGTGCCTACTCAACCAATCCATCCCGAGTACAATATCGTAGGTCAGAAGTGGCATTACAAGTAGACACGCACTCAACTCCCGGCCTCCCAGAGTAACTCTCCGATCCTTGCAAATATCATTAACCAGGATAATGCCTCCCCCGGTCATGATCTTGCAAGTCCTAAGCAAAGACTCAGCTACTAAACCATGCTTCAGAGCAAAAGAAACAGATACAAAACTATGGGAAGCACCACTATCAAACAAAGCTAAAGCTAGAATGGAATCAAGAAGAATAGAACCTGCGATGACATCTCCTGTGGGTTCCTCCTCTTCGACGGTCATAGCAAACGCTCGTCCCTGTCGAGCACCTTCCTGCTGTTGATGCTGGACAAAACGCTATTGCTGTGTCGGAAGCGGTCCCCTCGGCTGTGCTGCAGGTGGTCTCGTCTGTATCCTCGGAGCTGGAGCTGCTCCTTGAACTGCACGACGAGGACACTCCCTCGATTGATGCCCTTCAGTACCACAATACAAACAAACTCCTAGCCTCCTCCTGCAAACTTCCCAGATGTGGCCGGGCTTCTTGCAGAAGTTGCATGGGGCCTGCTGTAACTGCCTCTGCTGCTGAGGTGCCTGGTGAAAAGGCGCTCTAGCTGGAGTCTGGTTCTGCTGTGGCTGCTGGAAAGGTCTGGACTGGAAATGAGGACGTTTGGCAGATACTGCACTGCCGTTGGCCCCCAGAAAAGAATCACGGTCTCTCTTGGTCTTCAAACCCAGATCCCGCTCAACCTTGCGTGCCTCCGCAAGTATCTCCGAGTATGTCTCATAAAAAGACGGAATAAGAATCTTCACCTCCCAGTTTAGACCCTCACGGAAACGAATAGCTCGAACCTCCGGCTCCCTCACCAAGTACTCTGCAAATCGGCTCAACCTACCGAACTCCGCAGCGTATTCCTCCACAGACATGCTCCCCTGAATGAGACTCTCAAATTGTCTCCCCAAGTCAAGCCTGTCTATCCGGGCAAAAAACTTCTTCTTGAAAAGGTCCTTGAATACCTCCCAAGATTGTCCTGCGTCAACTAGAACCGGCTCATTCCTGAACCAAGTGCGAGCGACGTCGAACAGTTGAAGTCCTACCGCCTCAACCTTCAGATCTTCAGAAAGACGGGACATCCTCATAAGACACTCAATGTCCTCGAGCCAATCATCAGCATAGACGATGCCCTCCGTCCCTTTGAAAACCCTAGGCTCCAGTTTCTTGAAGTCCTGAATGTTGCCTGGCCGAAGCTGAGCAACTTGAGGAACAACCTGCTGCTGGATCGGAACTCCTCTCTCAACTACAGCACGAGCAAGATGATGAGCACTCTCGATGCCCTGCCGTAGAACGTCGGTCTGCCTCTGATGTGCCTCTGACTGAGCCCTCTGTGCCTCGAGCATCTCACGAAACAGTGTAAACATCTGTGACGCCTCTGCTGGCACAGGAGGTGGAGGTGGAAGCCCCTCAGATACAGCTGGTACAGTCCTCTGAGTAGGTGGTGGACCTCCGAAAGCAGCTGACACTCCAATCACCGGAGAAGTGACTGGTGCAGGCCCTCGGGATGTCGCAGACCTCTCAGAAGCTGCTCTCCCCTGCTGTGATCTAGTCTTAGGCGGCATCCTGAGACAAAGCGAAAGAAAGAATCAATATGGCACAAGATGTAAGACATCAAGGAAAGGACAGTTTAAGAGATCAAGTATCAATATCAAAGGAGAATAGTTGAATCAAAAGAATTTTCCTAGATGTGATTGAGTATCTCAGCCTATATCATATATCCTATCGCAGGCTCGCAGTAGTACAACTAAGTTGTCGCACTACCACGATATCACATACTTGTGAAGCTAGACCTGCATGGGCCACCACCAAAAACGTGTCACGATCCGCACCCGGGGTAAGGGTACTAGTCGAAAACAACGCCCAGCCTACGCCGCAGAATCGGCGGTAGAACGCTGTCTAGAAAGTCTATCTAATATAATGAACCACCAAAAGATAGTGTACTCAATCACAAAACTAAGATAGAATGAACACGGATCAGATAAGAATAGAATAGTCATCAACTCATGAGTTTAAAATAATACATCAATGAGTCTGAAGAGTAACAACATAAGCTGGAGACAAATCCAGTACAAAAGAATACTATCATACTACAAGCTACACTCCAAGGTCAACTGTCTCAGTTGGGATAAGTCCCTCTTGAGCCAGGGTCTCCGAATCTAAACCCACAACATCCTGGGGTCCATAATAGGTAGGGTACTCCTCAGTGTCATCTGAAAAAATATATCCAGTCAGGAAAGGAGCAGAGTACATCTCTAACAGCAGTTCTAATCCATGATAAAAACTATGTAACAGTAAATAGCTGTGGATAAACAAGATGCACAAATAGATACAAGAGATATATAGACAATAAGAAAATACTGGAAAGAAATACAATAATGAACAATATGCCAATGAAACAATAATACTAATGACTAAGTGTGTGAGTACTAGCTTAACATGTGATCGGCTTGGGCAAGATACAATGCGTCCTGGCTAATCATACGTGCGGTGCATGATCAACACTATTCGCTTACCAATACTTTATTCAATAGGGATTTGATCACATATCTATACTAATACTCCCCACCCCCAACTGGTATAATAGATCCAACCACGGTATGCTATGGCACTAGATTCCCCAAGAAGATAGCTAGTCTCCCCGAGAATCGGTGTCTGTACATGTACAAGATAACCAATGAAATAATACTTGCACCATATACACCATATACCAAGGAATAACATCTCATGACGAGATCCGGATATACCAATCCGTGTAACCATAGTGTCGAGAGAAACATGTAAATCTACACTAGATACAACGAACATAGAGGATATCATAAATGAGAAACTATCAGAGAATGTACTCGCCTGAAATCCAAAGAACAGTCTCACAGATGTCTGACTCGGTGCCTCGAAGACCTAGATATGGAATACCACATTAAAACAAGGTCCCGGAAAGAGAACAAGTCAAACTAGTCAACTCCTAGGTCAATAAATAAATTCTAAGTCAAAAGTCAACTATGGTCAACTCTAAAGTCAACTAAAGTCAAACCAAGGTCAACCTCACAAGAAATCTATATAAATAATATAGAAATAAAATACAACAATTTAGGAATAAAAATTAGATCCCAAATCATACTCACACAAAGTATACTACTAATACAAATAATATATACCCTAAAATAATATATATACAAACCAATATGTATACAAATAACATAATATATTATTACAAATATTATACAAAACACATATATATACACATATATATATATACAATAATAATATATAAAATATAATTTAAAACTGCCAAAGCGTCACTGAAAATAGTGAACAAAACAAGATAAAATAAAAACAGGTTTAATAGTGACAGTCTTGACTGTCACTGAAAATTCGTCGCAGAAACTCCATATACAAAATCGCTGCTGTCACAGTTTGCTGACAGTTTCAAACTGTCACAAAAAAAAACGTCGCTGAAAGGTTGCCGCTCAAAACTGCCGCAGCATTAATGACAGATCTGTCATTAATGCTGACCACTGTACAGCGGCTGCTGTTCAAACCAAATAATGACAGTTTCACTGTCATAGAAACCACTGTCACCAAAACAAATAAAAATATAAAAATATATATATATATATAAATATATATATGCAATAATAATCACAATACATATATATAAATAAATAATTATATACTTATATATATATGCACATATAAACTTATAATTAAATACTAATAGTTACAACACATGCACATATTAATGTTCATATTTTACATGGCTAGAAGCACACCTAAAATATATACATTAATATACAAATAATTACATAATAATTATAAATAATATAATTACACAATTAAACACATAAATATATTTTATAAAATATTTATGTATAATTTATACTATTAACATAAGTACATATATAATTACATGCAAGAAAGCTACATATTATATTTGTACATCATATTAGCACACACAAAAATATATAGATCTATGCTACAATAATTAATATAATAAATACACAAAATAAATATATAATATCTATATATATTTACTAATTATAATTGAAGAATTTAAACCATACATAATTAGATCTATTCAAAAATCTACACAATTGGAGAGTATCACACCGTATCCCACTAGATCTAGGATACGCATGTGACACGAGTCCAACACACAACCAATTGTACCCCGAAGGATACAAACAAATCACAAATAATATTTATGAACAAATCAAAGTGTCAAAAGTAGATCTATGTGTCCGTGTCAAAATACGACATGTTCAAAGCCCCGTGTCGGAGGGAAAACCCCCAAAATGACACGTATCACCAAATAGTTGGGATACGAACCACAAGTACCCAAATATGGACACGACACAAGCCCCAAACACATAAGCACATGTCCAATTGATCTATAGGATCAATTGACACACACAACAAAATGTAAATTCGGAATTCCAACAAAATTGACACAAAAAGTACCATAACTTTCTCCATGGGTCTCCTATGAACATAAAACAAAGTCCTATGGATAGTACATACATATGGGTTGATTTTACATGATTAAATCTCAGATTTAGAAGCTATTTTAATGGAAAAAAAACTGAATTATACCTATTGGGAGATGGATTCCCAATGAAACCTCCAATTGAGAAGAACTTGCTTCCAAATTGTAGATTCTTGCTCCTCTTTGTAGATCCTTGCTTTCTTCTTCTAGATCCTTGCTTCCTCCTTCTCTAATGGTAAATTGGGAAGAGTTTGGAATGAATTTGGTAGGGAATTGGAATGGGAATGGAGGGAATTTGGGAGTGAAAAATTCTAGATCTAGATTTGGAATGAGAATGAGAGGAGAGAAAAATTTCCCCCCTCTTTTAATAGGTCGGCCTTGTCCCTCTCCCAAGCAATTGTAAAATGTCCAATGTACCCCTTGGGGCCTCTCATGAAGAAATAATTAAGGAAGGAAGCTTCTAGTCTAATCACTTAATTAATTTAATCCATCTCCTTAACTATGGGCTTTCTAAATGGACCAAATCTAACTATTTAATTCATGTTGGTCCATGGGTCCAAACTACACTAGTTGGGTCCACTAAAATAAGTCCAAAATAATTAAATAACATCCAACAATAATTAAATAATACAACAAAAATTATTTACCATGCACAATATTTATTTAAATAGGAAATTACTAAAATACCATTTTTCCTAAAATGTGGTAGTGACAAGTGCTGCTGGCCATTGCCACGTGTTTAGTCCCTCGGTATTTTGGGACTGAGACGTGACATGAATTAATGGTGGAAAGAAGGAATTGGGGATCTCAAAAATAAATAAAAAATTAAGAGGAGAGAGAGAAGAGAGGCTCTTATGGTCGCTCCCTTTTCCCCCTCTCCAAGTCATTGCCAATTGTCCAATATGCCCTCTAATGGTTCATTATGAATAGTAATTAAGGAGGGTATATTAGGAAGGGTTCTAAATAATCTATATTAGCTCTAATATACTTAATTAATTAATGGGAATGGGTCTATTGGGCTTGGTCTATATTAGGCTCATTGGTTGTCATGACAATTCTAGTTGGGCCTACAAGTGTCAAGTCTAAATATTGGGCTAGTCTCTTTCTCTAATTAAAATAAATAACACAAGTATCTAACTAAATAATTAATACAATCATCACAATAATATTCAATATTATATTCCTAAAATTAAATATACATGTCAAATTACCAAACTACCCCAGGTTGAAAAAGTGAGGGTGACAATCCTACTCACCTTAGAAAAACTTTGTCCTCGAAATTAAGGAAGAAACTAACTACCAAAAGCAATCAATACAAGCAAGAAAAAATTTATATCTCACGGCTCAAACATATAAGGATATTGCTCGCGTATCTCGGTCTCTCGCTCCCAGGTACTCTCTCCTGGCGAGTGATGCCTCCACGCGACGCACACCAAAGGAATCATTTGGTTCCACAGCACCTTCTCCCTGCGATCCAGAATCTCCACGGGTTGCTCCGGGTAGTTGAGAGTCAGACCAACCTCGATCTCCGAGTGATCTAGTACATGGCTAGGATCCGCCACGTACCGTCTCAGCTGTGACACGTGGAACACGTTATGCACTCCCTCTAATGCAGGCGGTAAGTCTAGTCTGTAGGCCACTGCACCGACCCTCTCTAGAACACTGAAGGGTCCAATGTACCGTGGACTAAGCTTTTTGCCTCCACTAAAATAAATCGTGCCCCGTGTTGGAGAAATCCTCAAGAACACCATATCGCTAACATATCATGAAACACAGCCTTAGCACTCTAACTAAACAAGCAATCACAAGCAATGCAAAACAAAATATATACCTCAAACTCCAATGGTCTCCGGTGGCTATCGACCCAATGCCGATGTATGTCCTGCGCCACCCGAAGTCTATCCTTGATGAGCTTCACCTTCTCAACTGTATCCACGACCATCTCTGGTCCCAATAAGGCTCTCTCACCAACATCATCCCATGATAACGGAGTGTGGCATCTCTGTCCATACAACGCCTCAAATGGTGACATCTCTATAAGGGTCTGGTAGCTGTTGTTGTAAGAAAACTCTACCAAGTGAAGGTGATCCTCCCAAGAGCATCCAAAATCCAAAACACAAGTGCGTAGCATATCCTCAAGAGTCTGGATAGTCCTCTCCGACTGTCCGTCCGTCTGAAGGTGATATGCGGTACTGAACTTGAGCTGAGCGCCCAAGCTAGCCTACAAACACCTCCAGAAGTGGAATGTGAAGCGACTATCCTGATCCGAGACTATGCTCACAAGAACTCTATGCAATATGACTATCTGCCGCACAAACATCTCCGCGAGCTTCTCCATATACGTACCCACTTTGAATGGCAGAAAATGGGCTTATTTAGTCAACCTGTCCACGATGACCCAAATCGCGTCTTTACCTCGTGGAGAACGTGAAAGCCCCGAAACAAAATCCATCATCACATGCTCCTACTTCCAGTGTGGAATGGGTAAAGGCTGAAGCAATCACTGGGCATTTGACTTTCCTTTGCCCCGAATTGGCTTGTACCGGTCCGCATGACAAAAAATATATTTATCGTTATCATTATTCTCCTTGTAGTACAACATGCCACAGTTTCGACAATAATCTTTCTTTTCGTAGCCTAATCCGAGTTTCCATATCATCATCTTCGCCTTGTAGAAGTTTTCAGGCAACTCCTTCGATCCTTTTGGCAACAACTCTCTAACAAACTGAATTATCTGGTCGTAGCATTCCTACGGCAAGTTAAAATCAGACTTTAGGTTCAATAGCCGCATTACCACAGACGGGACAGAATGAAAATCACAACCCGGGTATAACAAAGTATCAGCATTCTTGAACATACCATAGAATTCCTTCGCATCAGAATTCGGATCCTCCGAATCAAAACTTGGACCGACCGCATCAAATACCAACTCACGCGCCAGGTTTCGCGGTCATATTCAAAGTTATCTCCGAGAATGGACTCTTCTACCTCCATATTGAAGGAGGAATGATGATATTGCGAAAACAAAGGTTCTTCTTGAGCCATCCACTCCTTGTAGTTCGGTACAAAATCCTTCTTGTAGAGATGCTACCTCACGAGATCCACCTCTTTGAATAGTATATTATGACATTTGACACAAGGACACTTGATGAGCCTCCCATCCATGAAATAAAGTTAACTACTGGCGTATTTGAGAAATTCCTCAACGCCCGTCATGAAATCATCTGTCAACACAATCCTACTCTCGTGTCGTCGATTGTACATCCACGATCGGTCAACTAAGTATCGACTCATTGATTCTGCATGTACCATATATATTAATTCAAATAATATAGATTAATTAGATTTAAGATATTTGCTAAAGGATTAGTTAGTTATGATACTTGATGAAGAAGTCTCATAAAGAACTAAATATTATAAAAGCTAGAGTTAGGATACTTATTTTACATGTATCCAAAACCATACTTTCTCGACACTCATCCGAATATGGCTGATACATGCCTTAGCATAGTAAGGTTGTAAAAGCAAGTAAAAAATAAACTTATCTATCACATGTAAAATAATCGGCAAGGGTTACTACTATCTTATTCAATTTCAAAACTACTAAGAAATAACACTATAAATACTTTAAATTATGCCTAAATGTATGAAATATATTTTCTAAAATGTTATTAATTTATTAATAATCATTTGTTTTTCGATACAAAAAATCTGATACTCCAATCCGTAACCGACGATATGGTCGATACTCAAATTTGCAATTCTATATCTACTTCTAAGTACTTAGTACATAATTATAGTAACTACTAATTACTATTCATATTAGTACTCTAAAGTATAACTATAAACGATTATAATGCAATTCGATTTTTCGATCGATTTATTTGCGCTTTTTTTTTGCTAATATATATAGTAACTAAATATACCGATTTTTTTAAACCGAACAGAATAATGCTCACCCCTATCTGTGACAGTGTCTGTGTCAAAACCCAGATACAACAAAGCCAAATCGTGTCCATGTTTGTATCGAGAAGAAAATTTTGGTAATCAACACTATATTTGTGTCATGTGTCCGTGTTTGTGTCGCATATTGGTAAACATAATTCAATTTCAAAACTAAAGTTTAACCTAAATCAAAACTATCCAACGTGTTGTGTGTCTGTGTTTGTGTCATATGTCTGTGTCCAAATCCTAAATCAAAATAACCTAGTTAGGATCATTACCTGCTGTTGTGGAGGATGACACTCGGCCTAGGCTGTCAATTCTAATTTAGAATGGTGTCGGAAAAATATACAAGTATATCCATTCACTCCTCACATCACATATTTATGTTTAGTATAAGTGTAGAAGGAGGAGTTGGCCAAGGAGGCGACCCACAAGGATCTCTGTCTGGGAGGTGAGTGTGTGTGTTTTGGTATCTGTGTTCTAGTGTCCGTTTCCAATGTATCATGTCTGTAGGTGTCCAGCACCCAAATCCCAAATGTAAAAATTATGTATAACCCCCAAATCCCAAATCCAATAATTAAACAAATAAAAACTAGGATTAGGGTTTACCTTCGAGGAGGGGTGGTGGAGAGGGGGGGTCGAGGAGAGGGGGGCGTAGTGTAAAATTCCTAATTCTGAAAACCGTATTTTTATTTATTTATTTATGGTAATTATGAGCTAAATAGAGAAAATAGATTTTTATTCTGAGGTATTGAGCAGTTAGAGGATTTAGGGAGCCATTATAAAATTTTCCTAAATTTTATTCTATGTAGAAGACCCTTTGACAGTTGCTACCTTAACCGTATACACCAATAACCTATCCAATATATATATATATATATATATATATATATATATATATATATATATATATATATATATATATATATATATATATATATATTATTAATAAGAAAAAGAAAAGAATAGAAAATAGAATTTCCTATCAGACCAAACCCGCAACCCGTTAAAACACACCCGCGCGTAAAGTAAGGAAATAGCAGTTCTCCCCGTGTAAACAGACAACAGCAAACCGCTCACCACACCGCGTATACTTCTCCGCACGTAAACCGCATCAGCAGCAATATCAAAACCACTGCTTATTTTACCCCGCATAAACTCTTCTTTTCACCGCGCGTAAAACCAAACCACAACCCAATAAGAGAAGAAAATATCAGCAGCAGAAGCAAAACCCAATTTTGCTTTGCTTTCCACACTTGTAAGCTCCTCATTCCACCACTCCTTAACACTAATATTACTAAACACCCCAGCCGGAACCAAAACCAATGAAAAGAAAACAGCAGCAGCAGTAGTTTTAGTTTTCTTAAACACTAAGTTTTCCCACCGCCTCTTATTCTCTATATATATATATATATCCATAAACCTCACTTCTTCAACTTACACGATTGTGAACGCTTGCACTATACGAAACTTTGCTCGGCAAGTATACCTTGCCACAGTACTATTATTTACATTCCAAAGGATGCATGATTCTGTTTTATTTATATATTTGCATTGGACCTTGTTCATGAGACCACCCCAGTATTATGGAGTATTATTTGGATTTATTGGTCGTGACACAAGTTTTTACACGAGTTGTGAGTCTCATATAGATCCCGGACTACGTATTGGGTTGATCACCTGTACGTAAGAGCCGTGCGTTAGGGATGACTGCTAATAGAAACTTTGTATGCTAGTAGACCTGGCAGTTATTTAGAGGTTTTATCGTGTCATGAATATGGCATGCTTCGAGCATGGGGTGTGAAGAATAATAAGTAAAGCGTTTGGGCTCCTATGCACTTTTCTCCTGTACGCCCGGATTCTCCACCGGAGAAACGGGTGATGATGACCACTATATATTACTGGCGGCCTCTGTCGTTCAAAAGACGACATGCTTTTAGGCCTCTGATTCTCCTAGAGAATCATGTCAATCCCATTATTTGGCCAAATAGCCCACGTGTTGGAAAGTTGTTCTCAAATTGCATACACTTAGACGGTTAGGCGAACCTGTGGATGTTTTATTTCAGTACTTTATTGGCATGTTTATATGTATCTTGTTACGTCCCTCTGAGGACCTGGTTCCTTTCCAGATATGGACGAGCAGGAGTACCCACCGGAGTACGGACCTGGACCTGAGGCCCTCAGAGTATTTATGAGATATTGACGCTGTTTAGATATTTTGCTACTTTAGTATAGTCGCTTTGTAGTGGATTTGTTTCCACCCGACTACCATACTTGATACTTATTTTGGATATCCAGTTATTATTCAGCTTTTATTCCTACTGATTATTTGTGCTGTGGATGAGACATAGATTTTGTGTGACTTGTTATGACAGTATATTACCACTGATAGATTGCATATTCATATACAGCGTACGTATGTATATGATTTCCATATATTGGAGTTCGTATACATACGGCTGGGCGTGTTACGTATTCCTAGTCCTACGTATTTTGGGACTGGGGCGTGACACGTAGTGGGGGGATCAGGGGTGTCGAGGAGAGGGGACGGTCAGGAAGGAGGGGTTCGTCGGGAAGCTTTCGTCACTCGTCAGGGGAGGGATCGAGGGAAGCTGTCGCCGCTCGTCGTTGGGAAGCTGTCGCCGGAGGAGGAGGAGGAGGAGAGGGGGTCGGAGGGTCGGGTCATGAGGAGGAGAGGGGGTCGGAGGGTCGGGTCATGAGGAGGAGAGGGGGTCGAATGCCGGAGGAGGAGGAGAGGAGTCGGGGTGAGAGAGGAGAGAAATAGTGTTTGGAAGAAATTAAAATGAAACTGGAATGAATTTTAACTTTGGCAGTGACGGAATTTTCCGTCGCTATTTCGTCGCTGAGAAAAATCGACACAACAGCGACGGAAATTAATATATGTTTCTTATATAAATATATTAGTCTCTATGCCGTTGGTTTTTCGTCGCTACACCAGCGACAGAATTTGATTCGTCGCTGAGATCCGTCGTTATTTTACAGTATTTTTGTAGTGATTTTACTGTGTTGGATATTATATTATTTTGTGTTTTTATCTATTTGTGTTGGATATTTTATATATATATATATATATATATATATATATATATATATATATAATGGATTTGTGTTGGATATGTGTGTGGATATGGATGTATGGATATGGTGTATATATATTTTGTATTACAAGTATGTGTGTACCAGAAAATATTTGATTCTGGAAAAAAAAAATATTCAAGTTAGCGAAGGACCAGCGACGGATCAGCGACGAAAAACTAAAAAAATTCAGTCAGTGACGGAATAGCGACGACCAGTGACGGATCAGCGAATAACTTTTTAGTCGCTATTCTGATAGAGTTCATGTCTGATACTCAAATAGTACCAGAGACAGTTGATAATTAATGTTGTTGTTAATTTAGTCGTTAAAGTAGCGAGAAAAATATCAATCTCTATTTCCGTTGAGTAGTCGACCCAACGACGGATCAGAGACGAAAAATAAACAACGCCATTTAAGGTAGCTACAAAAAAATTTGGTCGTTGTTCTGTCGCTATTACTGTTTAGGGACAGAAAATATCAATATAGCGACGAAAACTTTTATCGCTATTTTGCTTTATTTTTGTAGTGAATAGTCAAAATTAGATTCTTGTTCCTAGTATCAATATTTTTTATCTGAACCTTTACTGCTCAACACTTTTTTTCCTCCAGAATTTTCATAATAACTAACTCATAAGTACCTTTCAGAAAAAATTCTAACCCCTGTTTGAAATTTATGTTCAAGGCTTATCGTTTTAATTCTTCTATTGTGTTTTCCAACGATTCTCACTTCAAGAAGTTCTATCAAATTGATCTTCCCTCCTCATGACACCTCAAGCTATCATATTTAGTTTAAGAGTCTCTAATAATATAATGGCAGATGGTTACTATTTAGAGACTCCTATATCGCATGTCTCACTACTTTATCCTAGGTATAGTGTTAAACTATTTTACTAAGAACAAGATCCAAATGATCAACTGTTTTGGGTTATCAAAATGGATGGTTATGAATATCATGGAAATAATGTGGCTAATTAAAATTCTAATAGTACGTTATCTAGAAGGTATACCCTTAACTACTCGAGCAAAACACACGACAACCTTCTCAAGCCTAACTATACAATTACCAATTAAGTCTTAAGTTACCATCAACTAGTGGTACTACTAATTAAAATAAAAATGGAGGATAGTGAATATAAACTTCCCACTGGTAATATTTTGAACAAATAACACACCACCTCAATCAACAACGCTACAAAAAATCACAAACAAAAAATAACTAGTAACTATATTTAAATATTAATAAAAAATGTTATATATATATATATATATATATATATATATATATATATATATATATTTGGTCCCTGAGTGACTAAAATGTACATTTTACAAACATTCAGTAACAAAAAGTTTAATTTTTTCTTTATATATTCACCAAACATGATAATAGCATTTTCCAAAAAAAAAAAAAAAATTAATTCCAGAAAATCAAATTCATTCCGACAAAAGAATTTTCTGCTATAAAGTATTATATTTACTAAACGACCCATGTAGTCAGTTGCAAAAATATCTGTATTAAACTGCAGATAAGCACGTACAACAAATGTATATGATAAGCTTTGTCCTGTACGTTCCCAGCTTCCTTTATCAGGCACGTATCATCTCTACAAGTTGTGAATTATTCTACAAATTCTCTTCGTGAGTAGAAAATTTAAAGAGACTGACTGGGTTGTATATACTTAGGCAAACATAACATGATATCCAGCTCTACGGCAGGTCTGCAATAATTGACAATGATGTACACAGCAATAATGGAATTCTTAATAAAAGAAAACTCAAAATAAAAGAATTCACATCGCTTTGATGACCAGTCTAAGCTCATACAAGCTCAACAAAATTCTGAGCCCAGTATAAAATGTGAGCGTCATCCTGCCCGTCACTAACAATTGCCAAGTAACATGGTTTAAGAATACAATATAGAGCCAAGAATTACACAAGTAGGAAACTCCAATAAGGATGTATAATCTTCGGTAAGCTTCACCACAACCTCCAAACACTCCCAAACATGAGGCGGCTTGGAAGAGCATCAACAAAGTGCAAAAGCTAATATTACATATGCAGCAGATGAACAAGATTCAATGGAGCATGAGTACTTCTGGGCGGAGTTTCGATGGGATAACGTGCAAAAGAAGTACATTAGGAAATATTCTCCAAGGAAATACAGAGATGTTGAAAGAAAATGAAACTACAGGTAAAACCTAACACCTCCGACGAATCGAGCATCAACGGATTATGAGATTGAGCTGAAGATGACCGCCAGGTGCAAATATTGAACAGGTGAAGGATGAAAAAAACAAGAATTAGGACCTCAAATTATTAACCTTGGATAAGTTACTAAGAATGAAATTCAGTTCTGTCAATATCTGAAAAGCCACAAATAGAGATGGGGCTTAATCAATCACATTGTTTGGATGCCAAGCAGATGTGAAATAAGGCATAGATATTCAGTTTCTCAGAGGCCAAGTTACTAGATCTCGTCCAATAGTGGCCTCTTTGTGCTTCAAAGAGAGATTTGTGAACTGTGACTCAAGGTCTCTGCTGTTACTGCGACTGTGAGTAGGGGCAGGTGACGGTGACGGTTGCTGGTGCTGCTGAAACAACAATCGCAAGCGAGCAATTTCTTTTTCCAACACCTCCTGCTGAACTGCAAAGGTTTTTCAAACCAAGTTATTATGATACACACACACACACAGTTCTAGTTCCCATCATTTCTACAAGAAAATCCATAATACTAAGGCCAAACAAAAATATTCTTTAAAAAGCACTATTTCTACAATACTTGGACCAAACTGACACCAACAGCAGGGTCCACATCTTGCAAACAAATAAAGTTGAGTTGCGAAAATGTTATGTTGGAAATCTGGCATCAACAATGGAACCAAATAAAATAATGTGCACATCAACTGTTTTTTGAGATTATTGTGTTCGTGTGTGCAGAATTATTTCCAGGAGCTAACCCTTTAGATTTTAGATTAACGAAAAATCCGAGATGCACTCAATACTTCACCAATATATGAATGTCATTCCTCCACTCTTTTGACTTGTTTCATGGAGATGAATGCAATTCCATAGAAGAACTGTATCAATCTTTACTCTTCCACTACTCTTTTCTGGTTTAGGGGAACTTGTAGGTGCACCTTGGACGAATGAGCTTAAATTGCATGACCAAAAAGGTCAGATTGAACTGAAATATTCTCTAAATAACCCATTTTCTACAATACTTGGTCGTGCAGACACCACCAGATCCATATCATGTGAACAGATACTGTTCCATTGTGAATGTGTTGTGCAATCCAGTTCAAACTCAATATCTTGAATATCTATTACAACCACAACAGAAACCAAAAAATGTATGCATCAACAGGTTTTGAGATTTCTTGTATTCAACCTTTTGTGAGAGGACTAATTCCAGTAACTAATCTGTAAGATCAATGGTCTGGAAGAGTCCAGATGTTCTAAAACTTCACCAATATACTCTTTGTTAATTGTGATGGGATTGTCATTCATCTGTCCTTTGACTTGTGTCATACAGATAAATGCAATCATCTAGAGCAAACTGTATCCTCTTGCCTCTTTGTCTAAGAGATTTATGGTCAAGAGGAATTTACAGGGTGCTCCTTGGTTGCATGATCTTAAACTGCTGACAAAAAAGGTAGGTCTACCTACCATTTTGTGAACATTGAAAGAAAGAGGAAAGAATGCCCTCGAAAGATCATAATTTGGGGGAAATATGCCCAAGTTTTTGTATATAAAACTCTACACTATGCAGGCTAACGGTAAGCGGCAAAAGACAAGTTTGCCACTCTATGCATATCATCATATTCTTTCCTAATTGCCAATGTTCTAAATTTCGCTAGACGGAATCGATGCGCCAGAGGGATGCCTAGCGCCTAGGCGCCGAACTGAATTTTTTTTTTCGAACATGTAATAGACATAATTACTTTGTATGTATGAAAATGACACAAAAGTTTATGTGCTCTTGTGACTAGCAAGATTGGGTTTAAGTCTGTGGCTATGCGCCGCCCAAAGCTTTTTTATTTTATTTTTTGTGTACAGTGTGGGTCGCGATGGAACCCTAATAATAATAAGGGATGAGAGGAGAGGATCCAACCGCCTCCCTCCTCTCGAGTCGACATCCCGCCTCCGCCTCCATTCCATCTCTCCTCTACAATATCTAAAAACAGAAGCAAAAGCAACAGCAGATAAGTTATAAATTTTGATTTTTTTATTTTATTTTAAATTTTTTTAATTTCAATTTTGAAATTTCAAATCTGAATTTTTTGAATTTTTTTTTTTTTTGAAAATTTTTAATTGCCGAATCGACCGAATATGCCCGCCTAGGGCCGAAATCCGCCTAGGAAATCTCCATTTCAACATCCAAAAAATGCATAGACATCCCTACGTTCACTGTTCGAGATGTCAGAAATATCGGCCAATGTATTATTTTGAGGCCAAATCAACATACATCAGCCTCATATCTTTTTGGCAAATATCGGCCTATATATCGATTGAAAATCGATACATCAGCCGATTTAAACCGATATTTTGATATTTCGGTTTTAAATGGATTTTTTTGGTCGGATTGAATTGGATATCCATTTGATTAAAAAACCAACTTAACACTCTAACCATTATTTTATTTTTTTTTGAATGATTTTATTTTATTTTATTTTGATTTTGATTTTGCAGAGAATCAGATATTAGAAGAAGAAGAAGAAGAAGAAGAAGAAGAAGAAGAAGAGACCAGACCAGGACCCCAGGTGAGCATCGCCAGCTGCTTTTTAAAAAATTTACTGCTGATTTTTTTTGTTGCTGTTTTTTTTCTTCTGAATTTTTTTATATTTTGCTGCTGCAGTGCATGTAGCCTCAGCTGTGGTTCGAGCCTAATTTGTGAAGTGTGCGGTGAGTGTAGCCTCAGCGAGATCTAGGGGGAATTGTATGTTTTTTTGTTAGTTAATTACTTACTTTTAGCCTTTTAGGATATTTAGAACATTTAGTACATAGAGAAATTTGAATTTGATAGGACATGTAGTATATATAACATATTAATATATTACATATTTATTGGTATCAGATATTTTAATATATCACCCCCATATATCTCCGATATCCGATATCTCAAACCCAAACCAATATGAACCCTATATCTAGAACACTGCCTATGTTTGTATGAATCTTTTTTCTCTGACTACAGACCAATTCAAAACTTGTCCAGAACAACCAGGCATTGCCATTTGCTTATGCAGCTGAGCTAATTGAACTAAGCAAGCAGGTTGTATTTTAATCCAGCTTGAACACAGCCATCAAGCCTTATAATCAACCTTCACTTGATCCAGACATCAACTTTGGAGTATCAATACTAGGGAATTTTTTTGTACCACAAGAACTCAAATCTGCAATTCCAAATAAAATTTGGACACATTATTGTCTGCTAACTCAAATTTGATAAGAGAGATTCAGGTAGCGATTCATTGAAAGTCGGACCTCGGTCTAGCTCTCCCTATATATAGTTGGTCTTGAACCAATGAAAGTAATTTCAACATTTTAGTATCTAACATATCGGAGCCAAGTTGATCACACATCCCAAACCCTAGCCTCCACCAAATATCAAAAACCTAGCCTCCACCAAATATCAAAAAACTAGCCTCCATCATCTTTGCAAATAAAACCTAGCTCCCATCAACCCAAAATTCCTAAGCCCTAACCCTAGTCCTAGCTCCATCTTCATGTATATTTGAAAACCTATCCCATTTGCAACAAACCCACATCAGCCTCTCCATTTCTTCTTCCCCTCTAACAACCCAGCCTGCCAACATATTGCTTATAAACATTTCCAAGCAACTCTCTAAAATCCAAACCGAAAATTCGCCGTCTATCAACATCTTCCTAACTCATCCTCTTTTTCTCCCATCTCTTACCCTTTCCTCTCTGCACAAAATCCCTCCCACACCTACATTCACTAGATCCCCATGCCTACTCAGCCCTCGACAATTAACAGGAACAAACCTTGGCCTAATGAACTTGTGTAGTCTCAACCTTAATTATCAGAACCGGACCGGACATCGAACCGATCAGGACTCAGTCTTGGCCCGGCGCTTCATTAACAACCAAGCTTGAACATGACAATGAGCGTGATTGGCTTAGTGAGTGAAGTATGGACATCTATTGAGTTTGCAAACAAATTTGACCAACAAAGTTCAAAGCATAGTCGACTTGACTTATTAGTTCGACTAGAACTCAAATTCCTTCAAATTTATAAATATAATTTATTTTAAAGAAGCCACTACCTAAATAAGAAAATCCTAGAAAAGAAAGTTATTTATGTAACAGAAATGTTAGCAAACTGTAACATCAAAATGCACATAACCACACATCATCTTTAGTCCCACATCGTCTGGGTTCACAAATGAAAGGTCTCCAACTTACTATAAATGAGGCAAAGAGTAGTAGCAGATTGTACCAAACTAGCAACTAAGGCCCATACAAACCCAGTTGCAGGCCGAATGATTTTTATGTAAATTGGGTCTTTGAAACCCACTTGGTTGCAATAAACCCACATGGGTCAATTTGGGTCACCCGGTTTTTAACGGGTTAATGGTCAAAACAGTCTAATAGGATACCCGGACCGGACCAGCAACTGGGTGAACCGGCTTTCCAGTCAGTCCAGTCCCGGTTTGATAATTATGGTCTCAACCACATTCCATTTCTTTGGCCATGACAAACATGCTCTTGGTCCTCTCTCAGAAATGGACTGATCACAACAAGTACATCCATGAAAACCTTTCCAGCCACCATCTATGGGTGGTTTTCCTTGGAAAAATGAGAATACTCAGTTGGAAGTAACCTTGAGCTCACTCTTGAAAATGTGTTTGAGATCCGTCACCTATATTATGGAGTTCATAGCTACCAATCTGGCCTCCTCTTCCTCGACAGCAACTGGATGCCTAGTCATTGTACACAGTGTATCACTCCACGGTGCTCATCTCCCTCGACCCGTTTCTCCATCGTCTGCCGCCAACTGCCGTAACAGGGCTCCCGATTGCTCCAATATCAACTGGCACAACGACAACAGCATCCACACGAAGGCTCTTGATGGCCTCATGAGTAGCTCCCTCTTTGCCTTCATAGGCTTTTTTCGCCTCCACTGACCAGCATTGCCTCGAGAACGATACAGATGCAACTGAACCTAATGGACAAAATGCTGTGATGACTTCTTGATTGCCCCTTTGACCTCCAGCAAGCAAACAGTCAAACCATCCACCAGTGTGTTACCCGGCCACAACTCCATCGATGGTCTTCCATATATTCAGCTCCGGCGTCAATCTTTGCATGATTTCATCGTCGGCCCATTTTTCAATGTCGCCTTGACTACTCTTTCTTTAAGTCTACACTCCAGCAGCACCCTCAGGCCACCCCGTGGGTAGTTTAAATCCACGTTCCTAAGACGCCTCGGGCCACCTTCAAAGGGGCTACTTTATCAAAGCTCACGCTCCTCTGGCACCCTGGGACCACGGGGCGGCGGGCGGAGGGGGGGGGGGGAGGGGGGGTTCTGTTTCACAAAAGATGAACTATTTCACGAGAACATCCCCACTTCTTTGTTCCCAATGTCATCATCGACGTCCTTGACACTTGTGTCCGACTTCGTCTCCAATGCAGTCATCGATGTCCTTGACACAAAGGTCAATTTACTACCGAGCCCCCACCTACAACGACATTTAACTTTATCAAACACTCATTGGTATAACCATTATCCGACCCCAAAATTTGAGATAAATGCTTGTGTTCTTGTTGTTCATTGGTAATAACCATCATAACTTTGAGAGGGGGGTTAAGTATAGTGTAAACGTATAGGGTGCTACTATCCTTATGTTCATTACTTTATGCTTCTTTTAGTCCCACATTAGCTAGAGTAGGTAGCCTTATAATCCCACACTATATATTGTATATATATTATAATCAGCATTGAACCTAATGAAACCAATCACAAAATTTCAAAAATGTAGTCTGTAACACCGTATCTGTTCAAGATCACGATACATGCTTAAGATTAAAAAAGAGAGACTTTGTCAATGCATAATGATAATTATTCTTGTACATGTTAACATTGTTAGGGATTAGCAGTCTTTCTAGATATCATATATAAAGGAAGTGCAAAAGGAGAATCCATAAACGCAAAAGAGCATCAACATGTCAAGGAGTGTAAGCTTACGGCGCTTGACAAGTTGCTCCTGTGCCAGACTATCCAGTCGTTGCTTCAGAGCTTTATTTTCCAAATCCAATACGATATTCTGCTGGTCCATAAATTTCAGTTCGGCTGAAACTTCCACTCCTCCTGCCTATAAAGTAATGTACTGGTTACAATGTGAAAGCAGGAAGTCATAAATTGTAATGTACTGGAACCAAGAGCATTAATTCTAAGGTGTTGCCAACATTTTACCTGTAAAGCTTGAACATTTCTCTCTAGTTCACCAATGTACTGAAGCTTCCTTACCCGAGATCGCTGAGCAAATTGCCTATAACAATTTAGAACACTGAGTATTCAGAAATAATCTGGGAGTTATAAATACACACAGCAATTTGTATGTGCAGGTCTCATGCATGTAAATACATATATCATAACTGAAAGTATCGAGTCGCACTATCATCAAAATGCCTTCACTGTACATCAAGTCATCAACACAAGATTAACGAGTCCAGAAAACAAAGTGAATACTGAGGTATGTCAGTAGCACCATGGGCAAACATCCTTCAACTTTAAAATTTATATAGACTAAGGTACTTAATTGTTTACGCACCTTGACTCTGTACAGTTTCTTACCCCATAAGAAAACTTGGAATCAATAATTTCCATAATTTCAAATAAAAAAAAGTTCTCAAACTCCATTAAAACTTAGTTTGAATAATGAGAATATTAGCGATGAGACTTGGGATTGTTTAGCAATGATACTTTACTTGGCTGTTTCCTGCTAATTAACATGAGTTCCCAAGGTCAAAAAAACCCCAAAACTTTGATGTCGGCTATTAGAATCCTTTTCTTCCATTCAGCCCTATTAAGGGCCATGTCCTCTCTAACATATAAAAAGCATATCCAAGGTGGGAAAAAAATTTGGAAATAATTCCAGCCACATTTTGGAGGTGGATAAAATCAGTTTCTAGAAAGAAAGAAAAGAAGAAGAAGCTATAGCTATTAGAATTCAATTAAACCAATATATAATAATTAATTAACCAAATGAGGTTGGACTAGAGAAAGGGAACGAAAGCCATTAGGTGATCTTTAATGACCTTGGTAAAGTTTTATTTTTTATAGTAGGCATGTCTTTAACTTTTGCCGCAAGAATCACAATATTCCAAGACTAAAAAGAGGCCATAAATTGACTATGTTATGGATATCCAAACACCATAGTTCTAGGCAAAGTGATTTTTTCTTGGAATTCTCATTTTACCATGATGTTCACAAAAGGGGGCTACAAAAACAGGTTCTAGGAGTAAGTGTATCCAGTTCTAGGACTTCTTCCAGAAAAAATTGGTTAGAGCTATGAAGTGTTACCATTTATATATATCTAAAGGTTCCTCGTGTCAATCCATGTTCTAAATTCCAACGGGGTTATATATTATCCCTCTGCAATATAAGTTAACATGAAGCTGGTAACCTAGGAATGGCACAAAACCTTGAGTCAAATCAATGGGAATGATGAAGAAAAGGTGATCAGCTTGACTCCCCACCTTAAGCAATTGCGTGGAAATTGGTTGAGCTCACTTTTGTCAAATGTCAAATAGACAGCAGTTTATCCATTAAATTAAATCTATATTAAAAATAAGGGAACATGCCCAACATGTTTAAATTGGAAAGCAAGCAAACAAAAATACCAACTTTATACAAAATGATAAGCCAGGTAATCTATCTATCATAAAGATGATCTTAGTTTAGAATACTTGCAAACACATGAAAGCCAACTGAAGGAGAATTTAGAATGGTGTATGAATGGTTTTGATTCCATTGGTATAATCAATAACCAAAATGTGAGAGCTCTTTTCTTTATCTTGTAATTTCAGTCTAGGCTAACTAGAGTTATTTAACATATTTATTTTATTCCTAGAGGCTTGATAGGTTCAGAAACAACTATGATAAATGGCATATTAACCACAAGGAGAGTGCAACAATATTTGGTAGAGGGCATCGACAGAGCAACCACGATGACAACAATTCTGGTAAGGAGGTGGTGATTTGCTTACTCTCCCCACTATAAGAAATTACTTGGAAATTGGTCGATCTCACTTTTGTTAAATCTCAAGTAGACAGCAGTGTATCCATCCAATTAAATTATAACCAAAAAAAAGGGCAAATATACAACGTGTTTCAAATTGGACAGCACACAAACAAATATACCAATTTTATGAATAATGATAAAGCAAGGTAAGCAAGCTATCATAACCACGATCTTACCAGAATGCTTAAGAGTCACATGAAAGCCAAATAATGTAGATTTAAAATGATCTATGAATGGCTTTGGTTCCATCAATGTAATAAATAACCAAAACAGGAGGATAATCTTTTGTTTTGAATCTTGGTATATTATCCCCACTCACGACTTTAGTAGCTTGTCTACCTACCCAGTAAACTTGAGCCGACATGAACACAGCTTAGGATAGCTTCTGAGTTCAACTGCAAAACAAACCAAAACCTAGCTAATATGAGATCATTCCTACACTTTGAAGTTTGAACTTGGCCATGCCACCATTTTGACGGATGGCAACCACAAGTCCAACTATTTTGCCTCTCCGCCATCCACCAACACCCACCACACTCCTCCCTAGGCTAGGAACTAAGTTGAAGGACTAAAGAAAATGTATCATCCAAGTGCAATAGCTGACAAGTTTCCCCATAAGCAGGTTACCAGAAATGAACAGGAAGAATAAAAACAACTTTTAGAATACGAGCTGTTTTAGTAAACAAGTAAAACCATTCATCGGATCGCATCATAAACTTTACAAGACTAGTGCATAAACATGAATATGGAAGTTTGGTTCATAAAAAAACTTTGTCATGGCATCTTCAATGTGATGTTATTTCTAACACAAGCAAACATGCAACTGTAACCATAATAAAGGGAATATGTCAAAAATCTAAATAAGGAATAAGTGCAAAGCTTACTGTTTAACACGCTTCGTAACACTCTCTGATTGAGAATGCTTAGCATGAGAGTCTTCCTTCTTCTCGGTCGCACCTCTGGAATCTTGAGCAGACTCGTCTTTCTCATGTTTCTCGATAACACTAGATGATGCCAATGCATCAGGTTCTTTCGATACACATGATGACCCAGGATGAACAACCATATCTTTCAGAGGTGGAAGACTACTCGGGTAATTCCCCACGTTGAAGCCGGACCCCCACCCTCTAATCTGTGGTCTTGCGGACGGCTTGTCCTCCGAATAATATTTTGTCCGTTGCACATCTCTGATGTGATCAAATTCCTGGACACCCCACTGAGGTATCATCCCTGCGTTTCTCGGTCTAAACTCCTCCTGACCTGAACTATCTACATTACAGTACATACTAGCCGTGTCAAAGTAAGCAAACGAATCACTTGACGAGCGACGATGAGCTCCCCGCTTCACGGGCATCTCCGTCTCATTAAGGAGCTCGTCGAGCCAAGAAGGTTGCTCCTCAATAAGAAAGCTCTCGGACGAGGTACGCTGGTGGTGCCTGTTCCCCTCGCTCGGCTTCGGGACCCCCTTTGACCCGATGGAGCCGTAGCCCCCATACGATGGGGTAACAGTCGGGAAAGGGCTTTTGGGGGGAAGGAAAGAATGTTTCCCAGCACAAGTCTGGTTTTTGAAGTTGGAAGCCCCTCTCATGTTCAACATTGGTCCAAGAGAGTCCTACATAGAAACTAACTACTAGTTCAGCTACCAGTAATCTTTAGTAATAAGATGAGTAAACTTAGAGTAAAGCAATGATCAAAAGCAAATAGTTTAAAATTCGTTGGTGTGCCGATATCTTGGCATGCCGGACACATATCAGACACAACACATACTACAAAGTGCGACATTCAAAAATTAGTAATCTTCGCAAAATCTCTTTTTTTTTTCATGACAGAAGGCATAATCTACTTCATTTAGTAAAAACACTGCAAATTGACACAAATCATCAACCAAAGTAGTAGATTGAGCTAAATAACTATTAATGAAAATAGCATCCGATTCTTAACCTAGAAATCTAGGGAGCACTGACAGTTGCCGGACACATATTAGACACGACACACACTCTAAAAATACACTACGGCACTAAAAATTGGTGCTGTGTACGTCATCTTCGCAAAAATCTCATATTTTCAGTAAAAGAACTGGAAAATAACACAAACTATCAAGCAAAAGAGTGGATTGAGTTCAAATTTAACGATCGACGAAGAGAAATCATCGGCACATGACAGTACGAGAGAACCTAAAGCTCGAAAATCGCAAATTTGAGGTCAAACACCCAAAATTTCCGAATCTCGTCGGCAGCAAGCAACAATAAAAATCTAATCTTTGACCGAAATTTGAGGAATGCATTACCAGATGATCGCACCCCCACCCCCCACCCCCGCCCGTAGCTCCCGATCGAAACCTAATTCCGACGGAAAATCCCTTAAAAAAAAAATAGGGTTTCCGAAAGAGGGAAAGAGGTATGAAGAAAAAGGAAACCAAAGGAGAATGAAATAGTTAGAGAGGAGAAGAGAACGAAAAAGAATAAATAAATAATTTAATAATTGGATCTGGACCGTTGGATCTGGTGGATGGACAGTGAGGATCGGGTGTCCTTGGGCGTAATTTTTTAGGCAAGGGGAGGACCACCCACCAATATTGACAGCTTAATGCCACCACCAAATTGGGAGTTTGTTAACATGTCTCACTTGGTTGACATGTACAACAATTACAAATTTCATTTCAATAATACTAAGTTTACTACCAATACTTACCATCTTCTTTCAACCCTCTCATCCCCTGCTATATGGGCCACCCCTGGCCCCATCTCTCCCCCAACGAATGACCGTCACATGACATTTCGACCACGTGACGACCATCCAGACAGCCACCGGGTCCCACCTCTCATCCCCTCATCCAATGGAAGGCGGCCTCGTGGACGTCACGTGGCAGTTGTAAGAGGTTGTAGGCATTTGGTTATAGTCATAGCATAGCCCATTTTATTTAGGGCTTACCAATTTTGGGGTCTTGGGCTAATTGTGTGCTTGCAAGTTGTATGACTAATCAATTCAATTAATGTAAGCTATTAAATTCATCTATTTTGTTCCATGATGAAGATGATGGAAGTATTGAAAGTCAAGGATAAGATGTAGTTGTGTTGTACGTATTTTATATTACTTGAAAAATAAAATAGTAGAAAATAAAATGCCTCTTAACTTTTTATTATTTGAAAAAAGTAATAACAAATCCTTAAAAAAATGTATAATTATCTAACTACTCATGTCAAACTTAATGAATAATTTTAATTAGTAAACATAGATAATGATTGTAGAAGCATGAAAAATACGCTGGAGAATTATACGCGTAAAAATTCCCAACATACATGAAGCACGCGTAAAACAGAGCTTCAGCGTTGTGTGGCGTAAAACATGACTTCAGAGTTGCCCGCGTAAAGCAGCGCTTCAAGGCTGTTGTGGCGTAAAAGGTTGTTATGCCTCCCTACAGCGTAAAATACGTTTGTCTTTAATGCAACGTAAAGTCATACGAGGAGCTCTTCGTATTCCTCGAATGAATCTGTCAGACAGAACAGTGAACCTGACTCCTGACAAAAGTACTGTACTACGATCGAGAGGACAGCTGTAATGATGATTCTGCACAGAGGTCCAGACTGTCGTTTAGTGACATATCCTTGATACAAGTCGTTTTTACGCATTCAAAAAATATGCTACCTATTCTACACAGACAGAGACGAGCTTTTACGCTCAAGATGAGACAAAATCAGACGCCACGTCAAAAGCTGTTTCTCATGCAGAGCTCGAGGCATATCTCGGCATTTAATGCACGAGATTGAGGCATATCTCTGCATTTAATGCACGAGATTTGGTTCTATCCTTTATAATTTTGTCATGAACTGGGAGAGCTAAAACTAGGGCTAATACGCTTACATCACCATCCTGGCATTTTACGCCAACCAGGCTATTTTCAACCATCGGAGCACGCCGTATGCTATCTCCTCGAAATACGCCAGCCAGGCTATTTTCAACTATAGGAGCACGCCGTATGTTATCTCCTCGAAATACGCCAGCCAGGCTATTTTCAACTATAGGAGCACGTCGTATGCTATCTCCTCGAAATATGCCAACTCAGGCTATATTTGCAAAGGTACGTGATAAGGTTATTTGGTCCAGAATACACTCAAGACCTCAGTCAAGAAGGATAATTGGCTATTTTTACGCTGGTCATCTATTATTCGTGCAGCCTCAAGTTTTACGTGTTATTTGGCTTTTACGCCAACAAGACATCTATTTGGCTTTTACGCCAACAAGACATCTATTTGGCTTTTACGCCAACAAGACAGTTATTTGGCTTTTATGCCAACCATCTTTATGCGAGGGGCAGTTACCTACGTGGCTTGCATGCCGTGATCTTCGAGAAGCAGTTATACGCATTACCTCATAATGGGACACGCATCATACGCAGATTCAGGAGATCATTCAGACGTGGGTAGCAGTTATTATAACCGCAGCATAAAGAGTGCAACTCTCTTCACAGTTTGGCTTCTACGCCGACTGGACAGTTACTGTGACTGAGCTTTATAAATAGAGACCTCCGGTCACACGAGATGGGGGTCGAAGGGTCGAAGGGTCAAAAGATCGAGAGGTCAAAAGGATCAGAGATCAAGAGATCAGAGAGAGAGAGCATAGACAGAGAGTAGTGATTGACGACTTTGGCAACGAGAATCCAATCCCACCTGCAATTTTTGAAGCTTCTTCTTCTTCTACAGCACTTCTTCATCATCGTGTGGTCCAAGGGACAAAGTGATCGACCGCAGATCAGACTCCTATAGCAATTTTTTTCCCAGAATTATTTTTATTGTACTTAACATCCTCGTATAGGATTAATTGTACTCTTTTTTCTTGTTTGTAAACAAAGAAAGGGTTTCGTATAAACCTAGTTTTATTCTTTCGTTTATCATCAAACAAAAAGATGGCGACTCTGTTGGGGACTACTTTCTCATCTGACGAGAAAGCCATTGCTCAACATGATGTTGTATCCGTTGGATCGACGAAGAAGACTTTGGTCGTCCAATTCGACCAATCTGCTTATGAAGATATGCTTCGCGCAAGGAGTAGCTCTCATCCCCTCTCTGTCCAGGACAACAGGAAGCTGCGTAAAGTGTGGATGCCCAAGACATCCTCTACCCTTCCTCCAAGCTCTCCTCCTCAAATCAACAAGGTTGTGACATCACAACATATACGCCTTGTGCGTAAAAACTCGTCTCCCATCTGTGACGTGGCAGACAAAGCTTCTGGCAATGCCCCAGTGCCAATCCAGAAGTCTAGAACGCGCGCTGCGCGTAAAACTTCGTCTCCCGTCTGTGACGTGGCAGACAAAGCTTCTGGCAATAATCCAATGTCAATCCAGAAGTCTAGAACGTGCCCTGCGCGTAAAAATATCTCCCATCTGTGACGTGACAGACAAAATTTCTGACAAGGCCTCAGCGCCAGTTCGAAAATTTCAAACGCGCCCTGCGAGTAAAAATACATCTCCCGTCTGTGATGAGGCAGATGAACCCTTGGATCACATCAAGGGAAAATGAGTGGCGGATCTCCCAACCGCTAGGCTTGTACGCCACCAAGAGAAGAAGTTGCCCACTCTTCATATTACGCGTGACGCTGGAGGCCGCTTGAGGACTTTTCCTGTTTTACGCGAACCAGTGCCAAACTCCAAATTACGCCAGGATCAACCTGTCCGCGTAAAGAAGACCCGTTTTACGGGAAAATACACTCCTCAGAAGGATGATGGATCGTATGTGTCATGCCCCAATCTCCCGCAAGCCCAATAGTCCCAATCTGAACGTGAATCACCACGTTGCAGCTCTCCCGCGGGCCTATTGTTCTCATCGGGACGTGATGCCGTGCAAGCCTAAAGTGCGCTTGCACAAGGCCAAAGCTTTGAACAAGGGCAAGTAAGCTATTCGATACTGAAGCAGCGGCACATAACATTGCAGAAAAGTAAAGAACACAATGGCACATGAAAAGCAAGCTCTTTTTATTGATAATCGAAAGTGTTACAAGCGGCGTATGGCCGAGGTTACATAACGCTCAAGCACTCTTCTCTCGATTATAATGATACCGTTCCATACATTATGTCCCTCTATCTGAAAGCAGCTTAAAGCAGGCACAAACTCGATGCAGCTCGAGGTATCGACTCCAGATTTCCGGCTCCTTGGGATGAGGCACGGCTATCGCTTCCTCAGACGAACGGGCACCTGAGAACAAGCAAACTGTTGGTGGGTCAGCACTTTATGCAAGTACTGGTGAGATAAAACAACTGAACAGAAGCTACACCCCCTGAAACCCACACTAAGTAATCATGTGGCAAAACATTGCATTACTAGTGATCTTGCTAGTTTTACTTAGGTTCTTTACATGCAGTCCTAGCAGAGTCATATTACATTGTTTGGAAACATTCTTTGAAAACATAATCAAACAACCAATCAATCGAGGCAACCAATTCAAGCACGAGGAATCCTGTTCGGGTGTGCGCAGCGTGTTCGGTGAACTATATGCACGGATTCTAGGGACAGGCAGCATTTAGGGACTATCATTCAAGCACACAAGTTAACTATCAATCAGAGGTCGGTCCCCGAGTAACTCAGGATCGGTAGCGGTAAACCAGCTAACCAATGACTCCTTTATCGGATGCTATTAGCAGCTGTGACTCATGGTTCAGCTCTGCACTAATAGCCATTGTCCGACCGAATGCAATGCATGAAGCGCTAACAGGAGGTCTCTATGATGCAGACAAAATGAATAAGCAGGCATGAGCATAAACTCATATTTCTTACCCCTTGGCCGAACGGTTATCCCTGCAGCAAACATACAAGTTAGCAACAATTGCATAAACATATATGTTTTACCGTTCTTTAGTTCCCTGTCCGTCTCTGCATCAAACAGTTAGGTATGCAAGAAGGCTAACCTAGCATGCTCCCTAACGACCTGAATGCAGCTATCTCCATACACTTCTCTAATGCAGACTCAACTCTTCTCAACAGAAGCACCGCCTCCCTCTAATAGCCACGCCCCCCAAGATCCCGAAGGACCTTTATGCAAGGGCGCACTATTAATCTCACCCCATCGCATCACCATCCTCCCTTCTAATATCCACGCCCCGAGCTCAGGGCGCATTATCGGTCTCCCACATATCGTTTGTCCCCCATCCACCGCAAGCACCCACATGTCTCTTGTCTCTTTCACAATAGCACATAACATGACATATCGCATTTAATCATCTTATCACATTCCTAATAGCCGCACCCCCAAGATCCCGTAGGACCGGACGTCAGGCGGGCTACTAGTCTAGCACACACACAAGACAAGCATTTACTCTCGCATCGAAACAAGCATTCAAGACAATCCATATGAACACGATGATAAGCAAACATATGAACGATCTTTTAGTTTAGACTAGCATGGCACGGGTCTATTATCACATCAAGTAAAACATGCAGTTCTATCTTCTTAGCATAGCAAGGGTTCTATTTTATTTCGGACAAGCATACATATTCTCTTAGTTAGGCAGCATATTCGTTTCAGTGACAAGCTATGTGAGTTCTCTTATTAGCATGCTGAGTCGGTTCTATCATTTTCTTATGAAAACATTTCTTCTTAAACAAACAAGCATTTAAAACTCAGATTTATTATTAAGTCGTGCAAGAATCAGAGAATGCAGTTCTGCCCACTCACCTTGATTAATCGGTCGGGAACTCTCCGAGAAGACTTCCGTTCGAGCAAGCAAGACGATCTCACTTGTACATAGTGCCGACGCGGAGCGGGGCACTACATACTCACCCACCAATAAAGAGTTTCGTCCTCGAAACTCAAGGAGAAACTCACGAAACATAAAGCAGCGATAGTCCTCATCCCTCACCATCACAAATCAAAACTCTAGTAATCCAGAAATCACAAATCATATCTCAAGCAATGACAACCAAATCTAGAAAACTTTTGCCGGCAACTTTGAGAATATTTATGGACTCATTGTATGGAACGTTCATTGCATCTCACATCAGGCAAATCTCAGAGTTGGAAGCAACGGAATGGGCAAAGAATCGAGTCGCTCTGATACCATTATGTCATGCCCCAATCTCCCACAAGCCCAGTAGTCCCAATCTGAACGTGAATCACTACGTTGCAGCTCTCCCGCGGGCCTATTGTTCTCATCGGGACGTGATGCCGTGCAAGCCTAAAGTGCGCTTGCACAAGGCCAAAGCTTTGAACAAGGGCAAGTAAGCTATTCGATACTGAAGCAGCAGCACATAACATTGCAGAAAAGTAAAGAACACAATGGCACATGAAAAGTAAGCTCTTTTTATTGATAATCGAAAGTGTTACAAGCGGCGCATGGCCGAGGTTACATAACGCTCAAGCACTCTTCTCTCGATTACAATGATACCGTTCCATACATTATGTCCCTCTATCTGAAAACAGCTTAAAGCAGGCACAAACTCGATGCAGCTCGAGGCATCGACTCCAGATTTCTGGCTCCTTGGGATGAGGCACGGCTATCGCTTCCTCAGACGAACGGGCACCTGAGAACAAGCAAACTGTTGGTGGGTCAGCACTTTATGCAAGTACTGGTGAGATAAAATAACTGAACAGAAGCTACACCCCCTGAAACCCACACTAAGTAATCATGTGGCAAAACATTGCTTTACTAGTGATCTTGCTAGTTTTACTTAGGTTCTTTATATGCAGTCCTAGCAGAGTCATATTACATTATTTGGAAACATTCTTTGAAAACATAATCAAACAACCAATCAATCGAGGCAACCAATTCAAGCACGAGGAATCATGTTCGGGTGTGCGCAGCGTGTTCGGTGAACTATATGCACGGATTCTAGGGACAGGCAGCATTTAGGGACTATCATTCAAGCACACAAGTTAACTATCAATCAGAGGTCGGTCCCCGAGTAACTCAGGATCGGTAGCGGTAAACCAGCTAACCAATGACTTCTTTATTTGATGCTATTAGCAACTGTGACTCATGGTTCAGCTCTGCACTAATAGCCATTGTCCGACCGAATGCAATGCATGAAGCGCTAACAGGAGGTCTCTATGATGCAGATAAAATGAATAAGCAGGCATGAGCATAAACTCATATTTTTTACCCCTTGGCCGAACGGTTATCCCTGCAGAAAATATACAAGTTAGCAACAATTGCATAAACATATATGTTTTACCGTTCTTTAGTTCCCTGTCTGTCTCTGCATCAAACAGTTAGGTATGCAAGAAGGCTAGCCTAGCATGCTCCCTAACGACCTGAATGCAGCTATCTCCATACACTTCTCTAATGCAGACTCAACTCTTCTCAACAGAAGCACCGCCTCCCTCTAATAGCCACGCCCCCCAAGATCCCGAAGGACCTTTATGCAAGGGCGCACTATTAGTCTCACCCCATCGCATCACCATCCTCCCTTCCAATATCCATGCCCCGAGCTCAGGGTGCGTTATCGGTCTCCCACATATCGTTTGTCCCCCATCCACCGCAAGCACCCACATGTCTCTTGTCTCTTTCACAATAGCACACAACATGACATATCGCATTCAATCATCTTATCACATTCCTAATAGCCGCACCCCCAAGATCCCGTAGGATCGGACGTCAGGCGGGCTACTAGTTTAGTACACACACAAGACAAGCATTTACTCTCGCATTGAAACAAGCATTCAAGACAATCCATATGAACACGATGACAAGCAAACATATGAACGATCTTTTAGTTTATACTAGCATGGCACGGGTCTATTATCACACCAAGTAAAACATACAGTTCTATCTTCTTAGCATAGCAAAGGTTCTATTTTATTTTGGACAAGCATACATATTCTCTTAGTTAGGCAGCATATTCGTTTCAGTGACAAGCTATGTGAGTTCTCTTATTAGCATGCTGAGTCGGTTCTATCATTTTCTTATAAAAATATTTCTTCTTAAATAAACAAGCATTTAAAACTCAAATTCATTATTAAGTCGTGCAAGAATCAGAGAATGCAGTTCTGCCCACTCACCTTGATTAATCGGTCGGGAACTCTCCGAGAAGACTTTCGTTCGAGCAAGCAAGAAGATCTCACTTGTACATAGTGCCGATGCGGAGCGGGGCACTACAGTATGCAACTCACATTGGGGAACTGCTATATTCTTATGGCAGAGAGAGGGTTGTGGTTCCCAATCTTCACGTTCCTACTGATGTAAAAAGGCAGAATAAGCCTTATTCTCCCTCTTCTTCTGTTAATCCCCCTGATTTGCGTGATTTCTTGATCCAAAAACGCAAAGACAGGGGATCTTCTAATATGTTTATTACACCCCCTAGCTAGGGCGCATTGTTGTAATAGTCATAAAATTGTAATTGACTATTGTTGTTCTAAGGCAAAACGGTCAGTTTTCGACCGGTTGAACTACTCTTTGTCCTTACAGGAAGAAGAATCGACATTCACATCGGTAAACATGGCTTCACACATTCCTAGAGGAAGGTCAAGTTCAAGACGTCATCCCTCTAGAACTCTGAGCCAAAGGAGATTTGACAGACTCCTGGAGAATATTGAGGCAGGTGTTTTTCAAAATACCTGCTCGAGGTCACGACAACCGGCTTCATATTCTTCTGATTCTGACGCTGGGGGTTGCCAGCTTTCTGAATCTGATGCTGAAAGTATAGAATCGATCTCTACAGAGATCTATACTAATCCCTCGGTGGCGTCCAGAGAAATGGGAGTTTATGTCGTTGGAGATGAACGTGAAGAAGCTTCCCCATCAGGAAGTACTGAATAATGCATCGCTGTATTGGAAGCATCGCTTAAAGAGATGCATACCATGATGGAGAATATGCACCAAATGATGGTGACTCAACATACAGATGCGGTAGCTCAAGCACCTGTTCCTCTGACTAAACTACGGGTGGGGGTAGACATGCCACCATCCAATGCAAGCCAAGAGCCTATTCAAAATCAAGAATCAGCTGCTCCTCAACCCATTAACCCGAAGAATGTATTACCTCCTGTGGGAGTTACAATACAACCAATCTCTCACCTCTCTGCTATCCCTTTCCCGACTGAAGATTCGATGCAGGCAGTTCAGGAATTAAAAGCCCAATTTGATGCCTTGAAGCATAAGGATTAGCTCAAGAAGTTAGGAATCAACCGGCCATACCCAGCTATTTGGGACGAGATCCCTTTCCCACCAAAATACAAACCACAGGCTATGGTTTTGTTTGAGGGAAAAACGTCACCGAGCCAGTATATGAATTACTTCAGCATGATGACGGTGTTGTTGCAAGGGAATGACGCCCTTCTCACTCGAGTGTTTAAAGGCTGTCTGTCTGGAGTGGCCTATCAATGGTACCGTAGTCTAGCGGATAACTGCATTACTTCTTTTGAAGATTTCAAGACTCTGTTCTTCGCTCGATTCTACGAAGGAGGAATGGACATGTCTATGTCATCACTTATCGAAGTAAAGCAGAAGGAGAAAGAAAACGTTCGTACGTTTATTGAACTCTTTCGTCAGGCTACTTTGCAGATGCCTCCCGGAGTTCCGGATTCTGCCTTGGTAGACATTTGCAGGAAGAACCTTCTCCCGCTGATCTCAGTATTCACAGGACCATATCAGTACCATGATTGGTCCTCATTTATCATGTCAGCAGTAGCTGCTGAAGACAACAGTCGGAAGGCTCGTGACAACGGAATTATGATCTCTACCTCTGATCGAGGGAAGCGATCATCCTCCAATAATGATCATACTCGTAGTTCCAAAGGAAAGGAAGCTCTGGCCATCAACACGTCCAGGCAAAATACTCCAGTGACTACGCAGACGAAACCTGGGACTTCCAGACCTATAGAGGAATATTATTTTGACGACAACGATATTCCGAGCATATTCGATTGTCTAGTCAAAAGTGGCAAGCTTACTCTCCCCGAGATAAAGCGTCCAAATGAAGTCGGCAGTATAAATAATCCTAAGTACTGCATTTTCTACAGATACATACATCACTCCACAAAGGCATGCTATGTACTAAAGAGAAAAATCCAGGAGCTGATCGACGCCAAGGCCATTACTCTACGTAATAGCGAGAAGACGGTCACTGCAAACATGATCTCACTCCAGTTTGGCAATCTGCCCCCTCAAGAAGTCCCGGATGGTATGATACCTATTCCACGGGCAATGATGAACATTGTTAATCTTTCTCCTGCCAGGGGTCAAAATCATGACTTAGTGCCCCTAACTACCAAGCGTGGGAAGATCATGTGGGTTCACCCTGATCTGGTATCAGAAATTGAGGAAGAGACTAAAGCCGCTAAAGCTAAGTATAAAAAGAACTCGAGATGTAAACCATGTCATATGGTTGCAATATCTCCGACGTCGGAAGAAAAGGCTTTAACAACCAGAACCCGGTCAGGAAAAGCCTACCTTAAAGACTATAGAGGTAGCCAGGAGGAAGCAACGGCAGACACTTCGCCTGCTAAACATCCAGAACCTGAACCTGTTATCCCAGAGGCAGGTCCTTCTAGACCAACTTCGCTGGACAAAGGCAAGCAGAAAGAAGTTTGTTTCGATAAACCTTTGAAGAATATTCAAAACAAAGGTTTAGAGAAACCATATAACTTTGACATCTTGGCTCAGTTGGCTAATACTCCGGCCAGATTGTCCATTTTTGAGCTACTTAGGCTATCCAAAGACACTCATCAAGCCTTGAGTGAAGTGTTAATACAAGCAGATATATGCTTGACTCAGCTCAAATCCCCTGATAAAGAGCATGTGGCATGTCCTCAATGCTATAGTGTGATGGAAGTGATCCCTAACATCACTTTCACTCAAGAGGACATGTTGTTGAAACATAACAGACACGACAGGCCTCTTTATTACACCGGATATATCGGCTCCATGGAGGTAGACCGGATTTACATAGATCCGAGATCATCGATCAGCATTATCCCTCATAGTCTGCTAAGACCGTTG
Organism: Iris macrosiphon; assembly: GCA_036927795.1. Lineage (NCBI taxonomy): Eukaryota > Viridiplantae > Streptophyta > Magnoliopsida > Asparagales > Iridaceae > Iris > Iris macrosiphon. Next base: position 270,920,868 of record JAYESA010000004.1, on the reverse strand, counting down.
AGAATTCCTACAAGCGAACTGGCTTACACTACCACTACAATCGTGGGCTTTAATGCCAGGAAAAGCAAGCCGTTGGGGAAGATTCGTTTGAGGATCCAGATTGGTGACCTTAGATCAGTGGCTACATGCTACGTCATTGATTCAGAGGTTTCTTATAACATTCTGTTAGGAAGACCGTGGATCCACGATCATAATATTGTCCCTTCAACTCTACACCAATGCTTCAAATATGTAGACGCCCAAGGGACAGTGAAAACAGAGTTTGCTGATCTCAACCCGTTCAAAGGAGTTGAGTCCTACTATTCTGATGCCATGCTGTACACCCAAAACTACATGAAGGAGGTGTCAGGCAAGACGGAAGAGGAATCCTACCAGGAGCCAGGAGAACCATCTGTTGAGCAACCTTTGTCAATCCAGGTGAAAGGACGGACTACCCGTCCGAAAGTCATGGAACCCATGGCTATCCACTTGGGCAAAACTAAATCGGGAGAAGGAAGTGATCCTCTAGTGATCACTCTGAACCAGAAGTCCCCACCTTTGGTCACCAACCTTAGGCGTAACAAGCAGCCGACTGATGTAAATACAACCGAGAACGTGGTTTCTGACGATAATAAAGATTCTCTTTTCCAGTATACTGACGCTCAATTTCCCAATCAGAAATCCTCCCCCCATAACGATATAGAACCTATAGCGCAAAAATTCTTGGAAGCTATAGACTTCTATTATCCATATGTGTGGGAAGTAGCGTCAACATCTAATGTCGTCACGATATATGGGCCACATGAAGATTCTATCTTTGTTGTTCCACCTACTCGCAACGATCAGCATCCAATAGTCTTTGGTCGTATGCGGAATAGACCGATTGTACAAGAAGATTCTCACGAGTCTGATACTAGGAAAATGCAGGTTCACAGATATAGCCCGCAGGCTTTGAAGATTATACAAAGCATGGGTTATGACTTGAAGTTGGAGCCAGGTCTCAACTATGGAAAAGGCAGACAAATGCCGTTGCATGGTGATCCCTACTGCTAACGAACTCGCTTCGGGTTGGGGTATACCACATATCTTGCAAATGATCCTGAGTCAAATGAGGAGACCATTTCATCTTCTCAAGATGATTTGTCATCATTCGATTCAGGTGATGAACTCGAACGGTCATTATCAGTAAATATGGTGTTGACATATTCCCTCGAAACAGAGGAACAAGAATCCGAACCATTTGAAGATGAATCCTGGGCCCAGCAAATGGATACACAATGGGAACTCCGGTTCGAACAAAAAGAACCACCCACTGAAGATGAAGTTATCCAAATCAATGTTGGGGATGAATTTTCACCAAAGCCGATATTTATCAGCAACAATCTTTCCGAAGAAGAAAAAGAAGAAATGATCCAACTGATAAAAGAATATATCGACATCTTTGCTTGGAATTATGAGGATATGCCAGGTATTGATCCAAAAGTGGCTACCCATAAACTCAACATATTGTCCAATTCAAAGCCTGTAAAGCAACACCAACGCCGGTTCCGCCCGAATATGATGGATGCCATTGAAGCTGAAATCAAGAAGCTAATAGCCTGTGGGTTCATCCGGGAAGAACAACATCCTGATTGGGTCGCTAATGTTGTCCCGGTTATGAAGAAAAATGGGAAAGTGCGTGTTTGCATCGACTTCCGAGATCTAAATGCGGCCTGCCCAAAAGTTGAGTTCCCTCTCCCCATTACAGACGTCATGATCGACAATACGTGCAATTTTGAACGCATGTCCTTCATAGACGGATTTTCAGGATATAATCAAATTAAGATGAATCCTGAAGATGAAAAGTATACTGCTTTTCGTACACCACTGGGGGTATATTGCTATACGGTTATGCCTTTTGGATTAAAGAATGCCGGGGCTACGTATCAACGAGCTATGAGTAACATATTCCATAAGCATCTGTGCAAAACGGTAGAATGTTATATAGACGATATTGCTGTCAAAAGCTGCCTCAAGGATAATCACATCCAAGACTTGAAGACAGTATTCGAGTTGATGCGCCAACATCAACTCAAAATGAACCCCACAAAGTCCTTTCTTGGTGTATCCAGTGGCAAATTTCTGGAATTTGTCATTACCGCAAAAGGCATTCAAGTTGACCCTGATAAAGTAAAAGCTATCCTGGAAATGCGACTGTCCCGTAATCTCAGAGAACTCAAGGGATTTCAAGGTCGTCTAGCTTATATCAGAAGATTCATATCCAACCTCTCTGGGAGATGTCAACATTTTTCTCGTCTAATAAAGAAAGGTGTGTCATTTGTATGGGACGAAGCCTGTCAGCAAGCGTTTAATGATATCAAACGCTATCTTACTAATCCTCCAGTTCTGGTGACTCCCGTCATAGGAAGACCATTTTTGCTGTATGTTCGAGCAATAGATCATTCTTTAGGGGCTCTCCTTGCACAGAAGAACAATGAAGGTCACGAACAGGCTATTTACTATCTAAGCAGGATGATGGTCGGAGCTGAACACAGGTATAATCCAGTGGAAAAAGAATGCCTGGCCCTAATATTTGCCATTCAGAAGATGCGATATTACGTGACGGGCCAAACTATTCATATCATCTCCAGATTCAATTCGCTTCGGGTTTTAATGAATAAGCCGAGTGTTCTTAATTCTTGACTCGCGACTTGGGCAATGCTACTGACAGCGTATGATATGGTGTAAGTCCCTCAGAAGTCCATGAAAGGTCAAGCCTTGGCTGATTTCTTAGATGCCCATCCAATTCCAAAAACCTCTAAATTATATGAGGACATTCCCGACGAAGTTGCAGAATGTAATTCGGCAATGGAAGGTGATACATGGCAGCTATTCTTTGATGGCGCATCCAGAACTGGTCCCAAGGGAAACGTGATTTCAGGAGTAGGAATTGTCCTGGTGACTCCTGATAAACTTGTCATCTATCGAGCATATTCTCTTAGCGAACCCTGCTCTAATAATGTGGCAGAGTATAATGCTCTACTAATCGGGCTTCAGGTCGCGAAAGAATTGGATGTTGAATACCTGGAAGCTTTTGGTGATTCTCAGCTGATCGTCAATCAGGTCAGAGGGATATATGAAGTTCGCAATCCAGACCTCATTCCGTATCACCGAACAACGATCGAGATAGCCATGTCTTTCAAAAGATTCTTCTTAGAGCATGTTCCTCGATCTCAAAATTTGGAAGCTGATGCTCTGGCCAGCCTAGCTGCAGATCTAGCTATTCCTATAAGAAGGCAGAATTCGGTTATCCTTCTTAACAGAGATTTATTCTGTGTAAAAAATAATTTTTACATAGAACGCAGCTACACTATAAACATGGCTCCTCCTAAGAGAGATTGGAGAAGTCCCTTTATAGACTTCGTGTCATACGGAATCTTACCAGAAGATCCTAAAGAAACCGTATCTATCAAGAGACGATCATTACGTTTCTATTTTGATACTTCTTCACAAAGTCTATATCGTCGAACATACGATGGACTATTGTTACGATGTCTCTCTGATGATGATGCAAGGCGGGTTATCCGAGAAGCTCATGACGGGGTATGTGGAGCACATCAACCCGGTCCTAAGTTACAGGATCGTATCAGGAGGATGGGCTACTACTGGCCTACTATGATTGCAGATGTTATGAAATATGCAAGACAATACAAAGCCTGTCAGGTTCATGCGGATTTCATACATCAGCCTTCTGAGTATTTACATCCTACTATTGCATCATGGCCCTTTGAAGTATGGGGTATGGATATCATTGGTCTTATTCATCCTTCGTCTTCTAGAGGACATCGGTTCATATTGGCTATCACTGACTATTTCTCCAAATGGGCAGAGGCGATCCCTCTTGCTGAGGTGAAGACATCCAACGTGATCAGCTTTATCAAGCACCATGTAATTTATCGCTTCGGGATACCCCGAAGGATAATTCATGACAACGGACCTCAATTCATCAGCCAAGCGTTTTACCGATTTTGCAATAAAAATCGAATACAGAATATGGCCTCAACGACATACAATCCTGCTGCTAATGGTTTGGCGGAAGCCTTCAACAAGACCATCATCAAACTCTTGAAGAAGTTTGTCTCTTCAAACAAAAGAGATTGGAATGAGAAGTTGGGAGAATGTCTGTGGGCATACCGCACAACGGTACGAATGCCAACGGGTTGTACCCCATTTTTATTAGTTTACGGGTGTGAAGCAGTTCCCCCCATTGAAGTTCAAATTCCATCACTCAGGATAGCAGTGGCTAATGAGTTGACTCAGGAAAATAATGATCGTTTAAGACTTCAAGAGCTAGAAGGATTAGACGAGAAACGCCTCCAAGCTCAACAACCTATAGAGTTCTACCAGGCATGCATCTTCAGAGCTTTTAATCAAAAAGTGAAGAAAAGAGTGTTCAAAGTTGGTGAGCTAGTTCTAGCTGTGAAGAGGCCAATGATCATTACACACAAAAGTAAGGGCAAATTCCAGCCCAAATGGGAGGGCCCTTATGTGATTGAAACGACATTTTCAAATGGCGCTTACAGATTAGCCAAGCCTAATGGAGACTTGATAATGGCTCCTATCAACGGTAAATTCCTGAAGAAGTACTATGCTTGATCTCCTTTGCTCAAAGGGGTATGGTGAAGATTTCATTCTGATGACACTACATACAAAGATTGGTTGGATCATATTCTATCATGTTCTTATGACCTCTGAATAGATCTGTTTAACTAATTTGAAACTTCAAAACCTATCACGTCCATATTACCTCTGATAGTGTTTTGTATACAAATTTAGTTGGAGCATATTCTATCATGTCCATATAACCTCTGAATAGATATATCCAGCTGAAACTTACCGAAAGTATATCACGTCCATATTACCTCTGATATTACTTTCATCTTAGCCTATCGTTTATATTCAAAAGCGATAGGACCACAAAGTCAGAAGAAGTATCTTTATTATCTCTGGGAATAGCAAATTATAGAAAAAGCAAAAAAGGTACATCATTGGGGAGGAGCCGTTAAGTCGCAGATCTGTTTTGCCAAAGCAGCCATCCTCTCATTCCTGGAGTCCAAAATGTTAGTACGAGCCCGCTCCAGCCTTGCTTCGTCATCACTCAAGAAAGATAGTTCGGACAGAGAATTAACAAAACTTGCGTGGATGACACTCGCATGTGTCAAGTTCTGCTGAGCTATCTTCACTTGGCCCTCAAATACATCACGAACTGCCGATGCCTTGAGAAGCCTCTCCCTTGTCTGGGCAAGTTCAGCCTCCAATTCTTGAATCCTCGCTTCATATCCTTCACATTCAGTGCAACACTTGGCCAGCTTAGGAATACTCTCCACCAATACTGCTTGCTCCTTATTCATCTCTTGTTGTTGTTCCTGGATGGATTTGTTGAGAGATTCTATCTGCTGAGCAAGTTTCGCAGTTATGGAGTCATACTCAGCTTGAACCAAGTCATCGATACCGCCTCGGGATAGTTACAAATATTCGTTAATGGGTTATTCTAAACCATTAACTATTTGCTCTAGCGCATCAGCTCTTTCAGCGTCACTGAAATTTCTAATCTGTACTATAGGGAGATTAGAGGACATCTTCAGAGCATCAAAGCCTAGGTTCTTCTCCAGCACCATCGATATCAATTCTTTCAAAGTGAGGTAGAATATGCTAGTGTGTTGATCCACTAGCATAGCAAAGCTCGAATGGACGCTGGGAGTGGCCGCAATATCGGTGAGCCTCCTTTTCGGAATAACTGCAGAGGATGTCGTCACAGTCGTTGCTTCAACAGATGGTGCGACAAAAGAAGAGACACCAATAACGGTTGGAGTTGCTGGCATGCTCGACGAAGGAGGCACGGTCGAGATGGTGGGTTCATCCTCCTCTGATGTTATTTGAACTGCCATTTGGCGGGATGACACCCGAGAATGTTGCGGATGAAATATCGGCAGGTTCAAAATATACTTCGTCGATGTCAGGTGCCGCCGTTTCATTTGCTGAATCCGCAACAAAATCAGAAGTTGTGTCAACTCCGCCCTCCCCAGAGATGTCTTCGCCTGAAAATAAAATAAGAGAAAGTTAATATCAATTCGATGTTAATTTTCCTAAAGAAAGCGTGAAGATAATATTTACCCATGGCCGATGGTATGTATGTTGCGTTTACAGCCTGTATAGCTAAATTATTTCTTAATGATGCTAAACAAGCTGTCATACCTGGAGAAGAGGGTGCACCAACTGATGTTTGAGGGTAGTCAACCCAGTCATCACCCAGATCCACTCGAGCTTCATCGGATGGAATCTCGCTCGAGATACTTACAGACGAAGGAAGGGCTAGCCCCATTTGTCTGGATAAAGGTATATTGATTCTTATTATGCTCGGCCTCGAAGGTGATCTCGAGACACTACCAGCAACGGTGGTAGAGGCAGCAGTCGTGGGCAAAGAATCTCCAATACTGGCAGCTGGGACTGTGGAGGTTCCCTCTCTAAAAGGCGAAGGACCCCTGATCAAAGAATCATCCCCAACAGGGGAAACAATGAGCTCACTCCTGGAAGAGGACCCCTGGTGGAAGTCTTTTTAGGACCTCCGGTAGTCAGCTTCTTCTTGCGGGGGGAAGGCTCTTTCAGAGTGGAAGCCTTTCGTTTATGGGAGATTATGAGAGGCTCTGCTGGCGGAACTATTATGCCTCTCGGTACAATCAACAAATAGTCGTCTGCACCGGTGGAAAGGCATCCTAAAACTTCTATGTACATCGAAATCACGATGGAAGGTATTGATGGACGCATAAAATTGCGTATACGAATGGAGAATGCGCAACTCCATGGATAGAGAAGTCGCGGGCACAACAAAGGTTGCTCCGGTACAACCCATTATGAAGTACCGCCATCCTCTAGCTCCATCAATAAGTCTACCTTTGAACTTGAGCTGGTAATAGGATTCCCCACGTGCAACTGGTTGTCATGCCCCGGTCCCGCAGGGCCGTTCGTCCTCGCTTTAGTCCCTACGGAACCGATCGTCCTCGCACGGGCGTGATGCCGTGCAAGCCTAAGATGCGCTTGCACAAGGCCAAAGCTTTGATACAAGGGCAAGTAAGCTATTCAATACTGAAGCAGCGGCACACATATTGCAGAAAAGTGAAGATCACAATGACATATAAAAATAAGCTCTTTTATTAATAAAGTGGCGCATGGCCGAGGTTACAAATCACTCAAGCACTCTTCTCTCGATTACAATAACACCGTTCCATACATCATGTCCCTCTATATAAAAGCAGCTCAATCTCGATACGGCTCAAGGCATCGACTCCAGATTTCCGGCTCCTTGGGATGAGGCACGGTTATCGCTTCCTCGTACGAACGGCACCTGAGAACAAGCAAACTATTGGTGGGTCAGCACTTTATACAAGTACTGGTGAGATAAAACAACTGAACAGAAGCTACACCCCCTGAAACCCACACTAAGTAATCTTGTGGCAAAACATTTTGCATTACTAGTGATCTTGCTAGTTTTACCTAAGTTCATTTCATGCAGTTCAGAACTATAGTCAGATTACATCTTTTGAAAACACAAGTTAGAAACCAGTTTTGCATATTCAAACTATAAGCATACGATTCGGAACAGTACTCTATCATGCAGTGCGCAGCATGTATTGTGCATCACAATCTATCTCGATTGGGGCAAAGTTAATCTAGCAGACTGAAAATATCGAATCAAGGCAAGCATATCAAGTAGACTATTATGCACTCAAGCACTTAAGGCAACACATCTATATGATTTCGGTCCCCGAGAAACTCAGGATTGGCAGCGGTAATCCAGCCATCCAATGACTCACATACTGGTACTATTAGCAGCTGTGACTGAGGTTCAGCTCTGCATTAATAGCCATTGTCCAACCGATGCAAATGCAATGAAGCTCTATCAGATAAATCATGATGCATACTGAATGATCAAGCAGGCTATAGATAAACTCATAATATTTTTTATCCACGGTCGAACGGTTATCCCTGCAGCAGACACACAAGTTAGCCACAATTTGCATAATATAATGTATACAGTTCTCTAGTTTCCTCTGTTCGTCCCTGCATCAAACAATTAGGTATGCAAGAAGGCTAGCCTAGCATGCGCCCTAACTATATGATGGTCCCCTCATCGGGATTAGCAGTTGGGATGTACAAGCCCATCTCACTAATAGACGAGTCGCGGCTACCCAATGACGTACAAGCCTTAGGTATCTAGATCTCTTCCCGTGCCGAACGATCCCCAGTGCCCCAGGAACCGCTCGAGAGATAATCCTTGTGCACAAGTTTTCCTGACCAAATACGAGAATGCAAGCTTCTATCAACACATGATTATGCACTTAATCCAGAACAAGCAAGCAAACACATCTATCAAGTCCAGATAGCCGAAGTTCACTCTCTTAATGCACATTACCTAATAGCCATATCCTTCCGTAAGTAAGGTGTGTTAAGCCTCAGGGTGGACTATTAGTCTAGATTCACAAGCTCACGCTATTCACCAAGTTTATCTTTTCACAAGCCAACAATAAAATATATTCAAGCAAGCTAACTCTTAAACAAGTAACAAGCAAGAACAGTTCTTATAACTCTAGCATGCAAATTATATCTCTTGTGGACAAGCATTCTAGTATTCCAGTCTAGCATACGATATAAGTGCAAGCAATCCTCTTTACTCTTGTTATTAGCATGGCAAGGTTCTATCTCGTTTCAGACAAGCATTTCTAGTTCTCTTATTAGGCAAGCAAGCAGATTCGTTTTAATAACAAGCTATGTGAGTTCTCTTATTAGCATACTGAGTCGGTTCTATCCTTCTTCTTATGAAACAATCTTATTAAGCAACAAGCATTCAAAAACTCAGATTCATTATTAAGTCGTGCAAGAATCAAAGAATGCAGTTCTGCCCACTCACATTGATTAATCGGTCGGGAACTCTCCGAGAAGACTTCCGTTCGAGCAAGCAAGGCGATCTCACTTGTACATAGTGCCTACGCGGAGCGGGGTACTACACTGGTCGTACCCAAATTTTATGGCAAACCGGCTGGGCAGATAAGGCTCCAAGTAGCAGTGGTCCTCACTTCTGTACAGCAGGTGGCAAGGTCTAATGCAGACCAACCAGTAAAAGGCTTCAGGAGAAAGAATTGTCTTCCCCTGACCTGCGTTCTGAAGTTTTCTCCCCTATTGATTGATACGTACATGGGGGACGACGCGGAAGAACTTTCAACTATGGGCAAAATTTAGTTCTAGCCGACAATCTATGACGCTAGTCACATTCCAAGAAGAATTCCTGTAATTCAACAAGAAGTTATTGCCCGAACCACTGGCCGATCTGGGAGACATCACTTTGGTGTTGTGAAGGATTAACCATCCCATCAAATATAAGAATGGCAATTCCACTCTGGGAAATCCTTCACGATGTGTATCATCAGCCAGCAGTCCCTCAGTAATGGCCCTCAGGCCAGCTTGAATTCTGCACACCATGGCAGGGAGCAGGCCTAATCTCGCTCCAAACACTAAACGTACTGTGGGCCATAAGGTGTTGCGATGAATACGATCCGCAGACGCGATACCAGGAACCACCCATCGGCGCAGCCAAAAACAAAGTAAGCCAGCCAGTTGAGCTTCTCTGGACAGAGGCTTTCGGCAATGCCTCATATAGCTGTAGGCTTTGGTTCCTGTAGGATAACCCCCTATCTCTTCGTTGAGAACATAGTCTTGAGCCCCCGCATCTTCAATGAGATCATCGACTATGTTGGCACTAAGCATGCTCAAAAGATTCAAGGGTTTATCTCTACTATCTACAACCTTATCCTGCTTGGCATTTCTGGTCTGATGGAAGAAGAGGTAGGATGCCCATTTGTTGATGTGGGCCAAATTAGAGGGCTCTTTGTAGAAGGTGGTGCATGCGAGATAGTGGCTCATCAGCTCCTGATATACTGCCACTGTCCGAGGGTTTGTATCCCTCAGCTCCCTGTTTGTGGGAACATACTCTTCATAAGGAGTGTCTTCCATTGGCAGCTTTGAGATATCTGTCATCTCATGAAGGGCTAAGCCCAACTCACCTAGCGGAGTGGCAAAAGTCCCAGTGAGCGAATTATATCGCTCCATCAAAGATAAGAACAAATTGGGATTGAGAGGCAGCCCAATACTAGTGGCACTCACGGCCGCAAATAAACCAATACTCTCCAGCTTCATCTGGAAGTGCTTCAGGGCCCAGGCAGTTAAACTGGCCCATCGAAGATTCTGGGGGCTAAGCCATCCACTGGTGCAAGGGTTAACCTTGGGGTATACTCCTCCTTGCCCCATAAAGTTATTATAAAAAGTCGCTATTTGAATCGGCTGGATCAGTGAAGTATCTTCACTCGAGACGCTGCCCGGCAGTAATCCTCTGAAAGGCATGACATGGCCTGAAGGACTGCTCACAAAGGACCCTCGGTTCAATCCTTTCTTATAAAAGATCTTCCCCGGCTGGCCGTAAAGATCGGGGGTCAGAGTCCAAACCATCTTTCTGCGATGGGTGGCATGGAAGAACGCTGAGATAGGGTAATCTCTAGGCATCCTTGGCAGATACATGACCGTGCCCTCAGCAGAAAACACCCAATCTTCCTTCTTGGGCTTAGTCTGGGATTGTTTATCGATAACATCCCCAAATAAGAAACCTGGTTTCTTATATTCAGTGTCGTCTATATACGTCAGGGGCTCCCCACTGATCATACTTAGCAACATTCATTCTCCTTGGGATGAGATCAGAGTTCTCCTTTCTTGAGGATACTCGGTTCCAGAGATGGGGAATGTCACATGGGATAAGTTCTCCAGATAATTAGAATTCAGCATTCCAGCAGCAGAGCCCATCACTTCAGCCAAAGGAGGGATCTATAGGTCCACTGCAAGAAGCAAGAAAACAAGTCAGTTTTACGCTAGACGCTACGCTCTTGCAGTATACGCCAAGGCCTAAACAGTCTGAGCTTTTACGCCATACTGCAAAAATTTGACTTTTTATGCTGGAATTTACTTCCAGTGCGTAAAAACTCAAAATTGGCAGTATACGCCAAATTTTGACTGTCTGAGTTTTTACGCCAGACTGTAAAATATGGAGTTTTACGCTGACACATTAGAAATATGGGCGTATTATTGCGCATACACGTACAACGTGTGCGGAAGGTCCTCCACTCCTCTCAAAGTCTTTACCTGTGATGCCCGGAGCGCAGCTCGACGGTGGAGCACTTCGTTCAGAACGGGGCTCGCTCAGCCTAATGGGGGTTGCTCGTGCTTGAGCAAAGGAGCAAGATGTGGAAGTGGCTTTCTTTCCCTTAGAGACGGAAGCCTGTTTTGGTGCCATGGCGAAACTCAGAGCTCTCAGAAAAGAGACAAAGATGAAGAGTTCTCAGAAAGAAAGGGTTTTGCAGAAACAGGTGAAGGGTTTTTATCTCAAGACCTTGGGCTATTTATAGAGTTCAAATAACTCTTCGAATCCCTAACCAAATCCGATTTTTAATAGTCAGTTATGATTTTAGAGTTCAGACGATCGACAAAGAGAAATCATTGGCACATGACAGTACGAGAGAACCTAAAGCTCAAAAATTACAAATTTAAGGTCAAACACCCAAAATTTTCGAATCTCGTCGGCAGCAAGCAACAATAAAAATCTAATCTTTGACCAAAATTTGAGGAATGCATTACCAGATAATCGTATCCCCCACCCCCACCCCCACCCCCGCCCGTAGCTCCCGATCGAAACATAATTCCGACGAAAAATCCCTAAAAAATTAGGGTTTCCGAAAGAGGGAAAGAGATATGAAGAAAAAGGAAACCAAAGGAGAATGAAATAGTTCGAGAGAAGAAGAGAAAACGAAAAAGAATAAATAAATAATTTAATAATTGGATCTGGACCGTTGGATCTGGTGGATGGACAGTGAGGATCGGGTGTCCTTGGAATAATTTTTTAGGCAAGGGGAGGACCACCCACCAATATTGACAGCTTAATGCCACCACCAAATTGGGAGTTTGTTAACATGTCTCACTTGGTTGACATGTACAACAATTGCAAATTTTATTTCAATAATACTAAGTTTACTACCAATACTTACCATCTTCTTTCAACCCTCTCATCCCCTGCTATATGGGCCACCCCCGGCCCCATCTCTCCCCCAATGAATGACCGTCACATGATATTTCGACCACGTGACGACCATCCAGACAGCCACCAGGTCCCACCTCTCATCCCCTCATCCAATGGACGGCGGCCTCGTGGGCGTCACGTGGCAGTTGTAAGAGGGTTGTAGGCATTTGGTTAAACTTAATTATCTAACTACTCATGTCAAACTTAATGAATAATTTTAATTAGTAAACATAGATGATGATTGTAAAAGCATAAAAAATATGCTGGGGAATTATACGCGTAAAAACCCCCAACATACATGAAGCACACGTAAAACAGAGCTTCAGCATTGTGTGGCATAAAACATGACTTCAGAGTTGCCCGCGTAAAGCAGCGCTTCAAGACTGTTGTGGCGTAAAAGGTTGTTATGCCTCCCTACAGCGTAAAATACGTTTGTCTTTAATGCAACGTAAAGTCATACGATGAGCTCTTCGTATTTCTCGAATGAATCTGTCAGACAGAATAGTGAACCTGACTTCTGACAAAAGTACTGTACTACGATCGAGAGGACGGCTATAATAATGATTCTGCACAGAGGCACAGACTGTCGTTTAGTGACCTATCCTTGATACAAGTCATTTTTACGCATTCAAGGAATACGTTGCCTAGTCTACACAGGCAGAGATGAGCTTTTACGCTCAAGATGAGACAAAATCAGACGCCACATCAAAAGCTGTTTCTCATACAGAGCTCGAGGCATATCTCGGCATTTAATGCACAAGATTGAGGCATATCTCTGTATTTAATGCACGAGATTTGGTTCTATCCTTTATAATTTTGTCATGAACTGGGAGAGCTAAAACTAGGGCTAATACACTTACATCACCATCCTGGCATTTTACGCCAACCAGGCTATTTTCAACCATAGGAGCACGCCGTATGTTATCTACTCGAAATACGCCAGCCATGCTATTTTCAACTATGGGAGCACGCCGTATGCTATCTCCTCGAAATACGCCAGCCAGGCTATTTTCAACTATAGGAGCACGCCGTATGCTATCTCCTCGAAATACGCCAACTCGGGCTATATTTGCAAAGGTACGTGATAAGGTTATTTGGCCCAGAATACGCTGAAGACCTCAGTCAAGAAGGATAATTGGCTATTTTTACGCTGGTCATCTATTATTCATGTAGCCTCAAGTTTTACGTGTTATTTGGCTTTTACGCCAACAAGACATCTATTTGGCTTTTACGCCAACAAGACAGTTATTTGGCTTTTATGCCAACCATCTTTACGCGAGGGACAGTTACCTACGTGGCTTGCATGCCGTGATCTTCGAGAAGCAGTTATACGTATTACCTCATAATGGAATACGTGTCATACGTAGATTCAGAAGATCATTTAGACATGGGTAGCATTTATTATAACCGCCGCATAAAGAGTGCAACTCTCTTCACAGTTTGGCTTCTACGCCAACTGGACAGTTACTGTGACTGAGCTCTATAAATAGAGACCTCCGGTCACAGGAGATGGGGGTCAAAGGGTCGAAGGGTCGAAAGATCGAGAGGTCAAAAGGATCAGAGATCAAGAGATCAGAGAGAGAGAGAGAGAGAGCATAGACAGAGAGTAGTGATTGACGACTTTGGCAATGAGAATCCATTCCCTCCTGCAATTTTTGAAGCTTCTTCTTCTTCTACAGCACTTCTTCATCATCGTGTGGTCCAAGGGACAAAGTGATCGACCGCAGATCAGACTCCTATAGCAATTTTTCCCCAGAATTATTTTTATTGTACTTAACTTCCTCATATAGGATTAATTGTACTTTTTTTTTCTTGTTTGTAAACAAAGAAAGGGTTTCGTATAAACCTAGTTTTATTCTTTCATTTATCATCAAACAATGATATTTTTGGAACAAAAAATTTTACGATAAAATCTTAACTCTTTTTATTATATAGTAGTATAGATAAGTCTTGTCATTCTGATTGTGAACTTGGGCCTGCCTATGTAAGTTTTGTGTTGGAGTCGGGTTGAACTTGGGTCCTTTACAAAATGACTTCATCCTTATTCGTTCACCATAAATACGGATTGGGTTATACTCAGTTCCAGATATTTTACTAAAATTTATAAGAAGGTATAATAGATTGATATCATTCATATCATTACTCTAAAAGCAAAAGAAAATAATGGTTCCCAATATCAAGATTTGAAAAATAGTTTAGAATCATCGGGTAGAATTTACATGGAACCAAAATCCTACTTATTTTGAAGAGTATGTCTACTTTGAGATCGGACTTTAGCAACTTGCTCAAAATTGTGACTGTATTTGATTTGGACAAAATCGAATGTTTTTTGGCTAGGTCATGTGTAGATAGGTCATGTGTAGATGATGGAAAAATAAAAAAAAATAAAAAATGCAAAGGTCATCAATAGTTTTTCCAACATTGCATAGGACAAAATATAATATCGGTATAAGAGTTAACGTCCGGTAGAACTTGAGTCAATTTTTGTTCACTCATCTAAACTAGAGTGGATGTTCACTCTTCTTTTAAATGTTATCACGTGTCAAACAAAAACTATTTTGGATATTCACCAAACCACTCCCAAAGGGGATGGGATATGTTCTCCAAATTTTTTATCCTAATCATGTCCCCTCTTACATACAATTGTGGGTCTGATAATTTTATAATAAAATACCATCCACAATCAGTGGGATCCACAATTGTATGTGAGAGGGGACATGGTTGGAACTTAAATTCTGACGATAACATATTCTAACCCCTCCCAAAGTGATTTTGGGTTAGATAAAAATGACTCGTGGCAACCTTTGAATGGAATGGTGAACCTCCGTCCTAGTTTTGGTGGGCGGACAAAATAGACTTGTAAAACTTGGCAAAAAAAATTAAATGTACATGGTACTATAGTGATATTCATGTATGTTGGTTTGTGTAATGCCCCGTACCCGTTCGGTGCATTACGTTGAGATTTGGGAATATAAGAGGTATTGATTCGAGCTGGTTTCCTTGTGCAGATGGTATACAGAGTTTAGTAGGATCAGAGCAGTACCTCGTACGAGCTGAAGCATGAGCGTCGTGCTATGGAATCAGGTGTTCGTTCGGAGTAAGCAATGTAACGACTGTTCAGAATTCGAAGGAGTGATGCGGACCAAGTATTGGAAACAAGATGAGATCGATCAGACGAAAAGCTGAATATCAGAGTTCGGTTGCGCGATTTGAAAGTTCGGTGAAGCATTCATTGATACAAAAAAGAGAGTTGGACATAAGGAACAAACAGTTGGGGCACGCTTGCGCAAGCGATGGATGTATCGAAGAGTAGCGAGCACAAACTATAATTTTTGGCAATGCAAGGAAGAATTTGGTCGAACAGTAGAACATGATTTGGTTTTGGAGGAACAATGCAATGGAGTCGCACGAACTTGAAGAATTTTGGATATTGGCGCTCAAAAAGTTTGACTCAGAGTTTAGCGGAAGCAAAATTGGCAAAACAGTACAAAGATGGTGGACGGTTCTTCGAAAGACGTCAACGAGCATGATGTAAAGCTAGTCGATGTTGAGTCAGATTGAAAGTTAACACTTGTAGTATCAAGATGAACCAAAACATGGAGAAATCAAGACGGTGCTAAGGAATAGAACGAGAACAAAGGATCGTGGCAGATGGACCTTTGAAGATAGCGAATTGACGTTGAAACAAATTACTGTGCCGCTCGAGCGAGTTGGACATGCAGTGCTGAAGCATGGCGTATGGATAAAAAATAGAGCAAGTCAAAAGATTTCAGAAATCGTTGCAAGTGGTAGTACGAGAAGTCGAGCAAGCCAGTTCGAGATTTTGATGGACTCAGGACAGAACGACAGAGTGATGGAAGACGATTTTAGTGAGCATGACTTGGATAGATAGTTAGACTCTAGGTGGTTAGGAAGCATTTGGTTGACAGATATGTCAGAGGTAGTGCATAAAGTGCTCGGATTTGGATTTGCAGAGGAGATATTGCATGGTTCGTAGTAACTGTCCATCGTGATGACTTACAATTATCAAGCGTAGCTTCGGGATAGCTGACCCTAGAGACTTGATCGCCAAATCGAAGTGAATATTGTAGACCATAGAACGACCCTTGCGGTGATGCATTTGGAAATACGTCGAGGGTTGTCACTCCCCGTTCCCAGTATACGTATTGGGAGCGTATTATTTTTTGCTTGCATGTTAATATTTGGATGCATGAGACTAGACCCATTCTTTGGTTTATCTTGGTTCTTGGTTTATGGTTTGGGTTAGTTTGGTCATGAGTTGAACCCATGGTCTAAATGTCAAATCCTAGCTATATAACCAAATTTCTCTATCTCTCTGTGAAACCCCTAAATTTTGAAAATGGTTTTATTACTTATTTATATTAGTTATGAGCTAGATAGTGAGAATGGATTTTATTAGAATAGAAATCCCCTTAGAATCAAACCCAAAACCCAAACCCGCAACCCGTTAACCAATCCCCCGCGTAAAGTAAGAAAATATCAGCAGTAGCTCATCACCCCGCGTATACTCCTACCCGCGTAAATTGCAGCAGCAACAGTAGTAAAACAACCTCCGCGCGTAAAGTTTAAAACCACGCGTAAAGCAACCTCCACGCGTAAACCAATTCTACCGCATAATTCCTGTCACCGCGCGTAAATCAACCCTATTATGACTCATCCCCCATGACTCATCCCCCACCGCCTCTCTATCTATTATTCCTAAACTAACCTCAACCGAAACCTAAACCAATGGCAGACAACCAACACCTAAACCAATGGCAGACCAACCAAAACCTAAACCATTGAAAGGATGAAAGCAGCAGCAGTAGGAATTCTTAATCCCTAAGCTTCCCCACCGCCTCCTTATCCCTATATATATTACAACACTTCCCAAAACTCTAATCCCACTTCTTTCACCAAAACTTACACACAGGACGTACACTATACAAAGTCTTGCTCAGGCAAGTATACCTTGCCAAATCCTACTGTTTAAATTATAAATTGTTGCATATATATTTTTGTTGCAAAATACATAAACTGTGTGCGCCTGAGATTGCCTCGGGTGAAATCAACAAATATGTTGATACGTAGTATAACTGACTTAGACATTATTAGACTCACCAACAAATACGAGGTTATTCTAATATCCTCCTAGACCTGATACTTGTATACACATCATAATTAATAATTCATGTTGGG
Source organism: Iris macrosiphon (assembly GCA_036927795.1). Lineage (NCBI taxonomy): Eukaryota > Viridiplantae > Streptophyta > Magnoliopsida > Asparagales > Iridaceae > Iris > Iris macrosiphon. Next base: position 270,903,539 of record JAYESA010000004.1, on the reverse strand, counting down.
ATGCGGGTTCGCGTACTCGATTAGCTACCGGTGCATGAGACACACATCACGGTTTAGCACGTAATAAGGATATCTAAAAAATTATGACTTGGCATATAGCTACGTGGTATGCTCGTTGTATATTCGACTTGTATACCCGCATTGGGCGGGGAGGACAGCTAGTAGGCGTATGGGACACCCACCTCATTAACGTTATACCTTCAGATACCATACTCCTCGGAGATGGACGATTGCAGAGTGCCCATATTTCTGGGGGCATATGTGGCATATACTAGCCAGTCACGACGATTGGTGAATTAAGTCAGCATATGTCTAGCCTACACTTTCCCATACGTACTATGAGGTCTTCATATTGCATTCACTTAGATGGTTAGCACACCCTTATTTACTTTATTCAGTATATATATATATATGGCATGCTTTTATGTATCTTGTTATGTCCCACTAAGGACCTGGTTCCCTTCCAGATTTATATGAGGCATACTATCCCATAGTATACGGACCTGGGCAGGAGACGAGGTATGCATCTGAGGAGGAGCTAGAGGTGCTGCCATCAGAGTCCACCTGATCTTTGGTAGACTCACCATCTAGAGCTGGAGCCTCTTTATCTAGATAGACGATGCTCTAGACATGCTATATTTTAGCACTTTTATCTTAGCTTTTGTAGTAGGTTTGTTTCCACCAGACATATCTGGCTTGTACTATGATATTTCAGACTCAACGCTTATATTCCAGCACTTACAGTATTCCTTGATGTTTGTGGATGAGATATAGATTGTGTGTGACTTGTTGTGACAGTATATTACCACTGGTGGATTTGGATATTCATGTACAGCGTACGTGTGTATATGGTTTCCATATATTGGAGTTCGTACATATACGGCTAGGCGTGTTACGTATTCCTAGTCCTACATATTTTGGGACTGGGGCGTGACACACTCTCTCTCTCTCTCTCTCTCTCTCTCTCTTCTTTTCCTCTATTAGGTTTTTTCCTCCATCCTTAGGCAGGTACACCTTGCATGAGAAATGGAGAAATTATCCATATTATTAGTCTATTATGATTTTTGTGTGATTTTAAGCATGTTTAGAACTTAATATTTTTGAATTTGGTGGATAAAATGGTGTAGATCTGAGTTTTTATGAGTGTGGGTATTCTTGAGTTTTCTTAGTTTTGATCTTCAAAAGCTTATTATTTTCGAAAACTTGTTGTTCTATGTTGAAGAGAATTTGATTTTGAGTGGTTTAGAACTTTACCTTGTCGGATTTGGACTCAAACGAAGTTTTCATGGAGAAAACTCCACTTTCGGTTTGGAGTCTCCGCCATGGTCAGGCTTGTTGTGGAGAAGATGAAGCTCCATGCGTCAAGCATCCAGTATGTCTCCCTTTTGTTGGACGCATAGATAAAGAACACATGTGTTCTGAAACTCGAGCTTGAAAAAGCTAAGTGTCAGAACTTTTGTGTTGCCTTTCCTGGGCATATGGAAGTTATCATGCGACTGTGTAATATGCGTCCCCCTTTTCTTTGGATGCATGACCCAGTCCCGCCCTGACACAACTTTTGATTATTTTTTCTTTTCTCCTGACACACTTTATGGCTTGTCACATCAGTCACTTTTAGTCACTTCATTGACACTTCATTATTTGCCCGTCACTTCGGCACTTGTCCCGAAGAGTGGACTTTGTCTTGTCCATGCGTCCCGGACATCTATGCGTCCAGTCGTCTATGCGTCTCTGACATCATGTGACTCTATGCACCATGATTCTATGTGACACCGTGTGCATGCGCTTGTTGGTTCGTGCAGCCCTATCTTCAAGCGTATAACTTCATGCGCGTGTTATCCTTAGTGACTCCATGCGTGCACGTAGTACCTTCATTATGTGTTTACTTATTTTATTTGGAATATTTCTTATCATCCCCTATGTGGTTGATCCTGGTATTGCTTGTGTTATGGAAGAATAGACTTAGAAACCAGACCTCATGCTAGACATGATCATGTGCTAAGATTGGCTATATACATGACATAAATATGTGTTGGATTAAGATTTTTGGGTGGACTAGACTAAGTGAATAGTGACTAACCAGCTATGTGCATGACATAAGCTTCATTTTATAATGTGATCAAAATTCATGTGACCCAATGATATTAATAATTTAACTCGAATATTGTATCCGTACTGATACAATTATTGCCTGATAATGTTCATGATCTATTGTGCACTGAGGTACGACATATCGTGTTATGTGTTAAGTAATTATATTTGGGTTATGCATCGATAATGCCTCCAAATTCTTGAATGTGTGATTATATATATATATATACTTTCTCCCAGCACGGGCATGATATACGAGTCAAGTACCAAAGCGTAGCTAGGTTATTGATTTGCTGAATGTTGCATACACGTTCCGGTGAATCCAGACTGAACTTCCATGAATTCGTATCTAGCGTTCTCGTACTTTGTACGACATCTTAAGAAAAAATCTCATGTGGACACGCCTTAAGATTTTCGAATACAATATAGGGTTAATTAAGCAACTAAAAGTGGTAGTAACATTGGGAGAAAACAATATCGCGAGATCATGTCAATAAACCTTCCCACAGAGATTTATTCTAAGTGCGTTGTGTGCTGGCCACCACAGATACTGTATATCTTCCGTCGTAGTGGATTGCAGTATCTGACCTTTTATAAATAATGTCGAGCACTGTTTCACTATAGGAATATTGGAATCGCTAATACCGTGATCTAGCGTAGTGGCCATACGGGAAACTGATGCAATTCGTGAAGTTCTTGTATATTCATCTATTTGGCTCGGTTAGCTAATGTTTTGCAATGGCTTGATCTGAGGATACTTATTATGCATTATTCTGATATAGCCTCAGACTCCACAAATAGCAAGTCGTACAAGTGATTGGTCGATTTTATAAATTGGACTTAGTTGTGATTGTATTATTTCTGTTAGTAGCCTCGAGAAATGGACTATCATAGTGCGATGGATTCAATCTTTGTCCTTGTTTGGTTGTAGGGTTGGATCTTTGTGCTAGGATATGCATGGATCTAAGTTACGACACAGAGCCTATATATTATATTTATTGCTTTGGGTTTTGTTTCTCTATTTTTATGCTTCATTTGTGGTACTTGCTATTTGGGGTCTAACCCCACTGGTTTTGCATGGCCAGTTTTTGAGCTAGCACCCTAGGATCCGGCGTACTTTCTTCCGACTCATGGCATATACAAGGAATATAGTCGTCGAGCATAACGAGTGGGTTTTCCTTATTCCCCGCTCGTCATTGTGCATTTTACTCTTTTGGATGTTTAGCCACCGTCACCTATTAGCTGGCATGTCTGACATTTAGTTTCATTTTCATGACTGTATATAAATCAGACTGCAGCTGTAATATTGTTACGTACTTTTGTTATTCCACCAGTTTCTTATTTTTTACAGATGGTCTCCAGAATATCTTGAGAAAGCATTTGGAATGCATTATTGCTTTATCATATATGCTCTATGATTATTGTTTCTTCTTTGATTGATTGAGACATAGATATCCGTGTGACCCTAAGTGACCTGATTTAGTATGCACCCCCTAGCCTAGTACAGTCGTGATCGTTGTACTACGTATAGTACCTTGTACGGGATAGCTGGCCATGTCTGTCTTCGTATTTTGGTACTGGGACGTGACAAGGTTTCTATGGTGGCCCATGCAGGTATGTTCTTTAGACTTGTGGGACGTCATGGTCATAGGAGTCCCAATCAAACATGATCCTTCTTAAAATTCTGAATTCGTCCTCTTCGATACTCAGGTTAAATTATCCAGTTGGTTGCTTCCTTGTTCCTTTTCATCCTGTACTTGATGTTTCTTGTGCTCTTCTTTAGGGCTTCCCCTTCCTCAGATGTTGCAGGAACAAGAGAGGCAGAGTTGCCAGTGGAACAATATCCTGTAGAACCCCATCCAAGGATTCAAGTTGAGCCCATGATAGATGCGACAGAGCAACGGGCTCCCGATATTCTCGTACCTCCCACAGTACCGGCGGCACTAGATACCCCGTCCTTGCTAGAAATTATTCAGAGAATATTGCCTGCACAACAACATCAAATGGTGTTCAATAGCAACAACATCAAGAACAACAACGTCAACTATTTCAACAACAAGAACATAATATCATGTTGAACCAAGGGTTACAGACGGCCCTGGAACGAGGCTAAAGAGTATATTCAGGGGCATCTGTTAGGTTTTGTAGACTAAATTCCAGATATATCGATGGCACGGAGTATGCTATTATGGCAGATGATTGACTCCAGGATATTGAGACCATTTTGGCTGCAGCTAAGGTTCCGGCTGAGGAGCAGGTAGACCTTGTTCGCTTGCAGTTCCAGGATCTTACAAGAGATTGGTGGGTCACGATGGAGGTAGGAGTAAGGCATCATATTTTTTGGGACAATTTCAGAACCCAATTCAGGACAAAGTACTTTGGGATTGTGGCTCAATGCGAGTTACATCACTGATTCACCAACCTCAAGCAGGCTGGAAGGACAATAGATGGTTACGGGACAAAGTTTTGTCGATTGAGAAGGTTTGCTCTAACCATGGTTGCGACAGAGTTGGAGAGAGCGATGAGGTTCCAACAGGGACTTCACTTGAAAATTTTACACATGGTAGAGGTGCATGACTACCAGACCTTCGAGGCAGTATTGATAGCGGCCATAAGGTTTGAGCTTACCTCTCAGAGGATGGCATCAAGAAGAGTAGACCGGCAGAGGCCTCATGGATAGAATCGCAAGAAAGGACCAGTACCGCGAACGTCAGCACCATCCCCTGGCATTCACATCTATGATGTGACACAGAGGAGGCCAGTGACCATGACAGTGATAGAACATACTCGACAGCAGCAACCGAGACAGCAACAAGAACAACAGCAACAACGACGGGGAGCGCCGACGAGTTGTATGTATTATGGCAAGGGAGGTCATGCCCGGGATGTTTGCTGGGCAGCTAATGGACAATGCTTGAGGTATGAAGCCCTGATCATAGGGTTGCCACTTGTCCATTAATACAGAGGCAAGGAGGGCCGGTAATCTATACAAAGGTATAACGTATGAACGACGAAGCTTACCTGATGGAGCGCGTCCTACCTTTTGAGTTTTTTTTAATGCAAATCAATGTAGTCGAGAAGCACATCAAATGTAAACTCTATGTAAATTACTCTGAATTATCAATGAAAAGCATATTTTATTCCTATACTAGCGTTCAACTCTCTGTGAATGTATTTTCTAAATTGTGTTTCAAATAGATTCCTATCACTGCACGTTCTTGCCTTGTGTGAGCGTAACTCCAGGCTTGCATGGTATCACGCCCAAGCGAGGACGATCGGTTCCGCAAAGGATCCAAGCGAGGACGATTGACCCTTGCGGGATCGGGGTGTAACAAAGGACGTCCCCAGCAGAGTCGCCACCTTGTTTGCCATCATAAGTATTGGAAGAACTTGGTTGAATACAAACAAAAGAAGTACAAAGAAATCCTAGACAGAAGATCTATGTACAATATTTTTTGATCTAGAAAATGTGACGATGGAGATCGAGTACTGCTTTTACTCGGTTGACGGTTCGACGAGGGAATGAAGATGCTCTATTCTCTTTTCTCTCTCTTGAGCTTGTGCACACGTACGATGCTCGCCTCTCCCTTTTGTGGGTGCGCTACCCTTGCTATTTATAGCCATCCTGCTGATGGGCTATAGGTACCACATATGCCTCTATTTGGTGGCCACATAGGGCTCCTTCAACATAATATGGTTGCAACTATAGAATCATACAACGGGCGTGCAGCCATGTGGCCTCTGTTGGGATATGTTGTTGATAATATCTTGGGGTTGTTTTTAACTCCGTTGTGTGAGTGACTTGGTTAGCTGGACACGTAGTCAGCACTAATTGTGTGAAGATCCCTTTGGTTATAACAGAAAGATCTTGTAAGATGAGGGTCGCATAGCGTGTTGGCCGCATATATGCTTTCATTTAGGCTGGGTCTGAAGGAAACTTTGGTCGCATAGACTCGAGGACCCATACGAGTGACCACGTGGCACTGTTCATCTGACAAGGTTATTAATGCATTGATGTGACATATATGTCTTTTCACGTACCGCCGTCTTTACGAGTCTCGAAGCATTTTAGTGCTATAAATATCGTGTCAGACAAGTCATAATTGATGTGGCAAGGATCCTATACGGCCACCAACTTCTTGGGTGTTCGGGCCGCATGGATGTTTTACAGGTTGGACGAGCCCCTCGGCTGCATGTGTTGTAGTGCCCTGCTCCGCAATGGCACTATGTACAAGATATATCGGTTTGCTGACTCAAAAAGAAAACCTTTCTGACGAGCTCCTTATTGAACCAGAAGACGAATGATCTAGGAGAGTGGGCAGAACTTCATTCTTTGATTCTTGTACGCCTTAATAATGAATCTGAGTTTTATAATGCTTGTTTGCTAAGAAGATTAATATTTTCTTTACATGAATGATAGAAAGATAACCTGTATTGCTTAACTAAAGAACTTGTATGCTTGTCTAAATGGAGAACCATTGCCATGCTAGTATAGAAAAGAATGTTGCATGCTTAAAACACTATCACTGCTATCGAACGAACCACTGTCATGCTAATAAACAAGTGTAAAAAAATGTTCATATTTTTTTATCATATGATAAAAATAGAGATAGAGATAGAGATGGCGGCTTGTCCGTACAGAGAATAGAAGAGAATAGATAGATGGTCTGCTTGTTCATAACACATGCATCATAGAGTTTATCTGATAGAGTAACATGCTTTGCATCTGTCTGACAACGGCTATTAGTGAAGAGCTGAACCGTGAGTCCCGACTGCTAATTTGAGCATATTTTAGTGCAGAGCATCCATGAGTCACAGTTGCTATAAGCCAGATAGGGTTAGGATACCCCGAGGCAAAGAAGTCATCATTATTATGCGGGTGTTCTGTCATTAGTTAGCTGGATCATGGGCCAAAGCAGCTAGTATGAGCGAATATTAGTGCAGTGTTGGGCCATGATAACACTGCTACTAATCATGAGGAACTCGGAGACCATCATATAGATAGGTCATCTCTTTCTAATGTTAAAAGTAGCTTTCAAAGATATTTTCAAAGAAGTATAATCTGACTCTTATCATATACTGCATAAAATGAACCTAGGTAAAACTAGAAAGATCACTAGTAATATAATATTTTATCACATGCTCACTTAGTATTGGTGTCATGCCCAGAACCAGAATACTAGAGAGCGGGGGAGTGACTCATCCAACCACACCTTACAGAATACCGAAGTAACTCGCAATGTGCTAAGGTTGTCTAGAGACAAGGGTGTGTATGCTACAATCAAGTCACCTAGGGTCAAGAACATCTATGTCTCAATCATCAACCAAAAAAATAAGAATGAACATGTAAGATAAAGCAGTTAGGCGTCCCTAACGCTCAATCAGAATGATCATGAAACTAGTTATACATGATGGTACACTAGTATATTGTCAAAAGTATATGACTGTAAGTCAGCCGCAGTCTGAATAATATACAATCATGTAAAGGAACTAATGTCTAGATAAACCGGCTAACACGTGTCGTTGGCTAAACGCCAAAAAAGTAATAAAAATGATACTCATAGTGGGGGAAGAAAAAACCCACTCAAGTTCCTCTGTGGAGATCCTCCTGGGTACGCCATCGGTCAGATACAGGACAGGATCCTCGGGCTCTACTACTAAACCTGGCCAAACAAAACCAGTGGGTCAGGCCCCGATAGCAAGTACCACAAAGGAGCATAAGTGAATAAAGCAAAAACCAATAAAGTACATAAAATAGAAAATTCGTGCAACAACTGTAAGCGTATGTGTCATGCCCCAGTCCCAAAATACCAAGGGACTAGCCACGTGGCAATGGCCAGCAACACAACTCCAATGGGCAAACCAAATTTAATGGACCCGTTAGAGTGTACTTAAGCTGTAATAAATATCAATGCAGTCTACACCATCTATCACAGAATAATTATAATCTCATCCACAGAAAAAAAATATAACTAAATATGATAGACTAATCAAGATAATAGATAAAAAGAAATATATTCCATCAACAACTCCAAATAAATAGTGTCTCAGGAAATAACCCGATAAAATAAGTCAATACATAAGTCCATGAGTCAAGATATGAAATAACTGGAAGCATAAATAGCTGAGTATGTAACAGAATACTCAGGAGAAATCCTCTGGCAAAATATCGTCCTCTGGTGCCAGTACTGCTCCAGCGTCAGCTCATGTCCCATATATCTCGGGGTATTCCTCTTCTGTTGTACCTGGGGACATAATCCGGATCCAGGTCCTCAGGGAACATAGCAAAGTACAAGAATAACTCAAGCCAAATGAAATGCAGTATATAAAAATAGATCCTCGGGACAAGCTATGTAACCAGCTATGTGAAATACAAGTTGAGAGCATCACTAGTACTCCGGCTGAAACCACTGCAAGCTCTGTGTCGGGGAGCAGGGAGCAGTAATATCACGTAATGGGCCAAGCTCTAGAACAGAGACTAAAGCACCTCAATAATATATATATATATATATATATATATATATATATATATATATATATATATATAATCAGCCTGTAGCATGTGTCTCTTCCCACCCAATGTAATCACGTGTCTCATGTCCACGATGTCTCATGTCCATAACACGCAAGATCATGACCTCTAGCTAGTACAGCGAGTCATAATGATATCTATGTATATGCATGTCTCATGTCACGAATCGTGTAAGCCTATACAGAATCACCATGAATAACTCAGGAAAAATTCTGTCACATGAATAGTGTCAAGTATCCTATGGTATGACGTACTTGGTAAAGCAAGCACGTAAAGATAAGATCGTGGTATCAACTCTCTAAGTGACGTTACACGACTCAGTGTACGTCATCGACACCCAATTCTTGTTCGGATGTTAAGCAACGTCTCACAGTCCTAGGTTGAATAGGTACATCTCAAGAGTATATAGAAAGAATACAAGCAAATAATATCACAAGATCTACTGCAAGTTGGCAAGGTACACTTGTCTGTGTTTTGAGCTCCCTCAGTTGCTCCGATATAAGTGAAATCTCCAGGTATGTCTCCGGATGCTGAAACAAACATTACCATCGCACTCAGAATATATAAAATAGCTAGGATTGACTACCCATAAGTCTAATTTGGACACAGGAGCAGAATTAACAATTTCGGGTCAAAACGGGCTCCACGTGCGGCCCACTTCGCACCGAAAAACGTATCAGAGATAAATTTCTCCAAATTTGTCAAACTTAGTGTCTACGAGTCCAGGACGATGATACAAATCCAATAGAATGTCCATAACTGGATTTTGATGAGCCGGTCACGAAATCGCCCATCAAGTAGAACCGTAGGGCCCACAAAATGGTGTTTCGTCAATGTTCTCAGAATCGAACCAAACTTGGGTCACAGGACCAGTGTAACGCTACGAATCCAATGGTGTAAGTTTTTTTGCGAAATGACAAGCACACACGAAATTATGAAGAGTGTCAGAATAGGTCAATACGGGATTTTTTTTATGGATACGTGTTGATTCTGGTGTGCACGTACATCCAAATCAATTTCTGCGTAATTCCACAAGTCCGCGTTGACGATACGTACCTTTCGGTGCAATTCGCATACGACGAAGTTGCCTCGTTTTGCGGAACGTACACCGTTTTGGAAAATTTTAGGTTTAAAAAATCAAGTTTTTTGGTCAAATTTAACAGCAAATAAAATACAGAATAATCAACAATAAAATAAACTAATTAAAGAGATTAAAACTTGTTTATGTTGTCTAAATTACTGTTCAAGTGAAATTTAAAAATATTAACTAGGTTGGAAGAAAAACAGACATGAACATGGGTGATTGGGACAGTTTCTGAACTACAAAATTGGTTATTTTTTTCCTGTTTTGTGTCGCGAATTGCGACCGACACAGCACACGATAGGCCGAACTAATTATACAGGTTTCAAGAGGGTCATGTGGTCTTCGCATAAGATTCGACGGGTTGACATTTAGTTAACTGTGCAAAGAGTTACAAGGGTGGGAAGTAGGGTACCTTGTTACTGCTGTTGCTCGGGAATTCTGGCGGGTTGCGGCGGCGGCGTGCGGCGGCGGTCCGGCATCGTCGTCGACGGAGGATCGTCGAGATTTGGAGAGGAGATGATGGTGGTGAGGGTGGTCTACGCTAGGGATTATATAGGGGTGAGGGGAGGGCATTACAAGGAGCGGAAGGGAGGGGTTCGACCGTTTGGGAGAGAAAGAGGGAGAGTTTTCTGTTACAGAAGCTGAGGGGTGATGGGTTTCGGGTTATCGGGTCTGCGGGTTCGGGTATGTATTCAATTCGGTTAGTTTGGTTTGGGTTGGTTCGGTTTATGTTGGTTTGGGTTGGTTTGGGTTGGGTTGGTTTATTATAAATCAATGCAATTAGCTATCTAAAAATAGTTTTAGACCCCAAAAAATTCCAAAAAAAATATACAATATTCTATTATTAATTATACACCAAAAAATATAATTTTTGTACTATTTTAAAAATTAATTTAATACACAAAAATATAAATCCATGAAGAATATTTATTATAATTAACTAAAAATAATAAAAAAATTCTACAATAATATTTAATAAAAAATTAAAATTAAAATCTAAAAATCAGGGTGTTTACACTCTACCCACCTTAAAAGAATTACATACTCGCAATTAAGAATTAATTACTAAGGAATTTAAAAAAATTATGGTAACCTATAGGTACTTCTTAGGTCATACCTGCATCTTCGAATAGGTGAGGATAACGCAGATGTATGATATCCTTTCGCTCCCAAGTAGATTCGTCGGGGGAGTGATGTTTCCAAGTTATCCGGACCAATCTAATCGTCTGACCCCGTAATACCTTCTCACTAATATCAAGTATCCCAACTGGCTGCTCCTCATACCTCAAGCTAGGTCCCACTGAAATCTCAGAATGATCGACTATGTGACTTGGATCTTTCACGTACCTTCTCAGTTATGAGACATGGAATACATCATGCACACCCTCTAGATATGGGGGTAATGCAAGACGATATGCCACCTCACCAATACGCTCCAAAATATCAAACGGTCCAATGTATCTCGGGCTCAGCTTTCCTCTGCTCTCGAATCGAATAGTACCTCGAGTTGGTAAGATCCTCAAGAATACATGTTTGCCTTCCTTGAACTCCAAAGGTCAAAAATGTGTGTCAGCCCAATGCTTTTGTCTGTCCTGAGATGCACGAAGATGACTCTGAATTTGCTTTACCTTCTCAACTGTCTGCATCACTAACTCCGGACCGAGTATCTGACGCTTGCCAACTTCACTCCAACATATCGGGTGACCTGCACTTCCTGCCGTACAGCGCCTCAAAATGTGCCATCTGGATGCTCGCTTGGTAGTTGTTATTATAAGAGAACTCCACCAAGTGTAAATGGTCTTTCCAAGACCCTCCGAAGTCTAACATACACGACCTCAGCATATCCTCAGGATCTGAATCGTGCGCTCCGACTGACCTTCTGTTTGTGGATGGTAAGTAGTGATAAACTTGAGTCGGGTGCCAAGACTCTCCTGCATGCTTCGCCAAAAATAGGATATGAATCTTGAGTCACGATCAGACACAATACTAACCGGTACTCCATGTAACCTTACGATCTGTCGTATATACATGTCATCTAGAATCTCCGTGGACTGTCCAATTCTGAACGACAAGAAATGTGTCGATTTAGTGAGTCGATCCACAATAACCCAGACTACATCCTTCCCATTGGGGCTTCGTGGAAATCCTGTAATGAAATCCATAGTGATATGTTCGCACTTCCATTCGGGTATGGAAAGGGGCTGTAACATACCCACGGTTCTCTAATGCTCGGCCTTAACTTGCTGACAGACCAAATATTTTACCACAAACTGTGCAAACTCTCTCTTCATCCCATGCCACCAATAGTACTGCCTCAAATCTTGGTACATCTTCGTACCTCTCGGATGAATAGAGTATATGGAGCTATGTGCTTCAGACATCAACTCATGTCTCAACTCCCCATTCGGAACATATAGGCGATTTTTGCATCTTAACGTCCCGTCCTCATGGATTTTAAGCCCGTTTGCATGCCGGCTTCCGTCTTCTCTTTAAGTCTCTGGAACCTAGCATCCGTGGGTAATGTCGCGTTAATCCTCTCCACTAGTTATGACTTAACTTTAAGATTCGCCAATAGCCCACTCTGCCTTGGCAAAATAATCTCTATTCTGAGCTCTTGTTGTTACGACCCGCACCCGAAATTCGGGCATGAGTCGTGGGTACGTCCAGTCTACGCCGCAGCATCGGTGGTAGAACGTTGTCTAGGTCTACTATCTAGCTAACAATCTCAAACAACAATATAAGTACATGTCAAGATCTCAACTCCAAACTGAGGAACAATATGATAAAGATAATGCAAATACTCAATCACGATCTAAGCTCGATAAGATAAAAAGAAAGTCTAACAACTACAAAGTCTAAACAACAACTACCACTAAAGACAACAACAACAATAATAATAACAACAATATCCCGAATCAAAATACAATACAAAGTCTCAAACCAAGAGCCAGGGACAAATTCGGTACCAAAAGCTAATAAATACAACTGAGGTCCTAGTGATCCCGGCTACCAACCCGGAAATCACTCCTGAACTAGGGGGTCCCTGTCTGCACCATCGACAGGCTGAGGTCCATAAAATATCGGGCACCAATCTTCTGGATCCTCTGAAAAATATATCAAGTCAGGATTAGAGCAAGTACACCTATAACAGCAGTTCCAGTTAAATGATAAAAACTATAAAGCAGTTGTAGTAAGTAGCACAAGGTGAAGGAAATAAAGTATGAACAAAGAAATATATATATATATATATCAACTGGTGCATAAAGGTAAAGATGCATGAAAATCAGAAACAAAATAATAATGACTGCAGGATACAAGAAATCTAAACTAAGATCAAGTGTGTGCACAATAACGTGAAGTGAGTCCAGCAAGAGTAAATATAATGAGTCCAGTCCAGAAAGTATAAGTGAGACCAGTCAAGAAATGCAAGAGAGTCCAGACTAGAGAGAATGAACTCGTGTCTCTGAAATACCTATTTTGACATATAAACGGCTAGGGGTAAGTATGGCTCACCGCATACTGGGTGCGCGGCAGCTATCATTCCAGATTAGACCAGAAGGAGTGATTCTAGATTTGGGAATGTTTACATGTCTACTCGAGTATTTTCCCGCCCCGACTAGTACAAGTGAATCCAAGACCCGACACGCAAATCAAGTATGAGTCCAGCCAGAAACATGAGTGATGCCTGTATTGAGTCCTGATGTGATGCCAGTAGGTGATTCCAGAAATAGAGGCCAGAAACATAAAATATACGTGTCGCAAGTGAATAAATTCAGAAATACTAGTCTGTGTCGTGCCAGAAAATCAGATAATACTATACTAGAAGCTGAATCATAATAATTATCAGATAATAAAAACTATCAAAGAATGTACTCGCCTGACGTCCTGAGCAACTGGCGAGGATCGAGGTCCAAACTGGCGTCGCGAAGACCTATTGCGAAAAGCAAGATTAAACGGGGTTCTAAAGAGCTAAACAGATATAAAATAACTAAAAACAAGCTTCTAGGGTTGTTCTAGGTCAAACGGGTCAAACCGATAAAATCTGGGTCAAAAAGTCAACTCTCAGTCCAAAAAGTCAACTCTAGGTCAAATTTAGGTCAAATGTTGACTTTGGCGGTCAACCGGGGCAATTACGGTCAACTCTAGGTCAAACTAGGGTGCCCCTAAATTCTAGGTCAAAACTAGCTCATTAAGCTAGTAAACCCTCAAACTCGCCTCTTTGAGATACCGGGATACCCTCGGTATCCGATATCTCAACCTACGTTATATATCCCGCCTATACCCACTAACATATATATATATATATATATATATATATATATATATATATATATATATATATATATATATATATATATATATATATAACCAATTCTAACCTCATTCCTAGGTAAAAACCCAATACCTCGCCCCGATACCCAATACCTTGAGTATCTCAAGGTATTGAGATACCTCGCCTTACCCCTCTCTACTCTATCTAACTAGCTAACTATCTATATATATATATATATATACTACCATATGCTACTATATATATATATATATATATATATATATATATATATATACATACATATCCATATCCATATACATATACATATACATATATATATATATCTATATGCATATATATATATATATATATATATATATATATATATATATAAAGGAGGGGGAAGCTAGCTATTGCTGCTACTGCTAGTGCTGCTGCTGCTGCTGGCATTACCTGCTGCTGCTGCTGGCACTGCTAATGCTGTTGCTGCTTCTGCTGCTCTTCTTCTACCTCTTCCTCTCCCCATCTCTCTATCTCACTATCTCACTATCTATCGATCTCTCTATCTCACTCTACTCATCTCTCTAACTCTCTTCTCAATCTCTCTCGCTCATCCAACACTACACACACATAAACATATATATATATATATATATATATATATATATATATATATATATATATATATACACACACACACACACACACACACACACACACACACATATATATATATATATATATATATATATATATATATATATATATATATATATATATATATATATATATGTGTGTGTGTTTGTGTGTGTGTATATATATATATACGTATGTGTGTGAGTGTGTGTTTGTGTAGTGTGAGTGTATATATATATATATATATATATATATATATATATATATATATATATATACACACTCACACTACACAAACACACACTCACACTCTCTCACACACACTAACACAAACACCAACACACATATCAACACCTATACACACACGCTACCCATATACATATAAACACACATATATATATACACTTACATATCTGTACATATATATATATATATATATATATATATATATATATATATATATATATATATATATATATATATATATACACACACACTCACACAACCACACTCAACACACACACAACCACACTACACTCAAACACACACACAACCACCTACACGCACACTCACCCATATGCATATAAAACCTATATATATATATATATATATATATATATATATATATATATATAAATATAAACTCATAAACCTTAATATACACTCTCCAAGGCTAAACCAACCCACGTACAAGCCCGAAACCTCGAACCCAAGTCAAAATGGCCATTTGGTCATTTCGACAAACACGTGGAGAGCGGTTCGCGATACCTCATGAAATGTACCCCAAACCTAATCGAAATCGACCCAAAATTTATCCACGAGTTCTAATCGATGTCTAGAACCTCACAAAAATACTAATTCTCCGATTCTAGTTCCATGGCAAAATTCCACATGCAGGTGGAACCCATGTCGAAGAAAAAAATCCCAAATCGCCTAAAACGCCCAAAACTCTGCGATACGATCTCACATGTCCGAACGGGAATACGTACCTACCCTCAAGATACTCAAACACGTCTACCTAGGTCCGTCTAACCTAGGGCAATACCCAAAATTGGGCCAATCTCGGATTTTACCCAAAATTGACACAAAACCCTATGCCAAAGTCTCCAAACACATCCAAACAAGCTCCAACTTCGTCCCATGGGTAGCCCTAATATCTAGGAAGGTTCTAAACTACTAATTACACTATATTAGAGTAATCACTAAGAGAAAAGTTAGGGTTTACCTCTTGGGAGTTGGAATCCCAAGGCCAAAGTCTCCAAAAATTCCCAAATTCACCATACCAAGTCTCCAAGCCTCCAAACTAAGCTCCTACACCAAATCTAGGCTCTACACACCTAGGTTAGAGGTAAATAAAGGGTTATAGTTTGCATTAAAGAGAGAAACAAATGAAGGAAGAGAAAGAAAGAAAGTGAAAAACTTACTTGAAAATGGAAGAAGTGAAGGAAGGAAGTGAAGGAGGAGAATGGAGAGTGAAAAATGAAGAAGAAGAAGAAGAAGAAGTGAAAATGAAGGGGGGGTGGCCGGCCATGTAGAGAATATAGGGTTAGGGTTTCATTTAAACACAATGACCAAAATACCCTCCACTAATACTCCTCCAACTAAGGTTTAGGTTTAGGGTTTTCTAAATGCATTCTAACTAATCCAAAATACTCCAACTAACTAATTAAAATATAAATAACTATTCTAAACCAATAAATGAGTCTGACAAGGGTGTTGGTTAGGTCTGACAAGAGTCCACTAGGTTCTGACATGGGTCCAGACTAGCCAAAATCCTAAAACAACTAATAAAAATAAATACATGCATCTAATTAAATATTAATACAAATATTTATGATCAATACACAATTTACCAAATAAAAAAAATAAAAAAATAAACCCTGCCCTGGAAATGGGGTAGTGACAAGCCTATCCTCCTTAAAAAATTTTGTCCTCGAAATTTAAAGTCGATCGCACTTCTTCTAGGTCAAACCCCCAACAATCACAGTTAAGAAATTCTACCTAAACAACATGCAAGATCATGGTCCTACTGGTCGTGTTATCACAGTCTCAACTAGTATAGTTAGTATAGTTAAAATAGTTAGTATAGTTAATAACTAGTATTAAATAATTTATTACCTTTATTTAATATTAGTTAATCAGGGGTAATTAATTAAAGTCTTAATTTAATATTGGATATTCCATTATATAATTAGAATTATTAACTAATAAACCAAACATTTTTATTAATATTAATTATATAAAAATATTATATTTAAGTAAATTATTATTATTATTATTTTAACTAAAATAATTGTTATAATTGTTATTATTATAATATACTCTTCCACTTCCAACCTTTTACTTTCATATCTTAACCAAACACCTATGTTCCCTATGAAGGGAACAAGAAAGTGAATGGATTCATATCCTTCTTTCCTCAATGAAAGTCCAAATTCAAATCCAAATCCACTTCCAGTTTACCAAACATCACTTTATGGAAAGATTAATCGAAAGTATGTTATCACATACAAAGCTGCCAAATTCATTTTAGGCCAAGACAATGAGAACCACAGTCTATGTGTTAGAATCCATTGACATGAAGGACATCACTATTGACATTAGCATACTTAATCCAATAGAGTTTCCTTGCTGATATTGTTCAGTGAACTCATACAATTAACTGAGCACATGCACTATCGTTATGGTGTCAACTACACCAATAACTTATCAAACAAGTTGTACTCATCATATCAGTTCGACGCAGAGTAAACAGATCTTTTCGGTTTCACTAATGTCTTTCTTGATGGTCTATGACCAGAAACATATGTTTTAGAAAAAAAAGAGTTAATTGTCTAAATGGTGCCTGAGGAATGTCATGGTCGTCATTTTGGTGATCGGACTTTTTTTGTTTTGATTAATTTGGTATCTAAGTTTTACATTTCGGTAAATAGTGTATGAACTAGGTTTCGTTGGTATTTTGGATGAAAATCGTTAAAAATGGACATGTGATGATCACGTGCCTTATTTTTAGGATTATATTTGTCATGACCAGTCGATACGTCGACTATAATTGATTGTAGAGCCGTCATTTTGTACTTGACAAAAGCTATTTGTTTATGTAGAATTTCTTTGAACACTAATATTCTTAGTCGAAAAACAAAAACATGACAAAATAACTATGAAAAGTAAGGCACGTGACCATCATATGTCCATTTTTATCGATTTTTATCCAAAATACCAACATAATATAGTTCATGCACTCTTTAAACTAAAATGCAGAACTTAGGCACCAAATTAACCACACACAAAAAGTTCGATCACCAAAACGATAGCTACTACATTCTTTGGACATCATTCGAATAATTAACTGGAAAAAAAATTAAGACATCCATATCTCATCGAAGTTATTTCATGACAAGAAAAAACCCATCATTTGCTCTCGAGTCTTTATCACATCATCATCAATTACATTATCATAATCTAAATATGATACATATACTATCGTTAAATTAATAATCAAAATATTTGTTACATCTTTTAATATTCGTGCAATTAAAACTAGTTTCAAATTGGCTGCTACGACGTATTATTATCATAAGATTTCTGCCAAAATGCCCATAGAATTACTAAGACATGCCCCACAAAATATCGTTCAAACAATAATATGGAAGTTGCAAAATAAACAAAAGGCTATGGGAGAAACAAACACTTCCTCATTTCTCTTCCATGGTAACATACTAGACAAAGTGCAGATAGACAAGGGATTGTGAAGTCTAGTATGAAAAAAGGAAAAGGAAACGTTAATAAACAGAAGAAATAACTAAAACAAATTTCAAAATACAAAATGGCTCAAAGAAAATTACAGTTATATCACAATTTTCTCATTATTTTGAGAAAATAAAGATAAAATCTTTTGAAAAAAAAAAAAAAAACTAATATACAATTCATCTCCTCCAGTATATTATGTCACCTACATTGTGAATTATTTTTGTACTCTTTTTTGGATTCTTGGAAGAGATCAAGTCAGATTTGATTTGTTTGAGCTTTGCTAACTTTTGTTGCCGTACATTTAGTTAATATTTTTAATAAGTATAGATTTAGTGTTTGGTTGAGTCTTAAGTAAGAAGCTTCTATTTGTTCTATCCTTTTGTAAAAAGAAGAAAAAATAAAGAAAGATAAAGTATAAAAGAAGTATAAAAAAAATTGTAAAAAGAAGCCTAGTTACGCTTTCACTCTTCTCTCAATGTCAGTGCCGAGGGTCGGGTACAGTGAGATCACTTTTCAACTTGTTAGTCTGCTATAGGATAAAGTATAAAAAAATTCTCGCAAAATTTATACTTCTGTTAAAAAAAAAAAAACTTAAAGTTTAAAAAATATTCTTAAATTTTAATTTTATGTAATTTGTATCCAAATTGAACGATGACGTCATGAACATCAAATTTATCATCAAGAAGGTTTATTTTATTATTTATGCAGGAAATAAAATAAACTAATGATATACAAATCTGAAACAGAGTAAAAATGGATTGAAATTAATATGGAAGGAAAAAAGAAAAGAAAATAATGGTAGAATAGGAAATATTTTAAACCTATATGCAGAAGGATTTGTAAGATCGTTACAATCTTTAATGGTCACTTGCATAAATATTTTAAAATTTTAAAAAAAAAATTTAGTTAAAATTTGACTATAACTTCAAATTGAAACGACTAATGAACGGAAGGAATAAATTAATAAAATTACTCAAAATGTGAAGGTTTAATTGATTTAAAAAATCTATAAAATATTTTTTTTTTACTAAAAATATAAATCTTGCAAAGAGTACTTTACACTTTACCCCTCCTTTACATGTAAGCAAGGAGGAGAGATCTTTCTTCCTCAGAAATCTGATATGGGAGAAATTTGTATACAATGTCTCGATATGTACTATGTCCTACCAAAGGAGAAATAATAATATAACGGTTTTTTGTTGTCGAGACAATATATTACACCTTTATGCTACTTTTGGGATTATCATGCAAAGGCTTGTAAAAATAAGGGGCCATTTGGTTCGCTGAGTTTGGAAAAAAATAAAAATAAAAATTTAAAAATTAACATTTTGCATATACATTGCGGTAAAATGGAACGAAGTAAAAAAAAAAATTTGTTTGGATGATTTGTAAAGGTTAAAAATATAAAATCCTAAACTTGAGTGTTTGGTTGTTGAAATGAGTTACAAAATGTATTGTTGAAGTGACATGAATATTAAAAAAAAAAAAAAAAGTAAAGAGGGAGTAGTCCTCCAACCAAACGCGCAAAATGATAATGATGATTTTTCACTTCAGCGCTTCTATTCGGAGAAAAAAAAAATTCCGATGTTAAAATTCTGATTTGATTTCATAGCCGACAAAATTTACTGTTTATATCAAATCACAGTAAATTTTGTCTACAAATCCTCCGATAAACAAGTGATCTAAAATTCAAAAATTTGACAACTTCTGTACAAAATCCCATGGAATCTTTTCGCCAAAGACCGTATAGCGCAGTGGATTAGCGCGTCTGACTTCGGATCAGAAGGTCGTGGGTTCGACTCCCACTATGGTCGCTTTTTTCTGCTTTTTGTGGGGATCTTTATGTAAATTTGAATTAAATATTTCCGAAGTATTAATCCCATATTAAATATATAAGTGTCTGAAAGTGAAACAAGAAAGTCGCTTTGGCCGAGTGGTTAAGGCGTGTGCCTGCTAAGTACATGGGGTTTCCCCGCGAGAGTTCGAATCTCTCAGGCGACGACTTCATATTTTTTATGATTCTTTTTTTAACTAAATTAGTTTGAAGTAGTACTCAATATAATAAACATAAAATATATGAATAGTTAGTCTAAATAATCTTTTTTTTAGTTTATTCAAATTTGAAGTGAAAGTTGGGTGGTAGTTGGTTTGGGTTGGGTTGGGTTGGATTGGGTTGGGTTGGTTTATTATAAATCAATGCAATTAGCTATCTAAAAATATTTTTAGACCCCAAAAAATCAAAAAAAAAATTACACAATATTCTATTATTAATTATACACACAAAAATATATTTTTTGCACTATTTTAATAATTAATTTAATGCACAAAAATATAAATCCATGAAGAACATTTATTATAATTAACTAAAAATAATAAAAAATTTCTACAATAATAATTAATAAAAAATTAAAATTAAAATATAAAAATCAGGGTGTTTACAGTATGACCTTTCATCGGAGCAGTAGGACACATGTACAACCAAACAAGGACAAGAGGTGTCGCACTACTCCGAGATAGGGTACGACTCACCAATTATGAACACGACGAAGATACAACGCATCAATATAATCCAGGACACACATGCCATAATACAAGCTAAGATATAGAAATAATATGCAGCTTCGGTACATGACCTATTGTGACACATTGGCGCAACCCTACAACCAAATAAGGACAATGGTTGAACCGTCACACCACTATAGTTCAAGTCCCTAGACTACCAGCACATACTCTTTTAGATCGGCCAATCAATCATACGGCTTGTTATGTGGAGTCTGAGTTATCTCAGAAGAATAATGCAACATTGGAATCCTTAGATCATACTGAAGGTGAGGCGGGCTGGCCGAGCTAATAAACGCATAGCACATAGTATGTAAGCACCGGTCCCTCGTAAGGCCACCGCACAAGTAATTATGTAATAATATATAATATAGCCAAATACTGCACTCTAATACTGTAGATGATATACTGTATCCGTTGGGGACCAACATGATGCCCTAGGACATATGTCCTAACGGTAGCTACCACGCATGATCTCGGAATTCCATTCCCTCCCAATGCTCTACAAGTTCGGTTACTTAATTAGCCCTATAGTTATTAGAGCATAATGTCGTGGTTACACGATCGTCCTCCTTAGATGACGCACTGTGGTACGTGTACATTAGGTACGAATCCACATTGTTGCTCCAGAGCCAAATCTGGATTCCTCCAAGCGTAATGCAACAAATCAATCAAACAAACATCCTAACCACGCTATGGTTGTTGACCCACATACCATGCACTTGCTGGAGAAATAATATAATAATATCACATGTCGCGTAGTATAGGAGGCATTCTCGATGCACAACCCGAAACATGTAATCTCATAGCACGTAGCAAGTTATGTCGCACCTCGGTACACATTATAATACATGTACACGTATCACGTAGTAATTGTATCAGCACAGATACAAGAAATCGGGTCGAATCACCAAACTTACAATTGGTCGTATGAGCCTTATCACATTGGGACACTTGGTCAAAAATATAATCTCCTCAAATCAGGTACACAGACTATCAATTAATTGGAAGTCTAAATTTATGATGTGAAATCCTCGAATTAATGATTTTGTCGCCGAAAGTGAGTAAGAGAAAAAGTGTGAACTACTCTGGAGCAGATCCACAATCCTTAAACCAAACAAGGACCGAAATTGCAGAACGTCTCCTGAGCAGAACTATGCCCCCCACTCTATTCAACGAACAAAATGATAAGTTAATCTACTAATCTGAGTTTACTCTGGGTTGCCACATGGTCTACTACAACATATAATCATACTATGCACATAGTCAGTTCTAGCACATAGCCAGGTCTAGCACAGTAAGGTTACTAAGTCTACTCTTTCTTATAATAACACAAGCAAGAAGCCACGATCAACCACATAGGGTACGATAAGAAACATTCCAAACAAAATAATTAAACCCAAGAAATCGTGGAACGTGTACATAGATTTCTAGGGTTGTATAGGATCACATATGCGCATGAGAAGTGCACGCATGGATTGCCGCATGGGACAGGCCGTATGCACTGATCAGGCGCATAAGCAACTGGCCGCATGGACGAGCTGGTCGCATGCTGCCCCAGGCTGCATACTACCCCAGGCCGCATATGTCTCAAGACCGCATGCTACCCCAGGCAGCATGCTCCTCCAAGTCGCATGCTCCAGGCAAAAGTCCACTCTCTTGGAACAAGTGCCGAAGTGACATGTATTAAATGTGTGTCAGTGAAGTGACTGAAGTGATGGATGTGTCAGAGAGAAAAGACAAAAACTATAAAAAGATGTGCCAAACAATCAGAGTCATGCGTCCGAAGGAAAGTGGTCGCATACTCTGCTTGTCGCATGGAGGTCGATGCTGCATGGAGGTCTCTTGGTCTTAGCAAATTTCTTATTCATTCAGCGAGTGAAAACACAAGGGGTTCAAGGATTAGCTCCAGAACACTTGTGTAAAGGTCAGTCATGTATCCAACAAGATGGACGCATGCTGGTTGGCTATGCGACAAAGAGTCCAGCGCCGTATAAGGATCGTGCCACATGGAAGTCTCGGCCGCATATTGCGTTGGCCGCATGAGAATTTTGTCTTCTCCAGATAGCAAGTTCAGCCGTGGCGGAAAGGCTCCAAAAATTCGAAGATTATTTTCTTCATAAAAACTTCATTTTAACTCTAAATCAAGTGAAACAAAAGCCAAAATGCTCGAAATGAAGTGCTCCATCAACCACAAAAATTATTTTTCTGAAATATCATGTTTTAATAGATCAAAACCAAGAAAAACTTTTGGAAACCATGAAAACTCTAACTTTAAAACTCAGATCTACTCAAATTTGTTCATCAAAACCAAAAACTCCAAGAACTAAAACTAATGAGAACATCAAGGAGAGTATTTTCTATCAAACATATTTTTATTTACTATATATAAAAATACGAAAATCTATGGCTTCACCACTTTGAGCAAGATATACTTGCCTTAGTGGACTAACAAACATCATCTAGAAGCAAGTCTAGGGATAGGACTTAGGGTTTCGGTCAAGGGGAGCTCTTGAGAGAAGGAGGAAGAAGAAAGAAGAAGAAAAGTGGAAATGAGGAAGAATGAGAGAGGAGAGAGTATATATGTATATATATGTATATGTATATATATATATATATATATATATATATATATATATATATATATATCAATGATAACAGCAGATTTGTAATAGGGAACTGCATTCTGAGGTTGAAATAGCTAACAGTTCTGCCACTTTCGGGCCAAGGACGGGGTCGAACCGTCATTCCAGGATTTGCAGTCCGATACATTTCCATTATGTTACCTAGCCAAACCCGAGCATGCAATTAGAGAGGTTGCAAGATATGTCGGTATATATATATATATATATATATATATATATATATATATATATATATATATATATATATATATATATATATATATATATATATATATATATATATCAAGTGGAGAAATGAGGTTAGCCCTAAGATTAAGTCATGACACTCTCCAACCAAATTTCAACCATCCAAAATAGGCTTAGTGGTTCCAAGAGTAAACCGGGTCTGGTATCCATCCTGTATACGGGTCCTAGCACGGGTCCATGGCAATTGCCAAGGTGTTCACTACTGGTCTCAAGTAGTCTCCCACAATAAACAGGAATATAATTAAATAAATACAACATATTTAACATGAACCAACATTAAATACAACATGAATACATCAACAGGGAAAATTTTAAATATCACAAATTCAAGTATACCAAATCTGGGAATGGGTGTGACAATTGGTTTTAGTGAATGTTGATTTTGTTCATTGATTTTTACTCACCAGTGCTTTCCCCAAAGTACTGACCCCCTATCAGTTTCTGTTCGCAGGTATTGGATCGTCCAAAAAAGCGATAGCTGAGCCTCATCCTCAGGAGCCGGAGATCTGGAGCCGATGCCATGAGCTGTATCGAGATATTTTGAGATACTTTTGTATAGAGGAACATAATGTATGGAATGATGTCATTGTATTCAGAGAACCTCCTGCCTTGAGCTTCGCCTCATATACTCAGATGGATTGTTGTTTGTAACACTGCTCATGTGCTGTAAAACTCGATCGGTTCGATGATAGCCAAGACGACTAACGTTGTTGCCTTGTGCGAGCGCAACTCTAGGCTCGCACGACTTCACGTCCCAAAGGGAACGATCTTCCCGCGGGAGCGCTGACGTGGTGATCTCACGTCCAACGGAGGTAATCGGGACCGCGGAAGATCGGGACATGACATATTGGTATCAGAGCAACTCGATCCTCTGTCCTTACGCCCTTTTGCTGCAGTTCATAGATGACAATTCCTTGCCCATTGATACCGTTGTTGAGTTGAGTGTTCCATACAATAACTCCATAATTATTCTCAAAGATGGTAGCAAAACTTTTCTGAATTATGTTATTGCTTGATAGTTGTGATTTCTGATTTCTGCTAGCTAGAGTTTTCGATTGAGGATGGCGAGGGATGAGGACTATCGTTACTCTGGATATCGAAAGTTTTTCCATGAGTTTTGAGGACAAAACTTTTTCTCTGTGGGTAAGTATGTAGTACCCTGCTCCGCGATGGCACTATGTACAAGAGATATCAGTTGCTGACTCAAAAAGGAAACCTTCCTGAAGAGCTCCTTGTTGAACTAGAAGACGACTGATCTAGGTCAGTAAGCAGAACTTCATTCTCTGATTCTTGCACGCCTTAATAATGAATATGAGTTTTGTAATGCTTGTTTGCTAAGAAGATTAATGTTTCCTTTACATGAATGATAGAAAGAGAACCTGTATTGCTTAACTAAAGAACTTGTATGCTTGTCTAAATAGAGAACCATTACCATGATAGTATAGAAAAGAATGTTGCATGCTTAGAACACTGTTACTGCTATCGAACGAATCACTGTCATGCTAATAAATAAGAGTAAAGAATGTTCATATGTTTCCGTCGTATACTAAAGATAGAGATAGAGATAGAGATGGCGGCTTGTTTGCACAAAGAAAAGAATAGAAGATAGATGGTCTGCTTGTTCATAACACATGCATCATAGAGTTTATCTGATAGAGTAACATGTATTGCATCGGTCTGATAATAGATATTAGTGAAGAGCTGAACCGTGAGTCCCGGCTGCTAATTTGAGCGTATTTTAGTGTAGAGCAACCATGAGTCACAACTGCTATAAGCCAGATAGAGTTAGGACATCCTGAGGCAAATAAGTCATCGTTATTAGGCGGGTGTTCTGTCATTAGTTAGCTAGATCATATGTCAAAGCAGCTAGTATGAGCGAATATTAGTGCAGTGCTGGGTCGTGATAACACTGCTACTTATCTTTAGGAACTCGGGGACCATCATATAGATAGGTCAACTCTTTCGAATGTTAAAACTGGATTTCAAAGATGTTTTCAAAGAAGTGTAATATGACTCTTATCATGTACTGCATGAAATGAACCTAGATAAAACTAGAAATATCACTAGTAATGTAATATTTTATCACATGTTTACTTAGTGTTGGTTTTAGTGAATGTTGTTTCTGTTCGTTGATTTTTACTCACCAGTGCTTTTCCCAAAGTACTGACCCCCCACCAGTTCTGTTCGCAGGTACTGATCGTCCGAATAAGCGATAGCCAAGCCTTATCCTCATAAGTCAAAGATCAGGAGCCGATGCCTTGAGCTGTATCGAGATATTTTGAGATGCTTTTGTATAGAGGGACATAATATATATAACGATGTCATTGTATTCAGAGAACCTTGTTTCTTGAGCTTCGACTCGTATACTCAGATGGATTATTGTTTGTAATACTGCTCCTCCGCTGTAAAACTCGATCGGTTCGATGATAGTCAAGATGACTAACGTTGTTGCCTTGTGCGAGCGCAACTCCAAGCTTGCACAACATCATGTTCCGAAAGGAACGATCGTCCCGTGGGAGCGTTGGCGTGGTGATCTCACGTCCAGCGGGGGCGATCGGGACCGTGGGAGATCGGGGCGTAACATGTGCCTTCTATGGCTCCTCTATGGCCTGCTTTCTTTGAGGGTGCATGGGCTTTATGCGGCCGCATGGCTTTCAGATTTTTATGCTTCTACAAACTGGGATACATTAATTGTTTCTCTTAGCAACTCGCCACCCAATATCGTGGTCAAAATGAACTTTGTAATTGGGAGTTTATTGAATGAAGAAACAAGAAAGAAAAAAAAAATCCTTGGGAGGGGAGGGGGAGGTTCTCGTCATTATTTGAAGCTCTTATCACAGAGAACTGGGGGATAACTCAACATCATAACAAAGGTCAGTCTTAAAGCAAGTCGAGGCCGATAAAGCGTGTCAAGTGCTTTTTCTACAAGAAGATGGTATATCTTAAGGAGTGTTGCAAGTTCTAAAAGGACCAGAAGTAACATAAAAGCATAGTCGAGGATAAATCTGAAGGGAAGGAAACAACGACAGTTACAATCGAGGTCTTAGTTATTTTTTAATTATATCAGTCTATAAAGACGACTACTTATACGTCTCACATGTTTGGACATGAATTGGGTGGTGGAAACTAGAGCGTTCTATCATGTGACCCCATGGAGATAGTTCTTCTCAACTTACAAAGTCAGCGACTCTAGCGTTGTCAGGATAAACAATAAAGGTATATGAATGTCGAAGATTATAGAGATTGGTGATATCGTGACCAATTTAGGTTGCAAAAGTGTTCATGAAGAAGATACATGTACCAAATATCTCCCTCAATCTAATCTACACAAGCAAGTTAGAAGAGGAAGGCTATATCAACATATTTGGTAAAGGATAATGGAAGCTTACTAAGGGATCCCTAGTCGTGGCATGCAGAAAGAAGTGTTGCACTATTTGCAATAAGTCAAACAAGATGTGTAAAACCTTAGTGAACATTGTTGAGCAAGACTAGGCCATGGAGCTACGGCTTCAATGACTCATACATATTAGCAAAAAATTACTATGTGCACTCTCGAAGAGAAATCTCCTACATGTATGAAAAGGAACACATTTGAACTGTTGTGTACATTGTATGGATGGCAAGCAAACTCGTGCTCCATTTGTGAAGCGTGCATCTTGTAGAACGAAATATGTTTACTCTGACGTATATGAAGTAAGGAATAGATCACTTGAGGTCTCTCAAGTGGATTCTCATTGATTTTTTGTGGGGAGTATATTGGAGAATTTGATGAATAGTACAAGAGTCAATGGCATAAGGAACGAAATGACTTGTCCGAAGTAATATCCACGAAATGGTATTGCCAGGCGTACGAACCATACTATTAGGGCATGTTTGGTAAACGGAAACTTGGAGTAGATTTCAGTTTTCAGCTGAAAGTGGAGTCAAATTCATGGCATACATTGTTTGGTTCGGGAGACAAGAATTTGAAAAGTAAATGAAACAATAACCTTGCAGTTCATGTCCCCCCATTGTCTCCTTCCAAATCCATGAATCAACTTCCTCCAAAATCGGCAGGATGTGGGTTGGAACTTGGAATATAGTACACCAAATTAAGAACAAAAAAAATACAAGAGGAAGAAGAAAACTTCTAGCTGCAAGGCCGACGGAGGAGTTCGTCGACGAGTTACAGTATGGGAGGTCGTCGGAGGAGGAGATCGTCGACGGAGGAGTCCGGATGTAGAGGTTGTCGGGGACAGAGGGAGTGGGGGTGGCGGCTGGGGTGGGATCCCCTATGGGTGGTGGGTGGGACGGGGGGATCGGTGGCCGGAGAAGAAGGTCAGAGAAGAAGAGAGCCGGAGAAGAGGGGTGATTTCTTTGGATTTGGGAGAAGTTTCTCTCCTATTGGGAAGATGACCTGTAATGTTAGTTTAAATAATATATATCTAATATAAATAAAGAGGAGCCTTTGCTAGTGCTCGTCTTGGTTTTGGTTAATATAGTTAGTATAGTTAATAACTAGTATTAAATAATTTATTAACTTTATTCAATATTAGTTAACCAGTGGTAATTAATTAAAGTCTTAATTTAATATTGGATATTCTATTATAGAATTAGAATTATTAACTAATAAACCAAACATTTTTCTTAATATTAATTATATAAAAATATTATATTTAAGTAAATTATTATTATTATTATTATTATTATTTTAACTAAAATAATTATCATAATTTTTATTATTATAATATACTCTTCCACTTCCAACTTTTTTACTTTCATATATTAACCAAACACATATGTTCCCTATGAGGAGGACAAGAAAGTGAATGGATATCCTTCTTTCCTTAATGAAAGTCCAAATCCAAATCCACTTCCAGTTTACCAAACATCCCTTTATGGAAAGATTAATCGAAAGTATGTTATCACATACAAGCTGCCAAATTCATTTTAGGCCATGACAATGAGAACCACAGTCTATGTGTTAGAATCCATTGACATGAAGGACATCACTATTGACATTAGCATACTTAATCCAATAGAGTTTTCTTGCTGATATTGTTCAGTGAACTCATACAATTAACTGAGCACATGCACTATCGTTATGGTGTCAACTGCACCAATAACTTATCAAACAAGTTGTACTCATCATATCAGTTCGACGCAGAGTAAACAGATCTTTTCGGTTTCACTAATGTCTTTCTTGATGATCTATGACCAGAAACATATGTTTTAGAAAAAAAGAGTTAATTGTCTAAATGGTGCCTGAGGAATGTCATGGTCGTCATTTTGGTGATCGATTTTTTTTTTTTTGATTAATTTGGTATCTAAGTTTTACATTTCGGTTTAAATAGTGTATGAACTAGGTTTCGTTGGTATTTTGGATGAAAATCGTTAAAAATGGACATGTGATGATCACGTGCCTTATTTTTAGGATTATATTTGTCATGACCAGTCGATACGTCGACTATAATTGATTGTAGAGCCGTCATTTTGTACTTAACAAAAGCTATTTGTTTATGTAGAATTTCTTTGAACACTAATATTCTTAGTCGAAAAATAAAAACATGACAAAATAACTATGAAAAGTAAGGCACGTGACCATCATATGTCCATTTTTATCGATTTTTATCCAAAATACCAACATAATATAGTTCAGGCACTCTTTAAACTAAAATGCAGAACTTAGGCACCAAATTAACCACACAAAAAAAGCTCGATCACCAAAACGATATCTACTACATTCTTTGGACATCATTCGAATAATTAACTTGGAAAAAAAAATAAGACATTCATATCTCATCGAAGTTATTTCATGACAAGAAAAAACCCATCATTTGTTCTCGAGTCTTTATCACATCATCATCAATTACATTATCATAATCTAAATATGATACATATACTATCATTAAATTAATAATCAAAATATTTGTTATATCTTTTAATATTCGTGCAATTAAAACTAGTTCCAAATTGGCTGCTACGACGTATTATTATCATAAGGTTTCTGCCAAAATGCCAATAGAATTACTAAGACATACCCCAAAAAATATTGTTCAAACAATAATATGAAAGTTGCAAAATAAAAAAAAGGCTATGGGAGAAACAAACACTTCCTCCTTTCCATTCCATTACATTCCATTCCATGGTAACATATTAGACAAAGTGCAGATAGACAAGGGATTGTGAAGTCTAGTATGAAAAAAGAAAAAGGAAACGTTAATAAACAGAAGAAATAACTAAAACAAATTTCAAAATACAAAATGGCTCAAAGAAAATTAGAGGTATATATCACAATTTTCTCATTAATTTGAGAAAATAAAGATAAAATCTTTTGAGAGAGAAAAATAAATAAAACAAAAACTAATATACAATTCATCTCCTCCAGTATATTATGTCACCTACATTGTGAATTATTTTTGTACTCTTTTTTGGATTCTTGGAAGAGATCAAGTCAGATTTGATTTGTTTGAGCTTTGTTAACTTTTGTGCCGTACATTTAGTTAATATTTTTAATAAGTATAGATTTAGTGTTTGGTTGAGTCTTAAGTAAGAAGCTTCTATTTGTTCTATCCTTTTGTAAAAAGAAGAAAATAAAAAGATAAAGTATAAAAGAAGTATAAAAAAAAAATTTAAAAAGAAGGCTAGTTACGTTTCACTCTTCTCTCAATGTCATGTCAGTGCCGAGGGGTACAGTGAGATCACTCTTCAACTTGTTAGTCTACTATAGTATAAAGTATAAAAAAAATCTCGCAAAATTTACACTTCTGCAAAAAAAATAAACTTAAAGTTTAAAAAATATTCCAAAATTTTAATTTGATGCAATTTTTATCCAAATTGAGCGATGACGTCATGAACATCAAATTTATCATCAAGAAGGTTTTTTTTTTTTTTTTTATGCAGGAAATAAAATAAACTAATGATTCACAAATCTGAAACAGAGTAAAAATGGATTGAAATTAATATGGAAAGAAAAAAGAAAAGAAAAGAATGGTAGAATAGGAAATATTTTAAACCTATATACATAAAGATTTATAAAATCGTTACAATCTTTAATGGTCACGTGCATAAATATTTTAAATATTTTTTTAGTCAAAATTTGACTATAACTTTAAATTGAAACGACTAAGGGACGGAAGGGATAAATTGATAAAAATATTCAAAATGTGAAGATTTAATTGATTTAAAAAATCTATAAAGTATTTTTTTTTTACTAAAAATATAAATCTTGCGAAGAGTATTTTACACTTTACCCCTCCTATACATGTCTCGATATGTCCTATGGCCTACCGAAGGAGGAATAATAATATAACGTTTTTTTGTTGTCGAGACAATAAATTACACTTTTATGCTACTTTTGGGATTATCATGCAAAGCCTTGTAAAAATAAGGGGCCATTTGGTTCGGTGAGGTGGAACAAAATAAAAAATAAAAAATCCAAAAATTAATATTTTGCAAATACATTGCGGTAAAATGGAACGAAGTAAAAAAAAAATTCGTTTGGGTGATTTGAAGAAGTGAAGTAAATTTTGTCTACAAATCCTCGGATAAAACAAGTGATCTAAAATTCAAACTTGTGACAACTTCTGTACCAAATCCCATGGAATCTTTACGCCAAAGACCGTATAGCGCAGTGGATTAGCGCGTCTGACTTCGGATCAGAAGGTCGTGGGTTCGACTCCCACTATGGTCGGTTTTTTCTGCTTTTTGTTGGGATCTTTATGTAAATTTGAATTAAATATTTCCGAAGTATTAAGCCCATAATAAATAAATAAGTGTCTGAAAGTTTAATAAGAAAGTCGCTTTGGCCGAGTGGTTAAGGCGTGTGCCTGCTAAGTACATGGGGTTTCTCCGCGAGAGTTCGAATCTCTCAGGCAACGAATTCATGTTTTTTGTGATTTTTTTTTAACTAAATTAGTTTGAAGTAGTACTCAATATAATAAACATAAAATATATGAATAGTTAGTCTAAATAATCCTTTTTTTAGTTTATTCAAATTTGAAGTGAAAGTTGGGTGGTAGTTGGTTTGGTTTGGTTTGGTTTGGGTTGGGTAGGTTTATTATAAATCAATGCAATTAGCTATCTAAAAATATTTTTAGACCCCAAAAAATTCAAAAAAATTTACACAATATTCTATTATTAATTATACACACAAAAATATATTTTTTGCACTATTTTAATAATTAATTTAATGCACAAAAATATAAATCCATGAAGAACATTTATTATAATTAACTAAAAATAATAAAAAAATTTTACAATAATAATTAATAAAATTTTTAAATTAAAATATAAAAATCAGGGTGTTTATAGTATGACCTTTCATCGGAGCAGTAGGACACATGTACAACCAAATAAGGACAAGAGGTGTCGCACTACTTCGAGATAGGGTACGACTCACCAATTATGAACACGACGAAGATACAACGCATCAATATAATCCAGGACACACATGCCATAATACAAGCTAAGATATAGAAATAATATGCAGCTTCGGTACATGACCTATTGTGACACATTGGCACAACCCTACAACCAAATAAGGACAAGGGTTGAACCGTCACACCACTATAGTTCAAGTCCCTAGACTACCAGCACATACTCTTTTAGATCGGCCAATCAATCATACGGCTTGTTATGTGGAGTCTGAGTTATCTCAGAAGAATAATGCAACATTGGAATCCTTAGATCATACTGAAGGTGAGGCGGGCTGGCCGAGCCAATAAACGCATTGCACATAGTATGTAAGCACCGGTTGTAAACTCCCTGATTTTTGAGAAATTTTTAAAAGGGATTTTTATAATTTTTCTGGAGTTTTCCTGAAATTAAAACTAAGATATTTTATGATTAAATAATTTTTATTTGATGTTAAATAATATTAAAATGTTATGAAAATAATTTTTTTTGGTGTAAAATGAAAAACTAGACATAAGGTAATTTTTCGGAAATTTATTGGACCCCGGAAACATTTTTAAAGACCTAAAAACTAAGTTTTAAATAAACCAAATAAACCCTAGAAATAAACCCGGTTCATCTGAACCAAACCAACCCGAACTGGACCCGGTTCAATTGAACCAACCCAACCCTGCGGGTCGGATACGGGTCTAACCCGTCGATCCGGAACCCGCTTACCCGACCCGCACCCTTGCTTTAGTGGATCGGGCCGGATCCGCCGCCCGACCCGACCCGCCTACCCGACCCGTGCTACAGTGCACCCTCTTCCCCTTCTCCCCGCAACCGCCAGCTCCTCCTCTTCCTCTCCCCCGCACCGGCAGCCCCTCCGCCTCCTTCTCAGCCTATAAAACCCTTACTCCCCGTCGCTGCCACCGCCTGTCACCCGTCCCCGCTGCCGCCTACCTTCGCCTCCATCCTCCTCGAGCAGCGCCTCAGCCACCCCTGCGCTGCCCTAGCCCCGGCCACGCCTCCCCACGAGCGCAGCCTCCCTCCTCTGCTCCCAACCATCACAGCGCCTCCATCTCCTCCGCCCCGACCTCGTCGACCCCGCAACAGCTCCGCCCGACCTCGTCGAGCCCAGTGCAGCCCCGGCCAACCGTTGAACCACCTCGCCGCAGCAGCCTCGCCTCCGCCTGAGCCGACGAGCCTCCGCCGCAGCAGCGCCGTCTCTCTCCGGCCGCCCCGCAGACCGACGACCCCGACTCCGGCAGTCCCCGACGAGTGATCGAAACCCTAGAACAGTACCCGGACACAGTGGACACAGTGTCGTGTCGCCTCACGGACACGAAGAAACCCCGTTCTGCGAAGCCCTGTTCAGGTAACCCGTTATCTCTCCTTGTTGCTCCGTTTTTCGTTCCGTCAGTTGTGACGCGTAGGCTGCGTGACCCTCTCGATGTCCGTGTAACCCGCTCGGTGTGTCGCGTCCTGTGGTGATCGCAAACCGCGATCCAAAAACAGGAAAATTAACACCCCATTTTCCTAGGAACTGAGTGTGCCCCGCCAAACGGGACGACTTGGTCGCGTGCGGTCTTCACCGAAAGGTGCGCGCCGTTGTTACGGTCATGCGAGATTTCGCAGAAGTTGATTTGGATGTGCGTGCACACCGGAATCAACGCGTATCCGCCGACAACGTCCCGTATCCGTCTGTTCTGGATCTCGTTGTAACTTTGTGTACACACGTCGGATCGAGACGAAACTTGCGCCATCGGACTCGTAGCAATACGCTGGTCCTATGACCCAAGTTTGGTTCGATTCTGAGAATGTTGACAAAATCGCATATCGTGGGTCCCGCGGCTCCACTTGACGGCGATTTTGTGACCGGCTCATCGGAATCCAATTCTGGAAGTTTCATTGGGTTCGTATCATCATTCTGAACTTGTTGACACTAAGTTTGACGAATTTAGAGACTATTGGTTCTGACACATTTTTCGGTACAAAGTGGCCCACATGTGGACCCTACTCTGGCCAGGAACTGTCATTTTGCCCTTGTGTCCAAATTGGACTCAAGGACAGGCGTTTCTAGCTATTTGATATTTTCTGAATCTGATGGTGATGTCTATTTCAGCAACCGGAGGAGTACCAGCAAATTCCACTGAGATCAGAGCTACAGTTGGAGTCAGAACCCCAGGCAAGTCTACCTTGCCAAATCTTGCAGTTCTTGTTACATATTTCCTTGACTTATTTATACATTGTTGTACATGCTTAACTTAGGACCGTGAGACTTACTTAGCGTCCGATTAATAGTCGGGTGCCAACACCGTACGCGGAGATGTGTAACGTCACCTAGAGATGGATATCGTGACCCTTTACATTCTCGTGCTTGCATTATCAAGTACGTCATAACCCAGGACACCTGATACTATTCATGAGACAGAATCTTCCTGAGATATTCATGGTGATTCTGTATAGGATACAGGTTACATGACATATTCTTTTTCTTAGATATTATATGACTTGATGCATTAGTTATGATCCTGCGTGGCATGGACATGAGACATTGTGGACATGAGACGTATGATTACATTGGGTGGGGAGAGACACACAGGCTACAGTTTGATTATATTATGCCAACGTCTCAGTCTCTCTCCGAGCTAGACAACCACATGATATCACTGCTACCGGCTCCCCGACACAAAGCTTGTAGTGGTTTCAGCCTGAGTTCTAGTAAAGCTCTCATCTTGCATTTCACTTAGCTGGTTATATATTTACCCTATTGTTTCATTTATTTGCTGCGCTGCATTATTTATGGCTTGAGTTATTTTGTACCTTGCTATGTCCCCTGAGGACCTAGATCCGAATTATGTCCCCAGGATTAGCAGACGAGATCGACCCCGAGGTACACGGGACAGGAGCATTAGCAGGAGCAGGAACATGAGCAGACACTGGAGCAGTACCAGATCCAGTAGACGAGTGATCTCTGCGGGTATCTTCTGAGTATATATTGTTTCCATACTCAGTATTTGCTGTGGTTATCTTTATTCTTGTATCTTGACAGTTGTATCAGACTCATTATCGGGTTAATTCCCGAGATTATGTTTTACTGTGATTGATCTTGCTTATTGATTCTGATATTGCTATATTCATTTTATGTGGATGAGATTAGTATATCTAGACCCTTATTGTTGTATTACAGCTTAAGTACACCCCGTTGGATCCATTAAATTGGGTTGTCCATCGGTGTGTGCTGCTGGCCATTGCCACGTGTCTAGTCCCTCGATATTTTGGGACTGGGGCGTGACATGGTTTTTGTGGTGGCCCATGCAGGTCTACGACTAAATTGTTCGGTTTCAATTTAGGGACCGAGCAAGCCTGTAATAAGAATAGGAGAAGTTTTTAGGATCTCATCCACTTGCTTGAATCGTTCTTGATCTCTATATCGGATTCGAATTAATTCCTTGACTTGCATCCTGCCTTGATTTTCCTGTACGCCTTTTATAGTTTCTTTTGGATGCAGAGTAATGGATTCACAAGCAAGCAACGAGACTCCCGCAGGAACACCACAAGTTGCAGTTGTCACCTACGACGATGAAGTGACACCAGTTGGTGGAGGACAATCATCTCAACAAAGCAATCAAGCAGATCAGCACTCTTCCAGTAGGCCCAGCAACCGCAGAGGAATCTACCTCAAGGACGCGGACAGGCTTTTGCAATGACTTGGGGAGGACGTCCAGACTCGTGGAGTAGCTAATGCGCGTAAGTTTTCGTAGTTATCTTGTCTAGTATTATTTTAGTTCGTGCCTATTGGTTCGTGACCTTAGCCTTAACCTGGTAGTTTTGAACTTGCTAATAATTGATAACCTAGTGATAACCTAGTATGTTTTTATAAGTGATAACCTAGTTTTCTGAAACTATAGTCTTCTAGATTTTCTTCATCCGAAAAATTGCATAACTTCCATCGCTTAGGGAAATGATTTTCCCTATGTGTTATTCTAACACCCTCAACCCTTGATCCTCCTTAATCGTAATGTGCTTCGAATGATGTTTGCAACCGTGTCATCTATGTTGACCGGTTAATCTTTGATTGCGAGGACGCAATCCTCTTAAGAGGGGTAGATTGTAAACCCCCTAATTTTCCAAGAATTTTTAAAAGGGATTTTTATAATTTTTCTGGAATTTTCTAGAATTTTTCTGAAATTAAAACTAAGATATTTTGTGATTAAATGATTTTTTAAATAATGTTAAATAATATTAAAATATTATGAAAATAATATTTTTGGGTGTAAAATGAAAAACTAGACATAAGGTAATTTTCTTGGAATTTATTGGACCCCGAAAATATTTTTAAAGACCTAAAAACTAAGTTTTAAATAAACCAAATAAACCCTAGAAATAAACCCGGTTCAACTGAACCAAACCAACCCGAACCGGACCCGGTTCAATTGAACCAACCCAACCCTGCGGGTCGGATTCGGGTCTAACCAGTCGACCCGGAACCCGCTTACCCGACCTGCACCCTTGCTTTAGTGGATCGGGCCGTGTCACGCCCCAGTCCCAAAAATATGTAGGACTAGGACACGTAAGCATGCCAGCCGCATGGATATGGCAACTCCAATATATGGAAACCAAATCCATATGTACGCTGTAATATGAATATCAAATCCACAAGTGGTATAAAATGTAATACAAGTCACAGGGTAAGATCTAAATCTCATGCACCAAAATCATATAAAAATAAATAACCAGTATCTATGAAACTAGATCTCAATAAGAAGTATCTAAGGATGATAGTTGGATGGAAACAAATCCACTACCAACTCGAATGGAAAAAGTAAATACAATATAAGTACAACACAATCAACCAAAATATAAGTATACCAGCTAGCAATCACGGCTCGAAGAGGAGACATCCTCGAAACATAGGTAACCATCCAAATCTGCGCTCCTGCGAATACTCAAGAACAAATACACCTGGCAGGGGACCAGGTCCTCAGAGGGACATAACAAGATACTTAAACACATGCCAATAAAGTACTGAAATAAATATCCAAAGGGGTCGCCTAACCGTCTAAGTGAATGCAATTAAGAACACCTTTCCCCACAAGTGAGCTATCTGGCTGAAAACCTGGGATTTGGCATGGTTCTCTATTGGAGATCCAGGGGCCTAAAAGGCACGTCGTCTTTTGAACGCGGGTGGCCCGCCTGATAGTACATAATATATAGTGGTCATCCCCACCCGTATCTCCAGCGGAGAATCTGGGCGCACAATAGAAAAAGTGCAAAGGAGCTCAAATGCGGTACTTGTTGTTCTCCCCACCCAATGCTCTAAGCATGTCACATCCATGACACAATTTGGTTCATAGCCTATTCTTAGTACCCTAGCCCAATCCTGAAACCAAACAAGGACAAGGATGGGACCACCGTACTACAATAGGCTATGTCCCTAGACCTCTAATAACTGCTAAGTCTACTAGCATTCAAAGTTTCTAACAGCAGTTATTCCTAACGCACGGCCCACACGTACAGGAGGCCAAACCTGCACGTAAGTCCGTGATCTACATGAGACTCACAACTCGTATAACAACTGTGTCACGGCCAATGAACCTAATGATGCTACATGATAATAGGGTAGTCTCATAAACAGGATCAATGCGAATACATAAATAAAAACATATCGCGACGATACCATCGCGCGCATTTTATACAACAGTTAAAATATATGAACTAAAGACAGAAAATAAAGATGCATGCAATCATATGGAATATGAATAACAGTACAATGGTAAGGTATACTTGCCTGGCAAGGAAGCTGCAATGTACCAATAACCTGCTCCAGAAGTCGCGCAGAATAAATCCAATATCCTATGTACATATAATATAATGCAAATAAATCATTAGTCATTACACTAGTACACACACAACAATATTTATACTGGACTCGGGGTACACTAGGGGTGGCACTAGTCATCTAACACGGTCAATTACGCGTTGAATTATGCGGGTGTCGGGTCTTTAAGTACGGTACACAATAAGTCAGTCAACTAACACGGTCTCGTCAGTACGTCGGTATACACAAGGCAGACACTGTAACACCCCGTTCCGCTCAAGCGGACTGCCGACTCAATCGGCAATAGTGCAACTGTCCCGACCCGCTTTACCTCGATCAAGAAGCAAAGGATATCCAGACTTGTCCCTACAGAAATCCGGCTTGGACTTTCAGAGGCTCGCTCAGACGTATCGCTCTACCGAGGCAAATCATCGCTAAGGTGGGTGGCTACGGTGAACTTGTCTTTGCTTAGCCAGCACACATAAAATCTGGAATGTTTATGCTAGTCGCTAGGTGATTCACCCCCTGCATGCTAATAAATCCAACGCACCTAGCTAAGGGAATAATCCCAACTTGTATTGCTTGCTAGAACATGGAAAAGGAAATACTGCTTATATTCAGACCCTCGCATGCTAAGTCCCTTAACGGTTTCATCTCTCGGACTACCTTCGGGCCCGAGCAACGTGCCTGCTTATGTACCTAGAAACGCATGCTTGTCTGCTTGAATATTGCCGTGTTTTCATCCAACTCCGGGAGACTACTTAGTAGTCGTTCCGTGTATGATTGACCCTGCAAGTATCCAGGACCGTTAGGTCACCACGCAGCCCCGAACCAGGGGAGTGCATCAAGACAAGTTATTGTACAAAGAACAAGATCCAAGTATCCTGTGTACTCGTATACTCGTGTTCCCGTGCACTCGTGTTCTCGTGTTCTCTTGTTCAAAGTGTACGCGTGTTCTCGTGTTCTCGTGTATCTCGTGATAATTGAATGACCCAAAAAGAAAGTGCATGTCGCGGACAACTCGGAAACGAGGTATAGTTCCACGGACGGTCACCGGGGCATTGGGGCCGATCCGATCCGGATGGAACTCTTGTGTGGTCCCTCGTGTTCGGGCGAGTGGTTTGTAGCACCTCGTGTACTTACGTTGCATTCTACTTTCCCGGGACCACATCACGTGTGTAGTCCATCGTGTGCGGACAAGATGGTTTGTAGCGCATCGTGTACTTTGTTGCATTCCATCTTGGCCTTGGACTACTTCATGTACAATCCATCGTGTACGGGCGAGATGGTTCGTAGCGCATCGTGTGCTCTCGTTGCGTTCCACTCTCGTCTGGGATTAGTCCTTTATGGCTATGCCAGTGACTCATGTTCATATAGATAAGTCATCCTCGCTTAGCGGCTATCCGCGTACGAGTCATTGCATCAAGAACAACTGAGCACACCAAATACTGTCCCGTTCAATGACTCTCATGTTTGCATGTTGCATATGCTATGCTCCTGAATGTTTATACATGCCCCTGCTTAAATTAACAATGTTTGCCTTGGACAGGGAAGGAGATGGTAAGTTGGTAAGTCTCGCGGTGTTCCTCTAACATCGCACGGCGCACTGCCCGACACGTTAGGCTATTCAATATCTGCATGAAACTGATCCTAAGGCAACTAGAAAGACAACTTAATAGTTGTGCACGGAACCTGTATTACGTGTTTGGATTTGTCGAGCGGGCGAGTAGCTTCCCCACCAGTGCATTCAATGTACTGATAATCCACCAGTTTGATATGCAGGGTGCGGAAGAACCTCGTACGGTGCGGACGCCTCCAACGTGCGTGCTAAGGCGTGGACAACACTCCGAAGCAACGGTGCGTCCGGGACTGAAGCACATATACAAGACATAAGTTGTGAACATCGCCTGAACATCGCCTGTACGATCATTCCACAGTTGTAGCCACTTGGCACGCTTTTTACTGTTCAGAGAGAGAGGCTTGAGCGACTTGTAATCTCGGCTATACGCCGCCTGTAACACAAGTTTATATCAATAAAAGAGCTTGCTTTACTTCAACTTGTGTTTCTATGCTTCCGCTATATTTGTCGACTCAGTGAACCTGTTACCGATCGCCTATGCGTTCATGACTCCGCTGCACTCGGACAATCTGTGCGACTCTGTGGCTTAGAACTCTTGCCGCCAGCCAATGAACCATGGCCTTGCACGGGCGTGGATCACGCTCGTGCGGCATCACGCCCGGATGGGTTAAGCGATCGTTCCGCGGGAGCGCTGGCGAGGGTGATTCCCGCCTAGCGGGAACGGCCGATTTGCCTGCGAGAGATCGGGGCGTGACAGGTTGGTATCAGAGCCTGGCTTCTACGCCTTTGGACTTTGATTCGATATCTCTGTTTCGAAAGCTCGTTCGTGGGTTATGTGCACGCTCTCTCTCAATGCCTCGATGGAATATTCCAACAATAAGTCTAAATACTTTCAAAATGCGTTTTGATTGATATGATTGCTTGTCTGGTTGTATGCTGCGAGTGGCCTTTGTGCCAACCTGTGCGAACCCTTGAGAGTATCGCTAGTAGCTTGTCCGATTTTCACTAACCCTAAGTTTGGTTGAATGCATCTATTCGAGGGACGCCTTGAACTAGTGCACCATCCAAGACTTAAGAAAAGGTGAAACTCGAGTGCTGAGACTTCGCTATCACTAAGCTGGTTGACGTGTTCACGCTAGAGGGGCCCTTCGAAAGTGCGCATGATCCAGTCTAAGCGGTATGCTGATTTCGAAGCTTGTGCAAGTGAATATCCAAATGAACAAGTAAAACGACTTATCTAGGATTGCCTCAACCCTAGATTACTGCTTGTCCTTAGTAAGTCTCGAGGACGAGACTTTTTCTAAGTTGGGTAGGATGTAACACCCCGTTCCGCTCAAGCGGACTGCCGACTCAATCGGCAATAGTGCAACTGTCCCGACCTGCTTTGCCTCGATCAAGAAGCAAAGGATATCCAGACTTGTCCCTACAGAAATCCGGCTTGGACTTTCAGAGGCTCGCTCAGACGTATCGCTCTACTGAGGCGAATCATCGCTAAGGTGGGTGGCTACGGTGAACTTGTCTTTGCTTAGCCAGCACACATAAAATCTGGAATGTTTATGCTAGTCGCTAGGTGATTCACCCCCTGCATGCTAATAAATCCAACGCACCTAGCTAAGGGAATAATCCCAACTTGTATTGCTTGCTAGAACATGGAAAAGGAAATACTGCTTATATTCAGACCCTCGTATGCTAAGTCCCTTAACGGTTTCATCTCTCGGACTACCTTCGGGCCCGAGCAACGTGCCTGCTTATGTACCTAGAAACGCATGCTTGTCTGCTTGAATATTGCCGTGTTTTCATCCAACTCCGGGAGACTACTTAGTAGTCGTTCCGTGTATGATTGACCCTGTAAACACCCTAAATTTTTGAGAATGATTATAAAATAAGTTATTTCGTTATTGGATTTTTTGGAAATTAAAACCAAGATGAATGTGATTTAAAGAATTTTTCGGGCAGTTTATGGGTGTTAAAATATTCAGGAAGTAAAAATTTATTGTGTATAATGGAGAACCGGACGCATGGCATTTTTCGGTGAATTTATTGGACACCGGAGCAACGAATCGAGGACCAAAAGCTATAGAATTAAACCAAATTTAAAATTCGGGCCAGATATCCAACATCCCCATGAGAGCCGAGGCCAAGTCCAAGGAACGTCAACCCAAGCCCAATTCCTAGGCCCAACCCCAAGGAGGGTTGACCAAGCCCAACCTAGGACAACGAAACCCTAGTTTCCATGGTTATAAATACAATTTCATAATCAGGAAAAAAAAAAAACCAATAGCACAACCCAGCCGACATTGTTCCCTATATTTTTTCCTGTTCATCCTCCCCCTTCGGTTTTCCTTGGCCGGAGCGTCGCCGGCGACCACGCGGACCTTCACCACGATCACCCCTTTTCCTCTAGACCCTCCCTCTCAACCCATCCTCCACGAGCCGTTGTAACCCTCCGCTGACTGGACGACACCCCGACCGGCGCAAGGATTCCGAGGCTGTCCGAGCGGTCCTGACGGCCTGTGCAGCGCCGTCCTGCTCCAATCAGTTCCATCAAACCGACTGGACCGAGCCAACAGGACAGACCAGCCGAGGCCGATCCTCGGCGAGGAACTCGCTCGGAGCATCCGCTGAGCACTCTCATCCAAGCCACCTCGACAACCCGGCGATCGACTGCTCAGGGCGGGTGCCCCAGCCCCGCTCCATCCAGATACCCCCGCAGCCCTAACCTCGGTCACAGGAATCGCGGACCCAGCAACGTCCCTGACCCCGGAAATCTCGACCAGGGCACGAAATTGGACTCGCGGACACGTGAAAAACAGAATTAGCGGAGCCCTGTTCAGGTACCGATTTCTCCCAATGCGTGTCTCCATTTCCAATTCTGTCAGTTGCTATGCGTAGACTGTATAACCCTCTCGGTGCCCGTGCAACCCGCTCGGTGCATCGCGTCCTGTGGTGATCGCACACCGCGATCCAAAAACAGGAAAACCAACGCCCCGTTTCACCCCGGAACTGAGTCCGCCCCGCCAATCGGGACGACTTGGTCGCACGCGGTCTTTACCAAACTGTGCGCGACGATGATACGGTCGTGTGGGATTTCCTAGAAGTCGATTCGGAGGTGCGTGCACCCCGGAATCAACGCGTATCCGCCGATGACACCCCGTATCCGTCCTTTCTGGAACGCGCTGTAACTTCGTGTACACACGTCGGATCGAGACGAAACTTGCGCCATCGGACTCATAGCAATACGCTGGTCCTGTCACGCCCCGGACCCGCCCGGGCCGCCGCTCCGCCCTGCCCCGCCCCGCGCGGCCGGGAATCGACGAACCGGGCACGAATCACCGTGCCTCGGCGCGCCGGACGCGAATCACCGCGCCCGTCCCGCGGGTGCGAGGGAGGAAGGGGAGCTATACGAATGGCCCGTTCGAGCTTTCG
Source organism: Iris macrosiphon (assembly GCA_036927795.1). Lineage (NCBI taxonomy): Eukaryota > Viridiplantae > Streptophyta > Magnoliopsida > Asparagales > Iridaceae > Iris > Iris macrosiphon. The sequence continues at coordinate 270,860,521 of JAYESA010000004.1, read as the reverse complement.
GGGGACGTGATGCCGCACGGGCCTGGGGTTGCGCCCGTGCAAGGCCAATCGTTTAAGTTGATAGTTGGCTATTATCGCATCAATCGAGTTAGCAGCGGAAAGGGACTTGTTGCAATGCAATGCATTAGCCAACTGAGTGTTCGGGACAATCGAGGCAACTTGGGTTTCCTTTAGCAAAGGCACACGTTCGTTCCATACATTATGCCCCCTTATACGATAGCATTCTCGGGGCAACAATCGAAACCAGGATTCCGGGTCTTCGGGACTGTGGCACGCCTATCGCTTCCTCGGACGATCCAGTACCTGCGAACAAGTAAACTGTTGGTGGGTCAGCACTTTATACAAGTACTGGTGAGATAAATCAACTGAACAGAAACAAGCATTCACTCAAACAGGCACTAAGTAATCATGTTATAAAACATTACATTACTAGTGATCTTTCTAGTTTTACCTAGGTTCGTTTCATGCAGTTCTAGCAGAGTCAGATTACTTGTTTGGAAACATGTTTGGAAACAGAGTTTCATATACTAAGCAGGCAAGCAATCCGTTCATGTTTCAGGGTGTGCGCAGCGTGTCTCGTGCGACTCGAGGGTCAGATGCAAAGCTAGACACACAATGCACATTCTTAGGGGCAGTCCTCTATCCAAGCCAACACAATGACTTAGCTATATGAATGGCGGTCCCCGAGTATTCAGGATCGGCAGCTGGGGGAACAGCATACCAATGACTCTTTTATCTGATGCTAATGGCAGCTGTGACTCATGGTTGCTTTGCACTATCTCTGTAGCAGCCGTGACACATGCAGTTCAGCTCTGCACCAAAAGCCATTGTCCGACCGCGTGCGAATGCATGGATCACTATCAAATAAACTCTAGTATGCAGACGAGACGAACCATCTATAACGCAAATCCTTGTTGCGGGGCAATCCGACTTATCACTTGAACACATTCAGGCACAGTATGGTTCTCTCGAAGCATAGACGATAGTGAACATGTTCATGCACTCTAAGCAAGCGATCTGGATTCTCGTTTAGCAGACTTATTGTTTCAAAGACCAGCTAGGTGAGTTCGTTCATTAACATGCAAGGCAGGTTCTATCATTCTCTTAAGAAAACATTGCAAGCAAAAACTCAGGTTATTATTAAGGCGTGCAAGAATCAGAGAACGAAGTTCTGCCCACTCACCTTGATATATAACGCCGGCGCGAAGCGGGACGTTACAGGTCCTGTGACCCAAGTTTGGTCCGATTCCGAGAACGTTGACAAAATCACGTATCGTGGGCCCCACAGGCTCCACTTGACGGGTGATTTTGAGATCGGCTCATCGGAATCCAATTCTGGAAGTTCCGTTGGGTTCGTGTCATCGTTCCTGACTTGTAGACACTGAGTTTGCGGAATTTGGAGACCTTTGACCCTGACACGCTTTTCGGTGCGAAGTGGCCCACATGGGGACCCCGCTTTAATCCGGAAATGACCTTTTTGCCCCTGTGTCCAAATTGGACGTAAGGATAGACATTTCTAGCTATTTGACATCTTCTGAGACTAGTGGTGATGTTTATTACAGCTTTTGGAGTAGTACCTACCGGATCCACCGATACAGGGACAGTTGTTGGTATTCGGACATCAGGCAAGTGTACCTTGCCAAACTCTGCAGCTTAGTTATCTATTTTCCTTGCTTTATATATATTACTGTACATACTTAACCTAGGACCGTGTGACGTACTTAGCGTCCGATTATCAGTCGGGTGCCGACACTGTACGCAGTGTTGGGTACGGTCATCTAGAGATGGACATCCGTGACACTTTATATGCTCGTACTTGTCTTATCAAGTACCCTATGACCCAGGACACTTGACACTTTTCATGAGACAAGATTTTCCCGAGATATTCGTGATGATTCTGTATAGGATACAGGACATGGCCATTATATTCTTAGATACTTTATGACTTGTTGCATTTAGCTATGATCACGCTTGACATGGGCATGAGACGTTATGGTCATGATACGCGTGGTTACATTGGGTGGGGAGAGACACACATGCTACAGGCTATTTACATATATATATCTTCTATTATTGAGAGGTCGTAGACTCTCGTAGCAGAGCTAGACCCACTACCGGTTATTACCGCTACCGGCTCCCCGACACAGAGCTTGTAGTGGCTCAGCCTGAGTTTTAGTGTTGCTCTCACTTGCATTTCACTTAGATTGGTTACATATTTACCCTATTGCTTCATTTATTCATTTATTTGCTGCACTGTTTATTTATTCATTTTGGCATGAGCTTTCTTGTACCTTGCTATGTCCCCTGAGGACCTGGATCCGGATTTTGTCCCCAGGATTTGAGGACGAGATTTATCCCGAGGTATACGGGACTGGAGCAGGAGCTGATTCAGGAGCTGTACCACCATCCGTGGACGAGGTCTTAGCTGAAGACTTTTCCTGAGCATCCATGTTTCATGCTCAGTATTTATTTATTTATTTCAGTCATTTACTTTCTGGTCTGTTGAACCATTGTACTAGATATTTATCGGGTCGTTCCCCGAAGTACTCTGTGAGACTTGCTGATGGTTTACATTCCTTATTTATTCTGTGGATCATATTTTATATCTTGTGTGGATGAGATTAGTCGTGCCGTGATTGTCGTAGACTTGTTTTACAGCTTAAGTATGCCCTGATGGATCCATTATATTGAGTTGGTCCATTGGTGCGTACTGCTGGCCATTATCACGCGTCCGGTCCCACGGTATTTTGGGACTGGGGCGTGACATGGTTTTTGTGGTGGCCCATGCAGGTCTACGACTAAATTGTTCGGTTTCAACTTAGGGACCGAACCAGCCTGCCCTAAGGATAGTATAAATCATAGGATCTCATCCATTATTTAACCATTGTTGAACTCTATATCGAACTCGAAATTTGTTACTTGAACTGCATCCTGTATTGATTCCTCTGAGCGTTCTTACAGTTTATATTTTGATTGCAGAGCAATGGATTCCGGGAACAGAGAGGATATTCCTTTGGATACGCCACACGACGCTGTGGTTACTTATGGAGACGGAGTGACACCAGGGGATGGAGGACAAGCATCGCAGAGTGATCAAACCGGTCAGCCTAATCCAAGGTTCCGGAGAGATGACATCCCACCTCCACCACAGTTCACTCCCCAGATGCCAGTATTCCCGCCAGGACAAGCCATGGACGGGCAACAGATGTTCCAGATGATGTATGCTATGATGCAAGCACAGCAACAGATTCAGCAGGAGGCCCATCGGCAGGAGGCCGAGTATCTGAGGACCAGCCTGGTATCCGCATTGGAGCAGGCAAATCCCCCAACGAGGAGAACATCGACGGGATCTATCACCGACTTCCGTCATCTCAAGCCTCGCACATTTTCTGGTAAAGAAGGGCCAACGGAAGTTCATGAGTGGCTCACCAACATTCTGCATCAGTTGGAAGCCGCTGAACTTCCAAGAGAGAAGTGGATGACTGCCGTCAGAATGCAGTTAACTGATAATGCGCATCACTGGTGGTTAGCAGAAGAGAGGAGGCTTGGACAGGACCGAGTCACATGGGAAGAGTTCTCCAGACTCTTCCAAGAGATGTACATTCCAGCAGTCGCACGGTCAGAGCTCAGAGACAGGTTCAACCGCCTTATCCAAGGCAACATGTCAGTAGAGGAATACAATGCGGAATTTATTCGCCTGAGCCGCTTTGCCCCGACATTATCTCGACGGAGGAAGAAAAAGCAGAGAAGTTCTTTGACGGCTTAAAGTTTGAGCTTCAGAGAGTGATTGGATCGGTAGCACCTACATCTTATACCGATGTCCTTGCAGCAGCCCGACGCTTGGAGCACGTCACTAGAAGGGAGTCTACCCTGAAGAGGCCTATCACATCAGCACCATCCAGGCCAACACATGGGGATTCAGCAAAGCGAACCCAGAGGGGTATGCCAGATAGAGCAGCACATAGGGACAGACCTCTTCCTACTTGTCACCACTGCGGCAAGGTAGGACACATTGAGAAGGAATGCAGGCGTAAGTTGGGACTATGTTTGAGCTGCGGATCCAGCCAGCACTTTTCCAGGGACTGTTCCGAACGCCGAGACGGAGCACCAAGACTAGCATTGCCTGCACCACGACCAGCTTATCCAGCAGCTGGAGCCCAACAGACAGGAGTTAGTGGGGTCAGACCACCAGCCCCCGGAGGGAACCAGCAGAGACCACCCCTGGCACCACAGGCAGCCCTATTCCAACAGCAGCAGCAGCAACAGCAGAGAGGTCCAGCTCAGGGACAAGGACAGGCCTTCCCATTAGCTGTTGAGCAGGAGGCTACAGCAGGCGAGGTCATCGCAGGTACTATTTAGTAGCTTCATTACCAGCTGTAGCATTATTTGATTCTGGAGCATCGCATTCATTTATAGCAGCTAGCTTTGTAGCCACCCATAGAGTAGCTACCGCACCCCTTCCGAAGATGAAGAGAATTCTTACGGGAGGTAAAATTATTCCGGTTAGTGACATCTGTAGATCATGTTCTGTAGTAGTTTGTGGACGAGAGATGCGAGCTCAATTTCTGATCTTTTCCATGCCTGACTATGATATCGTACTTGGTATGGACTGGTTAAGTCAGTACCATGCGACTCTTGATTGCCGACTTGGGCGGGTTATATTTAGACCGCCAGGACATCCAGAATTTGAGTTTCCTCGAGGAGCAGTAGAGCAAGGAGTTCAGCCTACTCTTAGGGTACTATCTGTAGAAGAGGAGACAGGTTACCCAAGAGTCATCTCAGAATTCGTGGATGTATTTCCTGATGATCTTCCAGGTTTACCGCCTGATCGGGAAATAGAATTCACAATAGACTTAACTCCAGGAGCAGAGCCAATCACTTCATCAGTATATCGGCTAGCACCTAAGGAGTTAGTGGAATTGAAGGAGCAGGTTGATGATCTTTTGGAGAAGGGTTTCATTCGTCCCAGTGTTTCACCTTGGGGGGCACCCATATTATTTGTGCCGAAGAAGGATGGAACGGTACGGTTGTGCATTGATTACAGGGCACTAAATGCTGTAACCATCAAGAACAGGTATCCCTTACCACGCATTGATGATCTCTTCGATCAATTGAGTGGTGCAAGGGTATTCTCAAAGATTGACCTTAGATCCGGCTATCATCAGATCAAGGTGAGGAAAGAAGACATCCCGAAGACAGCTTTCAGGACGAAGTATGGGCATTATGAGTTCTTGGTGATGCCGTTTGGTTTAACCAACGCACCAGCAGTGTTTATGAGTTTGATGAACAGAGTCTTTCATCAGTTCTTGGATAAATTTGTAGTTGTATTCATCGACGACATTCTCATATATTCCAAGAACTATGAAGAGCACTAGGAGCATCTCAGAATCGTGTTAGAGACCTTGAGGCAGGAAAAGTTATACGCCAAGCTCAGTAAGTGTGAGTTCTGTATGGACAAAGTGCCTTTCTTGGGACATTATTTCAGGAGAAGGACTTTCAGTGGATCCAGAGAAAGTTGCGGCGATAGAGACTTGGCCTACACCCACATCAGTTGCAGAGGTAAGAAGTTTTCTCGGACTTGCGGGATACTACCGAAGGTTCGTAGAAAATTTCTCAAGGATTGCAGAACCAATGACGAAGCTGACACGAAAGGACCAGGATTTTATATGGTCAGAAGACTGCCAGAAGGCTTTTGAAGAACTGAAGAGAAGATTAACAACAGCCCCTGTCTTGACTCTTCCTTCAGGGTCAGGAGGTTTTGTTGTTTACAGTGATGCATCAGGCAGTGGACTAGGGTGTGTCTTGATGCAACATGGCAAAGTTGTTGCTTATGCGTCAAGACAGTTGAAGGTCCACGAGAAGAACTACCCGACACATGATCTGGAGCTAGCAGCAGTTATATTTGCATTGAAGATATGGAGGCACTATCTTTATAGAGAGAGGGTAGAAATCTTTACTGATCACAAGAGTCTGAAGTATGTGTATACTCAGAAGGAGCTTAACATGAGGCAGAGACGCTGGCTGGAACTGATGGTAGATTTTGACATAGATCTGCAATATCATCCGGGAAAGGCGAATGTTATTGCAGATGCACTCAACAGGAAGCCTACGGCGTATTTCTTGACAATGCAGCCAGAGTTATTGAGGGATTTACAGGAGCTGCAGATAGAGGTCATCGTACCAGGACATAATGGATTGATGGCTAACCTTGAGATTCAGTCATCACTCGTGGAGAAGATTAAGGAGGCATTGCCCACCGATGCTAGATTCCGAAGACTCAAAGAAAGGACAGAAGCCGGCATACAGACAGGACTTCGCATTCACGAAGACGGGACATTGAGGTTTGGAAATCGCCTGTATGTTCCAAATGGAGAATTGAGACAGGAGTTAATGACTGAAGCACATAGCTCTATGTACTCTGTTCACCCAGGAGGAACCAAGATGTATCGAGAATTGAGACAGTATTACTGGTGGCATGGAATGAAGAGAGAGATTGCAAGATTTGTGGCCAAATGCTTAGTCTGCCAGCAAGTGAAGCCAGAGCATCAGAGAACTGCAGGTATGTTACAGCCGCTTCCTATACCGGAATGGAAGTGGGAGCACATCACGATGGATTTTGTCACAGGATTTCCGAGGAGCCCCAGCGGAAGAGATGCAGTATGGGTTATTGTGGATAGACTCACTAAATCGGCACACTTCTTGCCATTTAGAGTTGGGCAGTCCACAGAGGCACTAGCTGACATGTATATGCGAAAAATTGTCAAATTACATGGAGTACCTGTTAGTATTGTATCGGATCGAGATTCGAGATTTACATCTCATTTCTGGAGAAGCATGCAAGAGAGTCTGGGCACCAGACTCAAGTTCAGCACGGCATACCACCCGCAGACATATGGCCAATCAGAGCGCACCATTCAGATATTGGAGGACATGTTGAGATCAGGTATGCTAGACTTTGGAGGATCTTGGGAAGATCATTTGCACTTAGTGGAGTTCTCCTACAACAACAGTTATCAAGACAGCATTCAGATGGCACCATTTGAAGCTTTATACGGAAGAAAGTGCAAGTCACCTATATGCTGGAGTGACGTCGGTGAACGTCAGATACTGGGACCAGAATTGGTCACACAAACAGTGGAGAAGGTGAAGCAGATTCAGAATCATCTACGAGCAGCTCAGGACCGACAGAAGCATTGGGCAGATACGCATAGACGTCCCCTAAAGTTCAAAGAAGGAGATCACGTATTCTTGAGGATTTTGCCCACTCGTGGTACTATCAGATTCGGGAGCAGAGGCAAGCTGAGCCCAAGGTATATTGGGCCATTTGACATTCTAGAGCGCGTTGGTGAGGTGGCTTATCGTCTTGCATTACCTTCATCCCTAGAAGGAGTGTATGACGTATTCCACGTCTCACAGTTGCGGAGGTACGTGACCGACCCAAGTCACGTAGTCGATCATTCAGAGATCGCAGTTGGCCCGAGCTTGAGATATGAAGAACAACCAGTTGGTATCCTCGACGTCAGTGAGAAGACATTGCGGGGACAGACAATCAGATTGGTTCGTGTAGCTTGGAAACACCATTCACCTGGAGAATCGACTTGGGAACGAGAGGATAGTATGCGCCAGCGATACCCCCACTTGTTCGAAGAGGCAGTTGTAAACTAAGCAATCTTGTAATTCCATAATTCTTCTTTGATAGCTTATTCTTTGATTGCGAGGACGCAATCCTTTTAAGGAGGGAAGATTGTAAACACCCTAAATTTTTGAGAATGATTATAAAATAAGTTATTTCGTTATTGGAATTTTTGGAAATTAAAACCAAGATGAATGTGATTTAAAGAATTTTTCGGGCAGTTTATGGGTGTTAAAATATTCTGGAAGTAAAAATTTATTGTGTATAATGGAGAACCGGACGCATGGCATTTTTCGGTGAATTTATTGGACACCGGAGCAACGAATCGAGGACCAAAAGCTGTAGAATTAAACCAAATTTAAAATTCGGGCCAGATATCCAACATCCCCATGAGAGCCGAGGCCAAGTCCAAGGAACGTCAACCCAAGCCCAATTCCTAGGCCCAACCCCAAGGAGGGTTGACCAAGCCCAACCTAGGACAAAGAAACCCTAGTTTCCATGGTTATAAATACAATTTCATAATCAGGAAAAAAAAAAACCTATAGCACAACCCAGCCGACACTGTTCCCTATATTTTTTCCTGTTCATCCTCCCCCTTCGGCTTTCCTTGGCCGGAGCGTCGCCGGCGACCACGCGGACCTTCACCACGATCACCCCTTTTCCTCTAGACCCTCCCTCTCAACCCATCCTCCACGAGCCGTTGTAACCCTCCGCTGACTGGACGACACCCCGACCGGCGCAAGGATTCCGAGGCTGTCCGAGCGGTCCTGACGGCCTGTGCAGCACCGTCCTGCTCCGATCAGTTCCATCCAACCGACTGGACCGAGCCAACAGGACAGACCAGCCGAGGCCGATCCTCGGCGAGGAACTCGCTCGGAGCATCCGCTGAGCACTCTCATCCAAGCCACCTCGACAACCCGGCGATCGATTGCTCAGGGCGGGTGCCCCAGCCCCGCTCCATCCAGATACCCCCGCAGCCCTAACCTCGGTCACAGGAATCGCGGACCCAGCAACGTCCCTGACCCCGGAAATCTCGACCAGGGCACGAAATTGGACTCGCGGACACGTGAAAAACAGAATTAGCGGAGCCCTGTTCAGGTACCGATTTCTCCCAATGCGTGTCTCCATTTCCAATTCCGTCAGTTGTTATGCGTAGACTGTATAACCCTCTCGGTGCCCGTGCAACCCGCTCGGTGCATCGCGTCCTGTGGTGATCGCACACCGCGATCCAAAAACAGGAAAACCAACGCCCCGTTTCACCCCAGAACTGAGTCCGTCCCGCCAATCGGGACGACTTGGTCGCACGCGGTCTTTACCAAACTGTGCGCGACGCTGATACGGTCGTGTGGGATTTCGCAGAAGTCGATTCGGAGGTGCGTGCACCCCGGAATCAACGCGTATCCGCCGATGACACCCCGTATCCGTCCTTTCTGGAATGCGCTGTAACTTCGTGTACACACGTCGGATCGAGACAAAACTTGCGCCATCGGACTCGTAGCAATACGCTGGTCCTGTGACCCAAGTTTGGTCCGATTCCGAGAACGTTGACAAAATCACGTATCGTGGGCCCCACAAGCTCCACTTGACGGGTGATTTTGAGATCGGCTCATCGGAATCCAATTCTGGAAGTTCCGTTGGGTTCGTGTCATCGTTCCTGACTTGTAGATACTGAGTTTGCGGAATTTGGAGACCTTTGACCCTGACACGCTTTTCGGTGCGAAGTGGCCCACATGGGGACCCCGCTTTAATCCGAAAATGACCTTTTTGCCCCTGTGTCCAAATTGGACGTAAGGACAGGCATTTCTAGCTATTTGACATCTTCTGAGACTAGTGGTGATGTTTATTACAGCTTTTGGAGTAGTACCTACCGGATCCACCGATACAGGGACAGTTGTTGGTATTCGGACATCAGGCAAGTGTACCTTGCCAAACTCTGCAGCTTAGTTATCTATTTTCCTTGCTTTATATATATTACTGTACATGCTTAACCTAGGACCATGTGACGTACTTAGCGTCCGATTATCAGTCGGGTGCCGACACTGTACGCAGTGTTGGGTACGGTCATCTAGAGATGGACATCCGTGACACTTTATATGCTCGTACTTGTCTTATCAAGTACCCTATGACCCAGGACACTTGACACTATTCATGAGACAGGATTTTCCCGAGATATTCTTGGTGATTCTGTATAGGATACAGGACATGGCCATTATATTCTTAGATACTTTATGACTTGTTGCATTTAGCTATGATCACGCTTGACATGGGCATGAGACGTTATGGTCATGATACGCGTGGTTACATTGGGTGGGGAGAGACACACATGCTACAGGCTGTTTACATATATATATCTTCTATTATTGAGAGGTCGTAGACTCTCGTAGCAGAGCTAGACCCACTACCGGTTATTACCGCTACCGGCTCCCCGACACAGAGCTTGTAGTGGCTCAGCCTGAGTTTTAGTGTTGCTCTCACTTGCATTTCACTTAGATTGGTTACATATTTACCCTATTGCTTCATTTAGTCATTTATTTGCTGCACTGTTTATTTATTCATTTTGGCATGAGCTTTCTTGTACCTTGCTATGTCCCCTGAGGACCTGGATCCGAATTTTGTCCCCAGGATTTGAGGACGAGATTTATCCCGAGGTATACGGGACTGGAGCAGGAGCTGATTCAGGAGCTGTACCACCATCCGTGGACGAGGTCTTAGCTGAAGACTTTTCCTGAGCATCCATGTTTCATGCTCAGTATTTATTTATTTATTTCAGTCATTTACTTTCTGGTCTGTTGAACCATTGTACTAGATATTTATCGGGTCGTTCCCCGAAGTACTCTGTGAGACTTGCTGATGGTTTACATTCCTTATTTATTCTGTGGATCATATTTTATATCTTGTGTGGATGAGATTAGTCGTGCCGTGATTGTCGTGGACTTGTTTTACAGCTTAAGTATGCCCTGATGGATCCATTATATTGAGTTGGTCCATTGGTGCGTACTGCTGGCCATTATCACGCGTCCGGTCCCACGGTATTTTGGGACTGGGGCGTGACAGACCCTGCAAGTATCCAGGATCGTTAGGTCACCACGCAGCCCCGAACCAGGGGAGTGCATCAAGACAAGTTATTGTACAAAGAACAAGATCCAAGTATCCCGTGTACTCGTATACTCGTGTTCTCGTGCACTCGTATTCTCGTGTTCTCTTGTTCAAAGTGCACGCGTGTTCTCGTGTATCTCATGATAATTGAATGACCCAAAAAGAAAGTGCATGTCGCGGACAACTCGGAAACGAGGTATAGTTCCACGGACGGTCACCGGGGCACTGGGGCCGATCCGATCCGGATGGAACTCTTGTGTGGTCCCTCGTGTTCGGGCGAGTGGTTTGTAGCACCTCGTATACTTACATTGCATTCCACTTTCCCGGGACCACATCACGTGTGTAGTCCATCGTGTGCGGACAAGATGGTTTGTAGCGCATCGTGTACTTTGTTGCATTCCATCTTGGCCTTGGACTACTTCATGTACAATCCATCGTGTACGCGCGAGATGGTTCGTAGCGTATCGTGTGCTCTCGTTGCGTTCCACTCTCGTCTGGGATTAGTCCTTTATGGCTATGCCAGCGACTCATGTTCATATAGATAAGTCATCCTCGCTTAGCGGCTATCCGCGTGCGAGTCATTGCATCAAGAACAACTGAGCACACCAAATACTGTCCCGTTCAATGACTCTCATGTTTGCATGTTGCATATGCTATGCTCCTGAATGTTTATACATGCCCCTGCTTAAATTAACAATGTTTGCCTTGGACAGGGAAGGAGATGGTAAGTTGGTAAGTCTCGCCGTGTTCCTCTAACATCGCACGGCGCACTGCCCGACACGTTAGGCTATTCAATATCTGCATGAAACTGATCCTAAGGCAACTAGAAAGACAACTTAATAGTTGTGCACGGAACCTGTATTACATGTTTGGATTTGTCGAGCGGGCGAGTAGCTTCCCCACCAGTGCATTCAATGTACTGATAATCCACCAGTTTGATATGCAGGGTGCGGGAGAACCTCGTACGGTGCGGACGCCTCCAACGTGCGTGCTAAGGCGTGGACAACACTCCGAAGCAACGGTGCATCCGGGACTGAAGCACATATACAAGACATAAGTTGTGAACATCGCCTGAACATCGCCTGTACGATCATTCCACAGTTGTAGCCACTTGGCACGCTTTTTACTGTTCAGAGAGAGAGGCTTGAGCGACTTGTAATCTCGGCTATACGCCGCCTGTAACACAAGTTTATATCAATAAAAGAGCTTGCTTTACTTCAACTTGTGTTTCTATGCTTCCGCTATATTTGTCGACTCAGTGAACCTGTTACCGATCGCCTATGCGTTCATGACTCCGCTGCACTCGGACAATCTGTGCGACTCTGTGGCTTAGAACTCTTGCCGCCAGCCAATGAACCATGGCCTTGCACGGGCGTGGATCACGCTCGTGCGGCATCACGCCCGGATGGGTTAAGCGATCGTTCCGCGGGAGCGCTGGCGAGGGTGATTCCCGCCTAGCGGGAACGGCCGATTTGCCTGCGGGAGATCGGGGCGTGACAGACACCAACATTGTTCTTAGGTTCAACAGGGTCAAGGCCAAATACGGGATAGTCCACGGTGTCCTAGGGTCGTACAGTCTGAATATTTAGTCATAATTATCAATTAGCACTTACTTACATATATATTCATATTTATATAATAATATAACTAGTAATTTATTTTCATAACTAATTGAATACATATAGTAAATATGCGCATAAATATATACCAATTAATACTAAGCTAATGATTAACTTAATATACATATACTAGATTGGATCATGTTTGCGTACGTGTTCGTGTATGAACGCGCGTTGGGTTCTCCGACGCAGGGTCTGATATAAACTAACCGTGGTAAAGAAATGCTACTGTCCTACTGAAACACACACAACATACATAAAAGGGGAAGATAGACAGGTTCATACCTCGGAATACGTGCACGGGTACAACGGTGAGATTAACGAAGATGACGACGAGGGTGACAACTAAAACGACGATAATGGTGATGACGATGATGAGATGACGGGGACAAGGAGGACGACAAGGGCGATGGTGATGACAAGGACGACGATGGTGATGACGATGTTCGGGTCGATGAGGAGGACGATAATGGTGACGAGGGTGGTTGAGGTGATAACGACGATGATGATGACAATGATGATGGTGAAGGTGATAGAGGTAGTGATGGTGATGGCAATGTGATGATGTCGATGAAGCGCGTTGAATGACGATGCTGGTGGTGGCTCTCCGGCCAGGCAGGCTCCGGCCAAGGCGGAGGAGGGAGTCAGGGAGGAGGAACGAGGGGGTTCACGGCAGGTTGGCGAGGCCGGAGGGGCTGAGTTCGAGTTGAGGGAGGTGGACAGAATCAGGGAGGAGAGGATATGGCTTGGGTCGACGTTCGGTCGCCGGGGAAGAGGAAGATCCGGCGGTCGAGGAGGCTGGTGGATGGCCGGTGCAACTGGACTCGGGTGCTGTGGGGGAACTCGCCGGCCAGGGGTGGAGGTGAAGTCGACGTACTCCGGGCTGCTGGTCAGGTGAAGCATGGTGGAGTAGGATGGGCGATTGCTGGTGCAGAGAGAAGGCCGACTGCTCGAGAGGATGCTGGGAACGGTGGTGGTTGCGTGGATCCGGCGGGTGGTCCTCCGGTCGTGCAGGCTGCTGGCGGAGAGGTGATGGACAGGAGGTCGAGGTCGGCTCAGGGAAGCTCGGCATTCCGGTCTCCGGTGGGGTGCTCGGTAAGGTCGGGGGGAGATGGACAGAAGTTGGGGAGGAGGTCGGCTGGATAGCTTGGAGTTGGTTTAGGTTTTGATGAAAAGGAGAAATAAAGAGAATATGAGAAGAGTTGTTTATATATGACTTGGGTTTGAGGGTTTGACCTAGGACAATGTGGGCTTGGTCAACTCTCTTTGGCTTGGGCCTTGGTCTACAATCCTTGGAGTGGTTATTGGCCTCACATGAGGATGTTGGGGCTATAAATTACAATTATTTAATTGCAAGGGTAGGTTTAATATACGGCGCGATGTGCGCGCGTTGCACATCCCGAAAATTATGGAAAAAATCCATGTGAAGGGAAAAATAGGTTTCTTCACGAATTGTCCAATGGTGGGGGCACCTTAATACATTTTTGCATAAAAGCCCTCTGACAATTAGAAAATTTACGCAGAGGCAGAAATTAGATTTAATTAATTAAATCGAACCGCGCACGATGTTCTAGAATTTATTAGGAGTACATGGGATTAAATTTAGGCGGCCACAAGTGACAGGGGAGTAGAGGGTACAGTGTAGAATATTAATAAAATTCGGTTTGCACAAAATGGTCAAGATTGTGTTCCCAATTTCGATTGGGACGCACAAGGGTACAAAATTAGAATTTATATCGAATTAAGAAATAACGTCCGCGACGTTTATTGTGCGGCTAAAATATAGCATCAGAGAGCAATATTATAAGTTGCACAAGGATCAGGATCGTAGGCGGGTATGTCTAGGATGAAGTTATGAAATTTGTTGGAAGGCAATGGCTAGTGGGGTGCTCCAATTATAGAAGCAACGGTAATGTGCGTTACGCGATATAAATTAATGCATAATTAAATAAATACCGTGTTCTAATTCAAATTGGTTCAAACTAGCCCTAATTTCACTATCTAAGCCAAGTAGTCCTAATTTTGGGTGAGGAGGTTTACAATCTACCCAACTTAAAACAATTTCGTCCTCGAAATAAAACAACTTTTCTGCTAGAGGTCCCCGAAGAAAAGTGCGTCGCCTGCACGCAACTACAGCTCCGTCTCAATGCGCACGATTGGTGGGACGTGCATCGACGATCTCTCCAATTTGATCATGGAGAGGAGGCGATCTCGTGGACGACTTTTCGTGCCGCGTTCGAAGAGGAGTATGTACCCCCTCCAGTCCAACGCCAGATGGAGAACGAGTTCGTGCAGCTGCGGCAAGGCAGCATGACAGTTAAAGAGTACTCCGCCGAGTTCAACCGACTCTCCAAATTCGCTAGGGCCTATTTACCTGATGTAGCGAGTCGAGCTAGAAGGTTTGAAGGTGGACTACGCCCTGTCATCCATTCGCACGTAGCCGTTCCTCAGTATCGGACAATACGTGAAGTCATGAATCACGCCCTGTCGCTCGAACCACACTATCCTCACGTTCCTAGCGGCGCTGTGCATACCTACACTCACAAACGCCATAGCAATGAGGGAGGAAACAATACTGCAAAGCGACGAAACGACGGTGGTCAGCAAGTAAAGTATTGGAGCAATAAGTGTCAATTCTGCAAAAAGCTTGGACACGATAAGAGAGACTGCCGCTTGAGACTTGGGTTATGCCTCGCTTGTGGACGATCAGGCCATGCCATTAATTCCTGTCCAAACCTTCCTGATCGTCGTCCCCAACATAATGCTCCCTAACGGTAGGTCCTATTCCTAAGTTTCGGGACGAAACTTCTAATTAGTTGGGTAGGATGTAGCGCCCCATTCTCCCGGTGCGGAGAGCGCGGCTAAGAAACACAAGACGGTATCGTTCGATCGGGATAGATTGAATTAAGAACTCGTCCTCGTTATGGATTTGTTTCTTCGGAATCGATTCCCATATTCAGTGGACCGCGCCCCAAGGATCGGCTTAGCGGCAGAGTCAGGAGGGACCTCTCCGCTGCTATCTTTTATTGCCTCGGTTTTCGATGTCGCTTGTTGCTTTCGTGCTTTGAGTTGGTTTTGGGATTTGCTTGTTTTCCTTGAACGGTTTCGATGGTTTTCATTGTTTTCGTTTATCGACTTGCACTTCTATTCCGAGATTGGAAAGAGAGGAAGAAGTATTAATCGAGCTGTTCGTGTGCAGGTGAACGAGCAGTAGGCGGCTTGCGAGCGGAGTCGTGAAGTGCCTCTTTCCTTCTCCTTTCCAACTTCTAAGTGAGTGGCTACCAACCCGATTAGCTAGCCCTGCTTCCAAACTTCACATCTAATAATCTGCATTGTCCTTTGCCCCGATCAAACGATACCAAGTAATAATAAAAGAAACCAAGATAAAAGAGAATAGACTTGGTTATTATGCTTGTCAATCAAGCATGTGAACTGTTACCTTACTGTATGCTTGTTCGTACAATGTTCTATAACTGTGCTAAGTATAGATCACATCTTGTACATGCATAATTGTTCAGGGAGGCTATGCTAAATAAATCATGCAATACTGCTTGTCGTATACTCGTGTTCTTCCACTCGTGTTGCCTCAAATGCATGACTGTAAATCGTGTTCGATCAAGGACAACTTGTGCACAAGGTATTGGTTCTGCGGACGGTCGCTGGGGCACTGGCACCGATCCGATCCGGGCGGAACTCGTGTGTAGTCGTCGTGTTCGGGACAGGATAACTTGCAGCGCAATCGTGTACTCTCGTAGCAAGCTATCCTTGTCCTCGGCTACGTCCACTATGGCAAACATGCCAGTGATCATCGTGTATATTTAAACCTGTTGCAAACTAACTTGTGTCTTCATGGCAGGGAAGGCAAGGTAAGTATTGTGCAGGTAATTCGAACGGACAGGTAAAATCCACCGAACGGTGGCAAGTTCATTTCAGTATTTCATATATATATTGTTGCTTGTAAATGAACTAAGGCAAGACTAGAAACCCACAAATATGCATGCTTCATTAAAACAACGTGTTGATTGGTATAGTCAGGCTAGCTCGCCTTCACCAGCATGTTTCGATATGCTGACCCTCGTTGAAACAGGTTCTCCGCACCAAGGCGAACCGAGCGAGGAGCCGAAGTCGTCTTCCCGATCCAGTCCAGCTGTTGGCGCATCTTCACCGCGCCCTCAAAGCATTTTAAAGTCAGGAGCTTGCAACTCTTCATACACAAATGCAGCTCCGTGGCAAAGCTATCCTCCAGCCTGGAGGTCCTTATCATTTTGAGTTTATAAAGGGATGTAATGTACATGACTGCTATCTCATTTTGAGTCATCTCTTTTGTAAGCCGTTCGGCATATTAGCTAACTCGTTCAAGAGTTTGTAATAGATGTTCATCATCAATAAAGAAAACTTTTCCATGTTTCAAATCTGTGTTTCAATTTATCTGCGTACTCTGAATATGTGCTTGTTATGCAAATCATTAAAGCCTTGTGCGGGCGCAACTCCAGGCCCGCACGGCGGTCACGACTTGGGGGACGCCTTGGGGCGTGACCTAGTGGTATCAGAGCACAGATTCAAGTTCCTTAGACTTCGTGCTGGAAAAGTTCCTTTAACGATCAAATTCCTGTGCGAACTCTTGAACTCGCTAGGCCAAAATGAGATACATTCATGCAATAAGTCCATAATACATTATGATCCTAATGTAATTTACCTTCTTTTGAAGGAATGGCTCCAGCGCAATCTGCAGCGCAAACACCGGACGAAATGCAAGGCCAAGGAAGTAATTCGGGCACTTCGGGAAGTTCAGAGAGCCAGCGAGCCATGCCAAGCATCGATCCCGTCCAACGAATGTTGCACATGTTGGAGGCAAACCAACAAAGGGACGAGGCTCGCTATGAACGGGCCGAGAAGCGAGCGGAAGAGAGTCAGCTCAAGTTTCAAGACAATATAGAAGCACGATTCTCAGTCCAACAGAAGCAGGTAGATACCCTGCAACAGATCGTTCAGACTTTGGCTTCCAACCATTTCGCTGCAACAACAACGACTCCAGTGGAACAGCCCGTGCTTGAAGTAGAGACACAGCAAATTCCAAGACCGAGGGACGTGACTGCCTTCGACTTTGGCCACTTCAAGAAAGTCTGCAATACCCTATTCAACGGGACTGAGGACCCAGTCGTAGCTCTAGATTGGTTGGCCGAACTTGAAGATCACTTCGCTCTGCTAGAGGTCCTCGAAGAAAAGCGCGTCGCCTGCGCGCAACTACAGCTCTGTCTCAATGCGCATGATTGGTGGGACGTGCATCGATGATCTCTCCAATTTGATCATGGAGAGGAGGCGATCTCGTGGACGACTTTTCGTGCCGCGTTCGAAGAGGAGTATGTACCCCCTCCAGTCCAACGCCAGATGGAGAACGAGTTCGTGCAGCTGCGGCAAGACAGCATGACAGTTAAAGAGTACTCCGCCGAGTTCAACCGACTCTCCAAATTTGCTAGGGCCTATTTACCTGATGTAGCGAGTCGAGCTAGAAGGTTTGAAGGTGGACTACGCCCTGTCATCCATTCGCACGTAGCCGTTCCTCAGTATCGGACAATGCGTGAAGTCATGAATCACGCCCTGTCGCTCGAACCACACTATCCTCAAGTTCCTAGCGGCTCTGTGCATACCTACACTCACAAACGCCATAGCAACGAGGGAGGAAACAATGCTGCAAAGCGACGAAACGACGGTGGTCAGCAAGTAAAGCATTGGAGCAATAAGTGTCAATTCTGCAAAAAGCTTGGACACGATAAGAGAGACTGCCGCTTGAGACTTGGGTTATGCCTCGCTTGTGGACGATCAGGCCATGCCATTAATTCCTGTCCAAACCTTCCTGATCGTCGTCCCCAACGTAATGCTCCCTAACGGTAGGTCCTATTCCTAAGTTTCGGGACGAAACTTCCAATTAGTTGGGTAGGATGTAGCGCCCCGTTCTCCCGGTGCGGAGAGCGCGGCTAAGAAACACAAGACGGTATCGTTCGATCGGGATAGATTGAATTAAGAACTCGTCCTCGTTATGGATTTGTTTCTTCGGAATCGATTCCCATATTCAGTGGACCGTGCCCCAAGGATCGGCTTAGCGGCAGAGTCAGGAGGGACCTCTCCGCTGCTATCTTTTATTGCCTCGGTTTTCGATGTCGCTTATTGCTTTCGTACTTTGAGTTGGTTTTTGGATTTGCTTGTTTTCCTTGAACGGTTTCGATGGTTTTTATTGTTTTCGTTCATCGACTTGCACTTCTATTCCGAGATTGGAAAGAGAGGAAGAAGTATTAATCGAGCTGTTCGTGTGCAGGTGAACGAGCAGTAGGCGGCTTGCGAGCGGAGTCGTGAAGTGCCTCTTTCCTTCTCCTTTCCAACTTCTAAGTGAGTGGCTACCAACCCGATTAGCTAGCCATGCTTCCAAACTTCACATCTAATAATCTGCATTATCCTTTGCCCCGATCAAACGATACCAAGTAATAATAAAAGAAACCAAGATAAAAGAGAATAGACTTGGTTATTATGCTTGTCAATCAAACATGTGAACTGTTACCTTACTGTATGCTTGTTCGTGCAATGTTCTATAACTGTGCTAAGTATAGATCACATCTTGTATATGCATAATTGTTCAGGGAGGCTATGCTAAATAAATCATGCAATACTGCTTGTCGTGTACTCGTGTTCTTCCACTCGTGTTGCCTCAAATGCATGACTGTAAATCGTGTTCGATCATGGACAACTTGTGCACAAGGTATTGGTTCTGCGGACGGTCGCTGGGGCACTGGCACCGATCCGATCCGGGCGGAACTCGTGTGTAGTCATCGTGTTCGGGACAGGATAACTTGCAGCGCAATCGTGTACTCTCGTAGCAAGCTATCCTTTTCCTCGGCTATGTCCACTATGGCAAACATGCCAGTGATCATCGTGTATATTTAAACCTGTTGCAAACTAACTTGTATCTTCGTGGCAGGGAAGGCAAGGTAAGTATTGTGCAGGTAATTCGAACGGACAGGTAAAATCCACCGAACGGTGGCAAGTTCATTTCAGTATTATATATATATATTGTTGCTTGTAAATGAACTAAGGCAAGACTAGAAACCCACAAATATGCATGCTTCATTAAAACAACGTGTTGATTGGTATAGTCAGGCTAGCTCGCCTTCACCAGCATGTTTCGATATGCTGACCCTCATTGAAACAGGTTCTCCGCACCAAGGCGAACCGAGCGAGGAGCCGAAGTCGTCTTCCCGATCCAGTCCAGCTGTTGGCGCATCTTCACCGCGCCCTCGAAGCATTTTGAAGTCAGGAGCTTGCAACTCTTCATACACAAATGCAGCTCCGTGGCAAAGCTATCCTCCAGCCTGGAGGTCCTTATCATTTTGAGTTTATAAAGGGATGTAATGTACAGGACTGCTATCTCATTTTGAGTCATCTCTTTTGTAAGCCGTTCGGCATATTAGCTAACTCGTTCAAGAGTTTGTAATAGATGTTCATCATCAATAAAGAGAACTTTTCCATGTTTCAAATCTGTGTTTCAATTTATCTGCGTACTCTGAATATGTGCTTGTTATGCAAATCATTAAAGCCTTGTGCGGGCGCAACTCCAGGCCCGCACGGCGGTCACGACTTGGGGGACGCCTCGGGGCGTGACATTCTAAGGGGAAGTGGTATGCTAGTTGCTATGTTTGAGGTATGATTAGGATAATAAATGGTTGATTACATTCCTCTAGGCTTCCTAGGGTGCTGTCTACTAATGATAAGGCAATGATCTAAGTTTGTAGTTCTCCAATACTCATCTAACTGTGCAGGTTAGGTTCAGTCCTAATATTCAATTTTGGTTTTCTATTGGTTCCTCCATACTAGGGTCAAACATTATGGTAAACTTCTAACTAACTCTGGTAGTATCTATACGACTCTTAAGTCTTCATAATACATCAAGGGGTAATGGTATACCCATCTAAAGATAAGAAATTCTAGGGTTCACTAGATATCTTAAACTTAGTGGTGTGTCTATATTCTAGTTGTAATCTTAATATGTGTGCTACTCTAATTATCATCCTAATAACAGGGGTTCCTATATTCTAGCAGAAGGCTATATGTACTCAATGAACTTATTAGGAAAGTACATGAATCAAGCAGGATACAATTATTCGAATAGAACAGAGAGGAGGAAGATGAATCATAGTCAATTGTGGATGAGATCCTATACTCTAGTCCTAGGTGCAGGCTTGTTCGGTACAGTAACGTAACCGAGACAATATGCTCTCGACCTGCATGGGCCACCACAAAAACATGTCACGCTCCAGTCCTAAAAATATGTAGGACTAGGACACGTAAGCATACCAGCCGCATGGATATGACAACTCTAATATATGGAAACCAAATCCATACGTACGCTGTAATATGAATATCAAATCCACAAGTGGTATAAAATGTAATACAAGTCACAGGGTAAGATCTAAATCTCATCCACCAAAATCATATAGAAATAAATAACCAGTATCTATGAAACTAGATCTCAATAAGAAGTATCTAAGGATGATAGTTGGATGGAAATAAATCCACTACCAACTCGAATGGAAAAAGTAAATACAATATAAGTACAACATAATCAACCAAAATATAAGTATACCAGCTAGCAATCACGGCTCGAAGAGGAGACATCCTCGAAACATAGGTAACCATCCAAATCTGCGCTCTTGCGAATACTCAAGAACAAATACACCTGGCAGGGGACCAGGTCCTCAGAGGGACATAACAAGATACTTAAACACATGCCAATAAAGTACTGAAATAAATATCCAAAGGGGTCGCCTAACCATCTAAGTGAATGCAGTTAAGAACACATTTCCCCACAAGTGAGCTATCTGGCTGAAAACCTGGGATTTGGCATGGTTCTCTATTGGAGATCCAGGGGCCTAAAAGGCACGTCGTCTTTTGAACGCGGGTGGCCCGCCTGATAGTACATAATATATAGTGGTCATCACCACCCGTATCTCTAGCGGAGAATCCGGGCGCACAATAGAAAAAGTACAAAGGAGCTCAAATGCGGTACGTGTTGTTCTCTCCACCCCATGCTCTAAGCATGTCACATCAATGACACAATTTGGTTCATAGCCTATTCTTAGTACCCTAGCCCAATCCTGAAACCAAACAAGGACAAGGATGGGACCACCGTACTACAATAGGCTATGTCCCTAGACCTCTAATAACTGATAAGTCTACTAGCATGCAAAGTTTCTAACAACAGTTATTCCTAACGCACGGCCCACACGTACAGGAGGCCAAACCTGCACGTAAGTCCGTGATCTACATGAGACTCACAACTCGTGTAACAACTGTGTCACGGCCAATGAACCTAATGATGCTACATGATAATGTGGTAGTCTCATAAACAGGGTCAATGCAAATACATAAATAAAAACATATCGCGACGACACCATCGCGCGCATTTTATACAACAGTTAAAATATATGAACTAAAGACAGAAAATAAAGATGCATGCAATCATATGGAATATGAACAACAGTACAATGGCAAGGTATACTTGCCTGGCAAGGAAGCTGCAATGTACCAATAACCTGCTCCAGAAGTCACGCAGAATAAATCCAATATCCTATGTACATATAATATAATACAAATAAATCATTAGTCATTACACTAGTACACACACAACAATATTTATACTGGACTCGGGGTACACTAGGGGTGGCACTAGTCATCTAACACGGTCAATTACGCGTTGAATTATACGGGTGTCGGGTCTTTAAGTACTGTACACAATAAGTCAGTCAACTAACACGGTCTCGTCATTACGTCGGTATACACAAGGCAGACACCAACATTGTTCTTAGGGTCAACAGGGTCAAGGCCAAATACGGGATAGTCCACGGTGTCCTAGGGTCGTACAGTCTGAATATTTAGTCATAATTATCAATTAGCACTTACTTACATATATATTCATATTTATATAATAATATAACTAGTAATTTATTTTCATAACTAATTTAATACATATAGTAAATATGTGCATAAATATATACCAATTAATACTAAGCTAATGATTAACTTAATATACATATACTAGATTGGATCATGTCTGCATACGTGTTCGTGTATGAACGCGCGTTGGGTTCTTCGACTCAGGGTCTGATATAAACTAACCGTGGTAACGAAATGCTACTGTCCTACTGAAACACACTCAACATACATAAAAGGGGAAGACAGACAGGTTTATACCTCGGAATACGTGTACGGGTACGACGGTGAGATTGACGAAGATGACGACGAGGGTGACAACTAAAACGACGATAATGGTGATGACGATGATGAGATGACGGGGACGAGGAGGACGACGAGGGCGATGGTGATGACAAGGACGACGATGGTGATGACGATGTTCGGGTCGATGAGGAGGACGATAATGGTGACGAGGGTGGTTGAGGTGATAACGACGATGATGATGACAATGATGATGGTGAAGGTGATAGAGGTAGTGATGGTGATGGCAATGTGATGATGTCGATGAAGCGCGTTGAATGACGATGCTGGTGGTGGCTCTCCGGCCAGGCAGGCTCCGGCCAAGGCAGAGGAGGGAGTCAGGGAGGAGGAACGAGGGGGTTCACGGCATGTTGGCGAGGCCGGGGGGGCTGAATTCGAGTTGAGGGAGGTGGACAGAATCAGGGAGGAGAGGATATGGCTTGGGTCGACGTTCAGTCGCCGGGGAAGATGAAGATCCGGCGGTCGAGGAGGCTGGTGGATGGCCGGTACAACTGGACTCGGCTGCTGTGGGGGAACTCGCCGGCCAGGGGTGGAGGTGAAGTCGACATACTCCGGGCTGCTGCTCAGGCAAAGCATGGTGGAGTAGGCTGGGCAATTGGTGGTGCAGAGAGAAGGCCGGCTGCTCAAGAGGATGCTGGGAACGGTGGTGGTTGCGTGGATCCGGCGGGTGGTCCTCCGGTCGTGCAGGCTGCTGGCGGAGAGGTGATGGACAGGAGGTCGAGGTCGGCTCAGGATGCTCCGCGATGGCACTGTGTACAAGAGATATCGGTTGCTGATTCAAAAAGGAAACCTTCCTAAAGAGCTCCTTGTTGAACTAGAAGATGACTGATCTAGGTCAGCAGGCAGAACTTCATTCTCTGATTCTTGCACGCCTTAATAATGAATATGAGTTTTGTAATGCTTGTTTGCTAAGAATATTAATGTTTCCTTTACATGAATGATAGAAAGAGAACCTGTATTGCTTAACAAAATAACTTGTATGCTTGTCTAAATAGATAACCATTACCATGCTAGTATAGAAAAGAATGTTGCATGCTTAGAACAATGTCACTGCTATCGAACGAATCGCTGTCATGCTAATAAATAAGAGTAAAAGAATGTTCATATGTTTCCGTCGTATACTAAAGATAGAGATAGAGATAGAGATGGCGGCTTGTTTGCACAAAGAAAAGAAGAGAAGAGAGATGGTATGCTTGTTCATAACACATGCATCATAGAGTTTATCTGATAGAGTAACATGTATTGCATCGTTTGATAATGGATATTAGTAAAGAGCTGAACTGTGAGTCCCGACTGCTAATTTGAGCATATTTTAGTGCAGAGCAACCATGAGTCACAACTGCTATAAGCCAAATAGAGTTAGGACACCCTGAGGCAAATAAGTCATCGTTATTAGGCGGGTGTTCTGTCATTAGTTAGCTAAATCATATGTCAAAGCAGCTAGTATGAGCGAATATTAGTGCAGTGCTGGGTCGTGATAACACTGTTACTAATCTTTAGGAACTCGGGGACCATCATATAGATAGGTCATCTCTTTCGAATGTTAAAACTAGATTTCAAAGATGTTTTCAAAGAAGTGTAATATGACTCTTATCATGTACTGCATGAAATGAACCTAGATAAAACTAGAAATATCACTAGTAATGTAATATTTTATCACATGTTTACTTAGTGTTGGTTTTAGTGAATGTTGCTTCTGTTCGTTGATTTTTACTCACCAGTGATTTCCCCAAAGTACTGACCCCCCACCAGTTCTGTTCGCAGGTACTGATCGTCCGAATAAGCGATAGCCAAGCCTTATCCTCATAAGTCGAAGATCAGGAGCCGATGCCTTGAGCTGTATCGAGATATTTTGAGATGCTTTTGTATAGAGGGACATAATATATAGAACGATGTCATTGTATTCAGAGAACCTTGTTTCTTGAGCTTTACCTCGTATACTCAGATGGATTATTGTTTGTAATACTGCTCCTCCGCTGTAAAACTCGATCGGTTCGATGATAGTCAAGATGACTAACGTTGTTGCCTTGTGCGAGCGCAACTCCAAGCTTGCACGGCATCATGTTGCGAAAGGAACGATCGTCCCGTGGGAGCGCTGGCGTGGTGATCTCACGTCCAGCGGGGGCGATCGGGACCGTGGGAGATCGGGGCGTAACATGTGCCTTCTATGGCTCCTCTATGGCCTGCTTTCTTTGAGGGTGCATGGGCTTTATGCGGCCGCATGGCTTTCAGATTTTTATGCTTCTACAAACTGGGATACATTGATTATTTCTCTTAGCAACTCGCCACCCAATATCGTGGTCAAAATAAACTTTGTAATTGGGAGTTTATTGAATGAAGAAACAAGAAAGAAAAAAAAATCCTTGGGAGGGGGGGGAGGTTCTCGTCATCATTTGAAGCTCTTATCACAGAGAACTGGGGGATAACTCAACAGATGCAACATCATAACAAAGGCCAGTCTTGAAGCAAGTCGACGCCGATAAAGCATGTCAAGTACTTTTTCTACAAGAAGATGGTACATCTTAAGGAGTGTTGCAAGTTCTAAAAGGACCAGAAGTAACATAAAAGCATAGTCGAGGATAAATCTGAAGGGAAGGAAACAACGATAGTTACAATCGAGGTCTTAGTTATTTTTTAATTATATCAGTCTATAAAGACGACTACTTATACGTCTCACATGTTTGGACATGAATTGGGTGGTGGAAACTAGAGCGTTCTATCATGTGACCCCATGGAGATAGTTCTTCTCAACTTACAACACTACTAGAAAAAGCAGGATTAGCGACACATTTTAGCGACTCCATGTACAAACGTCGCTAAATTAGCGACTCCATAAAAAACGTCGCTAGACGTCGCTAAATGGCGACATTTAGCGACGTTTAGCGACTTTTATTAAGATTTTAAAAGATTAGTCGGTATAAGTTCAATTAAGGTCGCTAAACGTCGATAATATGTCTAATTTAGCGACGTTTAGCGACGTATATATTAAAAATATTTAGCAACGTGTTTAGCAACGTATTTGACGTCGCTAAAGCTTATTTTAGCGACGTTGTTATTTCACGTCGCTAAACGTCGCTAAATTTTGGTTAATTAGGGCTTAGTTTTCTTTTTTTCCATCTGTCGAAATTTTCGAAAACTCGATTCCCCCCTCTCCGGTGACCGGCTCTCCACGGCTGCGGCTACTCCGGCATCCCCCTCCTCCTCCTCGAGCTCTAGGTAAACCCTAACTCTCTCTTTCTCTCTCTCTCTCTCTCTCTCTCTCTCTCTCTCTCTCACACACACACACACACTGACACAACACACACTTGACAGACACGACACACACACACAGACACTGACAGACACACACGACACACACACACAGACACACACACACACACACACACTGACACAGACACAGACACGATACACACACACACACACTGACACAAACAATGATCGCTAAACGTTGCTAAATTTAGCGACACATTAAAGTCGCTAAATAACGTCGGCATAGCGACGTTTAGCGACGTTTTTTATTTTAGCGACTTGATTTTTTTTGACTTCTTTAAAACGTCGCTAATTACGTCGCTAAACTAACTTAGCGACATATTTTGGTTATTTAGCGACGTTTTTTGACGTCGCTAATTTGACTTTTTCTGGGTAGTGCAAAGTCAGCGACTCTAGAGTTGTCAGGATAAACAATAAAGGTATATGAATGTCGAAGATTATAGAGATTGGTGATATCGTGACCAATTAGGTTGCAAAAGTGTTCATGAAGAAGATACATGTACCAAATATCTCCTCAATCTAATCTACACAAGCAAGTTAGAAGAGGAAGGCTATATCAACATATTTGGTAAAGGATAATGGAAGCTTACCAAGGGATCCCTAGTCGTGGCATTGCAGAAAGAAGTGTTGCACTATCTGCAATAAGTCAACAAGATGTGTAAAACCTTAGTGAACACTGTTGAACAAGACTAGGCCATGGAGCTACGGCTTCAACGACTCATACATATTAGCAAAAATTACTACGTGCACTCTCGAAGAGAAATCTCCTACATGTATGAAAAGGAACACATTTGAACTGTTGTGTACATTGTTTGGATGGCAAGCAAACTCGTGCTCCATTTGTGAAGCGTGCATCTTATAGCTCCATTTGTGAAGCGTGCATCTTATAGAACGAAATATGTTTACTCTGACATATATGAAGTAAGGAACATATCACTTGAGGTCTCTCAAGTGGATTCTCATTGATTTTTGGTGGGAGTATATTGGAGAATTTGATGAATAGTACAAGAGTCAATGGCATAAGGAACAAAATGACTTGTCCGAAGTAATATCCACGAAATGGTATTGCCAGGCGTACGAACCATACTATTAGGGCATGTTTGGTAAACGGAAACTTGGAGTAGATTTCAGTTTTCAGCTGAAAGTGGACTCAAATTTATGGCATACATTATTTGGTTCGGGAGACAAGAATTTGAAAAGTAAATGAAACAATAACCTTGCAGTTCATGTCCCCCCATTGTCTCCTTCCCAAATCCATGAATCAACTTCCTCCAAAATCGGCAGGATGTGGGTTGGAACTTGGAATATAGTACACCAAATTAAGAACAAAAAAAATACAAGAGGAAGAAGAAAACTTCTAGCTGCAAAGGCCGACGAAGGAGTTCGTCGACGAGTTACAGTATGGAGGTCGTCGGAGGAGGAGATCGTCGACGGAGGAGTCCAAATGTAGAGGTTGTCGGGGACAGGGGGGAGTGGGGGTGGCGGCTGGGGTGGGATCCCCTATGGGTGGTGGTGGGACGGGGGGATCGGTGGCCGGAGAAGAAGGTCAGAGAAGAAGAGAGCCGGGAGAAGAGGGGTGATTTCTTTGGATTTGGGAGAAGTTTCTCTCCTTTTGGGAAGATGACCTGTAATGTTAGTTTAAATAATATATATCTAATATAAATAAAGAGGAGCCTTTGCTAGTGCTCGTCTTGGTTTTGGTTAATATAGTTAGTATAGTTAATAACTAGTATTAAATAATTTATTAACTTTATTTAATATTAGTTAACCAGTGGTAATTAATTAAAGTCTTAATTTAATATTGGATATTCTATTATAGAATTAGAATTATTAACTAATAAACCAAACATATTTATTAATATTAATTATATAAAAATATTATATTTAAGTAAATTATTATTATTATTATTATTATTATTATTTTAACTAAAATAATTATCATAATTGTTATTATTATAATATACTCTTCCACTTCCAACTTTTTACTTTCATATCTTAACCAAACACCTATGTTCCCTATGAGGAGGACAAGAAAGTGAATGGATTCCTATCCTTCTTTCCTTAATGAAAGTCCAAATCCAAATCCACTTCCAGTTTACCAAACACCCCTTTATGGAAAGATTAATCGAAAGTATGTTATCACATACAAAGCTGTCAAATTCATTTTAGGCTAAGACAATGAGAACCACAGTCTATGTGTTAGAATCCATTGACATGAAGGACATCACTATTGACATTAGCATACTTAATCCAATAGAGTTTCCTTGCTGATATTGTTCAGTGAACTCATACAATTAACTGAGCACATGCACTATCGTTATGGTGTCAACTGCACCAATAACTTATCAAACAAGTTGTACTCATCATATCAGTTCGACGCAGAGTAAACCGATCTTTTCGGTTTCACTAATGTCTTTCTTGATGATCTATGACCAGGAACATATGTTTTAGAGAAAAAAGAGTTAATTGTCTAAATGGTGTCTGAGGAATGTCATGGTCGTCATTTTGGTGATCGAACATTTTTTTTGATTAATTTGGTATCTAAGTTTTACATTTCGGTTTAAATAGTGTATGAACTAGGTTTCGTTGGTATTTTGGATGAAAATCGTTAAAAATGGACATGTGATGATCACGTGCCTTATTTTTAGAATTATATTTGTCATGACCAGTCGATACGTCGACTATAATTGATTGTAGAGCCGTCATTTTGTACTCGACAAAAGCTATTTGTTTATGTAGAATTTCTTTGAACACTAATATTCTTAGTCGAAAAACAAAAACATGACAAAATAGCTATGAAAAGTAAGGCACGTGACCATCATATGTCCATTTTTATCGATTTTTATCCAAAATACCAACAGAATATAGTTAAGGCACTCTTTAAACTAAAATGCAGAACTTAAGAACCAAATTAACCACACACAAAAAGTTCGATCACCAAAACGATAGCTACTACATTCTTTGGACATCATTCGAATAATTAACTGGAAAAAAAATTAAGACATTCATATCTCATCGAAGTTATTTCATGACAAGAAAAAACCCATCATTTGCTCTCGAGTCTTTATCACATCATCATCAATTACATTATCATAATCTAAATATGATACATATACTATCGTTAAATTAATAATCAAAATATTTGTTACATCTTTTAATATTCGTGCAATTAAAACTAGTTTCAAATTGGCTGCTACGACGTATTATTATCATAAGATTTCTGCCAAAATGCCAATAGAATTACTAAGACATGCCCCAAAAAATATCGTTCAAACAATAATATGGAAGTTGCAAAATAAACAAAAGGCTATGGGAGAAACAAACACTTCCTCCTTTCCATTCCATGGTAACATACTAGACAAAGTGCAGATAGACAAGGGATTGTGAAGTCTAGTATGAAAAAAGAAAAAGGAAACGTTAATAAACAGAAGAAATAACTAAAACAAATTTCAAAATACAAAATGGCTCAAAGAAAATTAGAGTTATATCACAATTTTCTCATTAATTTGAGGAAATAAAGATAAAAATCTTTTGAAAAAAAAAAAAAATCTAATATACAATTCATCTCCTCCAGTATATTATGTCACCTACATTGTGAATTATTTTTGTACTCTTTTTTGGATTCTTGGAAGAGATCAAGTCAGATTTGATTTGTTTGAGCTCTGGTAACTTTTGTTGCCGCACATCTAGTTAAATTTTTTAATAAGTATAGATTTAGTGTTTGGTTGAGTCTTAAGTAAGAAGCTTCTATTTGTTCTATTCAAAACTTCGACAACTTCTGGTACAAATCCCATGGAATCCTTTCGCCAAAGACCGTATAGCGCAGTGGATTAGCGCGTCTGACTTCGGATCAGAAGGTCGTGGGTTCGACTCCCACTATGGTCGTTTTTTTCTGCTTTTTGTTGGGATCTTTATGTAAATTTGAATTAAATATTTCCGAAGTATTAATCCCATAATAAATAAATAAGTGTCTGAAAGTAAAATCAGAAAGTCGCTTTGGCCGAGTGGTTAAGGCGTGTGCCTGCTAAGTACATGGGGTTTCCCCGCGAGAGTTCGAATCTCTCAGGCGACGAAATCAGAATTTTTATGATTCTTTTTTTAACTAAATTAGTTTAAAAGTAGTACTCAATATAATAAACATAAAATATATGAATAGTCAGTCTAAATAATCTTTTTTTTTTAGTTTATTCAAATTTGAAGTGAAAGTTGGGTGGTAGATGGTAATTGCCATGCCTCTCCTACAAACAAATCCTCAGTCAACTAGTCAAAACGATTCGAAATTGGTTTGCTAAACAAGTTATGTCTCGGTCTTGTGATTTCTTTGCAAAGGGGTAGTTGGATGCCTCAAATTAGAACGTTTCTCATAGCTTTGAATTTTATTTTTATTTGCAC
>JAYESA010000004.1:270690230-270827730 GCA_036927795.1 Iris macrosiphon | reverse complement strand
GGGTATAATCTAAATCTCATCCGCGAAAATTAGAAATAAATAATAACCAGCATCTATATAACTAGATCTCAACATAAATAACTAAGGATGATAGTTGGATGGAAACAAATCCACTACCAACTCGAATAAAAAATTACAACACAACAAATACAATATAGGAATACCAGCTAACGACCATGGGCTCGAAGAGAAGACATCCTCGCAACACAAGTAATCATCCAAATCTGCGCTCCTGCAATTACTCAAGAACAGATACACCTGGCAGAGGACCAGGTCCTCAGAGGGACGTAACAAGATACAGAAAATACGAGCCAATTTGAATACAGTAAACATGCATATTATTTGAAAATAAATAAGTACGCTGTACAAGACCATCTATATGAATGCAAATGAGGACAACTTTTTAACGTATGGGCAAGGGTAGGCTACTCGATCTAATCCTCACAACCTCACGCTCGTCAGTGGACATCATCAGCCGACATACCGCGGGGGTAGCGACCCTCGGACTCCATCAATCGACATACCGCGGGGGTAGCGACCATTGGACATGACCCACCATAGTGCGTGCTAGTGACTACGGTGTTACCAGAGTGGTTAAAAGCACATACGCCTAATGATTGTCCTCTATGATACTAAGTGCCATGTGTGTGTCAACATATCTAATACATAGTAATGACTGAAAGAAAACTACACATGCAAGAATAAACAGAAATGCAATAAATATACAGAAATATACTAAGCATGCGAAATACTGTAAGCAATTTGGCAAGGTATCTTGCCTGGGGTCCTGCTGCTGGTATGAATCAGAGTCCAAGTCACAGTCCAAATAGCCTATGTATTACAAATTTATCATATCAAAAGATAATTTATTTTAATTTATTTAATTCTGGAACAATTACTCTAAAATCCTATTTTAATCTTATTATTCTGATTTTTATGTTAATTCCTAAATTTTGTCCAAAGAAACTAAATTTTATCAACTCGAGACTCATGGCACGCAAATCGAGGCGATCTGTTGACCGAAAAGTCAACCGACACAAACTCAACTTTCATGCATGATTTCCTGTAGATTTCAGCGTCAAAAATATGTTAGAATTTATGGCTCGTCTTAATTCAAATTCGTTTGGGAATTATGGCACATACAAATTTTGTATTGTGCACCGATGGTTAAATTCTAACCTAGAAGTTCTACAGAATTAACAGTATATAAATACTTTGAATTAAATTCTGGGAAAAATATATGTTAATGATCTCGACATTAGCTTTCCAAAACTTTAAACGGTTCATGATTCTGATTCCTGGTTCTCCCGAAATTGAAAAAATATTGAAATACGTCTATTTTTGGACATCATATGCTCTACGAATTTTTCAGAATTTAATACTCATAATTTCGTAAAATAAATTATATAATCAGAAATCTAACCTCAATATCTTTCTAACGCAAGAAACTAGGCCTCGTTTGGAGTCCGGAGCTATGCGCAATGACTTGTGGAAGATGAAGGAACCCTAGATGGCAATTCTCCAAAATCTCCCTCTCTCTAAGATAATGGGATAATTAGGGTTATAATAATATATATATATATATATATATATATATATATATATATAGGAATGTACCTGCGGATGAATGGATATTTATAGGCTGACACGTGTCAAAATCTGATTGGATGATTTTTGTTATATTATTTGTTTTTGATTTGCCTTTATCAAAACATTATTTAAGTCATTTTAAATCTAAATAACTCCAAATAAATATTAAAAATAATCATAAAAATCTGGAAAAATTACCTAAAATATATTTTCAACCTATAAACCCTAGAAAAATATTTGGGATAATTTTATATTCATAAGTTTACAACTATAATTAGGAGAAGCTCTAAACATTAGTGTTATCCATTTAACTAAAAATAAATACTAACATTATTCCAAAAATTCTAAAATAATTCCAGAAAATATATAATAATATTATAAACCCTAAAAAATAACGTGGGTCCATTCTATATTCTTGGGCTTGCACAATAAATTCTACAAGTCCTAAAAATTAGTTATTAGTCTAAATAACTCCCAATAAATACTAAAAGTATTCAGAAAATTTCCAGAAAATTCTAGAAAATATATTTGACTATTTAGAACCTAAAATAAAATTTTAGAATATTTTTAATTAAGTTTGAACATAAAATAAATTCTTCAAAGTTCTAGAAAATTAGTGTTACTAGTTTTTAATTAACTAAAATTTATGAAAAATCTCAATAATCTAAAATAGCCTAAAAATAATTCTAAATAAATATTTATATAAGTAAATATACTAAAAAAATTTATTTTCTAATTAACTAAGAGAATACTCTAAATAAATTCAATATCTATAATAAATATAATAATATAAAATATACACAAAATACCTATTTTGGGTGAGGGAGTTTACAGCAGCGCGCAGTAGCTGTTGTGTTGTGCACAGCAGCAGCAGCAGCAGATGTTAGCAGCAGCAGCAGCAGGGTAAGCAGCAGCAGCATTTGCAACAGCAGCATGTAGCAGCAGAGCGAGGGAGAGAGAGAGTGATATATATATATATATATATATATATATATATATATATATATATATATATATATATATATATATACATGAATAGATAGATAGATAAATAGATAGATAGATCCATAGATAGTTAGATAGATAGATAAATAGATAGGTAGATCTATAAATAGTTAGATAGATAGATAACTTGATAGATATAAATAGATAGATATCTATAGATAGATACATAGGTAAATAGATATTAAATAGATAGATAGATAGATAAATAGATAGATAGATAGATGGATAAGTAGATAGATATCTAGATGGCTAGATAAATAGATAGATATCTAGATAGCTAAGATAGATAGATATCTAGATAGCTAGATAAATAGATAGATGGATAGATAGATAGATAGATAATTAGATAGATAGATATTTGATAGATATGTATATATGTATAGATAACTAGATAGATAAATAGATAGATAGATAGATAGATAGGTAATTAGATATCTATATCTATATGTATAAATATATGTACATATAGCTAGATAGATGCATATATATAGCTATGTATATATATATGTGAGTTTGGGTATATATATAGGTATATGTGTGTATGTGTGAATAGATATATATATAGATACGTAGGTATGTATATATATATATATGTTAGGTATATATTTTCTAGCCTAGATTATTAACTAGGAGTATATCTATATGCTTAAATAGCTAACTAGAGGGGTAGTTAGTGAGGTATTGGAGGGTATCTCAATACCTTGAGATGCCAAGGTATCTCAATACCTTGAGATATCCAAGGTATTGAGTTTCGAGCGGGATTTTTGAGCAATTGCCTAGGTTTGAGTTTAGAGATAGGTTTTTTTGTATATGTGTATATATTTACGCGTGCTAGCATAGGTTTTAGAGGGTATAGACGGGACGTATAGCGTAGGGTGAGGTATCAGATACCGAGGGTATCCCGGTATCTCGATGAGGCGAGTTTGAGGGTTTATTAGCTTAATGACCTAGTTTTGGCCTAGAATTTTAGGGGCACCCTAGTTTAACCTAGAGTTGATCGTAGTTGACTCGGTTGACCGCCAAAGTCAACTTTTGACCTAGATTTGACCCAGGGTTGACTTTTTGGACCCCGAGTTGACTTTTTGACCCAGATTTCACCGGTTTGACCCGTTTGACCTAGAACGACCCTAGAAGCCTATTTTTAGTTATTTTATATCTGTTTAACTCATTAGAAACCTGTTTAACCTTGCTTTACGCAATAGGTCCTTGCGACACCAGTTCGGATCGTCAGTTGCTCAGGACGTCAGGCTAGTACATTCTCTGATAGTTTTTATTATCTGATGATTATTATGATTCAGCTTCTAGTATAGTATCATCTGATTTTTTTGGCACAACATGGGACACAGACTGGTATTTCTGGATTCATTTACTTGCGACACGTATTTTCATGTTTCTGGCCTCTATTCTGGAATCTCTACTGGCATCACCTACAGGCATCACTACAGGCATCACTCATGTTTCAGGCTGGACTCATACTTGATTTACGTGTCGGGTCTTGAATTCACTTGTACTAGTCGGGGCGGGGAAATACTCGAGTAGACATGTAAACATTTTCATCTGGAATCATCAGGAATCACCCCTCTGGTCTAATCTGGAATGATAGCAGCCGCGCACCCAGTGCGCGGTGAGACGTACTTACCCCTAGCCGTTTACATGTCGAAACAAGTATTTCAAAGACACCGAGTTCATTCTTTATAGTCTGGATTCTCTTGCATTTCTTGCTGGTCTCACTTACATGTTTCTGGACTTGACTCTTTTCATGTATTTCTTGCTGGACTCACTACACGTTCTTGTGCACAGACTTACTCTTAGTTTAGATTTCTTGCATCTTACAGTCATTACTATCTTGCTTCTGATATTCATGCATCTTTACCTTTATGCACCAATGACATGTATATTTTCTTGTTTCATACTTTATTTTCTTCACCTTGCTACTTGCTACAACTGTTTTATAGTTTTTATCATTTAACTGGAACTGCTGTTAGAGATGTACTTGCTCCAGTTCTGACTAGACATATTTTTTCTAGAGTATCCGGAGGATTGGTGTCCAACGTTTTATGGACCTGAGCCTGTCGATGGTGCAGACAGGGACCCTCTAGTTTAGGGGTGATTTTTGGGTTGGTAGCCGGGATCACTAGGAACTTGTTATTGTTTTTATTAGCTTTTAGCACCGGATTTGTCTCCGGTTTTGGACTGAGACCATGTATTGTATATGATTTTGGATGATGTATTATTATTATTGATGTTGTGGTTGTTGTAGTAGTTATTGTTGTTTAGACTTGGTAGTTGTTAGTCTTCTTGTTATCTTATCGTACTTAGATTCGTGATTGAGTACTTGTGATTATCATTATGATATTGCTCCTCCGTTTGGAGTTGAGATCTTGACAGGTTTATATATTGATTGCCTGAGATTGTTTTCTAGATAGTTGACCTAGACAGCGTTCTACCGCCGATGCTGCGGCGTAGGCTGGACGTACCCACGACTCATGCCCGATTTTTCGGGTGCAAGTCGTGACAATTATTTATATCAATTATTCATAAACAAATTCTCTTACGATATTAAAACAAGAAAATGATCTAGTCCGGGCCTATATAGAGTGACTATATAGCATAACAATATGTCTCATGTAGTCTTATAGATATGGTGCGCTAAAATGAGCACAAGTTTATGATAAACTTATGTTTCAATATTCTGGTGACGTTTTAAAAATAAAGACGAAACCTAAAAGTGATCTAACAGTTTTCAATGTTCTAGGTGGTGTTTCGAATATCTAACAACATAACCGAACTACAAGTAGGTTGGTCTACGTGATGATCTACATAATTGTAAGCCTCATCTTCCATTATACTTGGTACAACTTGGCTTGGTTAGGGGTTTCTTCCTTAAGGCAAGTGCAACTTGCTCAAGACTTGGAGACTTGTCTCATTTATTATTTTTATATAGATTTAATAGTATTTATGATGTATTTATGGCAGCCATTAGAGCACTTTAATCTTGTTTATTTAATGCTCTCATTTATTTCTAATCTCTTTGCATTTTTGGTGTAATGACCCATTCCGCTCAAGCAGGAAGCCGATTAAAATGGCACAAGTGCGATGATCCGTCCCGTCTTGCTCAGTGAGATGACTCGCTTGATGTAAATGAATACAGACTTGGCCCTTCAGGAGATCAGACTTAGACTTTCAAAAATGCGCTCAGAGTATCGCTCGACTGATGCGAAACATCGCTAAGGTGGGTGGCTACGGTGAACCTGTCTTTGCTTAGCATGCACACCTAAGAACTTATAATATACATGCTAGATCGCTATGTGATAACCCATGCATGCTAATAAAAGAATACAACGCACCTAGCTAAGGGAATAATTCCGTCTTTTATTACTGCATAGAACATGGAAATAAACTGGCTAGCTAGAAATGAATGCTCACCCTGCGACTTAGGATTGTCCGGATAAATTTGTTATGTTTCAATAGCCTATCGTACATGCTTCTTAATATGCTTGTCTTTCATATCGTCTCAATATTCACCACAATTAATGCACGTCACTTGAAATTATGCCACGATATGGAAGCACGACACAAGAACATGGTTTACACACTTGAGGCTGGAAGACTATCAAAATAGACGTTTCAAGCAAAGTAATGGAAAGCATCGAAAGGCTTCAGAACCGTTGGG
The DNA here is from genome assembly GCA_036927795.1 of Iris macrosiphon. Taxonomy (NCBI): domain Eukaryota; kingdom Viridiplantae; phylum Streptophyta; class Magnoliopsida; order Asparagales; family Iridaceae; genus Iris; species Iris macrosiphon. Next base: position 270,821,462 of record JAYESA010000004.1, on the reverse strand, counting down.
TCACCAATGCAACTCCCGAACTGGGGGCTGCATAAAGAATGAATGTTAGCACTTGTGTTTGATGATAAACGAAAGAGAATATGGAAACGAGGTTTTATACGAAAACCCGCCCTTCTTCGATGTTTATAAACAAGATTGTACAATTTAATCCTATACGAGGATGTCGAGTACAATTTATTTAATCTGGGTAAATATTGCTATAGGAGTCTGATCTACGGTCGATCACTTTGTCCCTTGGACCACACGATGATAAAGAAGTGCCGTAGAAGACAGCAAGCAGCTTCGAAGGTTGCTAAAGAGAGTGGATGCCCGATGCCAAAGTCGTCGATCACTTCTCTTTGCCTGAGCTCTGGATTCTTCTCTCTCTCGACTGTTTTCTCTCCCAATTTCTTCTCTTTTTTGTCGACCTCGGACCTCTGTTGATAAAGGTCTCTATTTATAGAGTTTTAGTGACATTGACCACTCAGTCGGTGTAGAAACCGAGTAGTAGAAAGTATAATACCCTTTTATACGAAGGTTACAATAACTATTGTCTACGTATAGATGACCTTTTGAATGAGCGTGTGACGCGTGTCCAACTAAGGGACAACGCGTATAACTACTGCGAAGATCACGGCGTAGAAGCCACGTAGGTAGTTATCCTTTGTGTAGAAGAGGTTGGCATAGAAGCCAATAACTGTCACCATGGCGTAGAAGCCAAGTAGGCATAGAAGCCGAGTAGGTGTAGAAGCTGAGTAGGCGTAGGAGCCGAGTAGGCGTAGGAGCCGAGTGGGCATAGAGGCCGAGTGGGCGTAGAAGCCGAGATGATGTGGACGTTTTAGCCGAGATTACAGCTTTTAGAGATATAATCAAATCTCTTGCATTAAATGCAGAGATCTGCCCCCATCCTGCATATTAAATGCAGAGGCGTGTCTTGAAGATTTGCTATCATTCTGCGCATTAAATGCAGATACGCGCCTCGCGAGCTCCGAGCGAGCGGCTAATAATACCGAAGTCGGAATCTTGTACGAAGAGTAACTGCTGACGTGGCAGTCTGTTTGTCTTCTGCGGAGCGAAAGAAGCTCACGTCTGCCTGTGTAAAACTCGGCAGCGTATCCCCTTGTATGCGAAAAATCAGTTTACGCAAAGGGGATGTCACTAAACGACGGTTCGGTGACATTTAATCAAATCTCCTGCATTAAATGCAGAGATCCCCCATTATCCTGTGCATTAAATACAGAGGCGTGTTTTGAAGGTTTGCCACCCTTCTGCGCATTAAATGCAGAGACGTACCTCGGGCATCTGTCAGTATTCTGCGTATTAAATGCAGAGACGTGCCTCGAGAACCTGTCACCGCTCTGCGCATTAAATGCAGAGACGTACCTCTAGCCCTGTACGAAGAGCAGCTTTTGACGTGGCAGGCTGTTTGTCTTCTGTGTAGCGTAAACAGCTCACATCTGCCTGTGTAAAACTAGGCAGCGTATTTCTTTGTATGCGTAAAAATGATTTACGCCAAGGAAATGGCAGTAAATGACAGCCTGGGTTGCAGTGTCGCACCATCATTATAGCCGTCGCCTGGGTAGTGCTGCAGTACTCTTTGTCAGGAGTCCAGACGTCAGGTTTATTGCATGATCTGACAGGTTCATTTCGAAGAATACGAAGCGTTCCTCGTACACTTCAGTGCTTCATTGAAAGCGGATGAATTCTACGCCATAAAGGCGATGTAGCACCCTTTTTACGCTGAAGCAGCCTGGACATACTGCATTACGCGGATGGTCCTTGAGCTTTATACTTTACGCTGTGCTCAGCGAAAAAGCTCTGTTGTACGTTGATGGCTCTGAGGTCCTCTGTTTTATGCTGTCCTGCATCAACATGCTGCGTATAGCTATCCAGCGTATTTTTCATGCTTCTACAAGACCCCCTTCAAAGCTTTTAAATTCCTCGTAATTTAAAACGCTTTGAATGAAGCATGAAGCGTTCCTCGTAATTTGAAATGCTCTGAAACGGTCAAGTCTGACACGTTCTTTCAAGGCTGACTTTATGGCAGAGTTATTGGGGATCGGTGTGATCTCTTTCGCCTATAAAAAGGCTGAGGAGTTAACCTGTTCTTCCCATATTTCCTTCACCACACAGAGATGATCGCCGGAGTTCGTTGGGTCAACTAGAGGAAGAAGAAGACCATGTTCTTCCAGCATATAAGAGCCGAAAAAGACGGCGTCTTCGAGCAAATGTCCTCTGCAACGATGGATCATGGAAGGATATCATAGCCTCCTTTGCTCGGGATAATCAGCAACTTTGTATGGTGGTTCTTCGGGAGAGAGGAAGGGTCGTATTAGACCACACAGCTTGCAAGCTGTATCTTCTCCTGATATTTGCGGATGAGAGCAGACAAACTAGCTGCCGTCCGAGATTGAGTTGGGTGAAATATCTCAACTCAATCTGTCACGGCGCTGGACGCAGGAAAGTAGATTGACCTTGCTTTCCTGTATTGGAGGATGGGTCTAGGCCCATTTTGTATCCTTTCGCCGTTGATCATTTTATGTCAGTCAGTTTGCGGGAACTGACTGACTGCTGGAGAAGATGGATGAAGAATTTCGCCCATGCGAGAACCTGGCAGAACAGATTCTGGGCGAGATCTTCAGACGACGATGAGGAAGTCTTTTGTAGACGGGATTTCCCTCATATGTAATCATAAAAATGAAGAAAAACCCTTGTAGACTGGATTTCCCTCATATGTAATCATGCTTTTAATTTTAAAAATCGTCTTCTTTTGTGCATATGATCATCTTGCCATATATTTTGCTGTGAAGTCTGAATATGTGTAGCTTCGACACGTCTGATACTTTACGCCGACTCTGATAGAAAGAGTGTTAGGTCATGTCCTGTCTTTTACGCATAACTAAGGATGTACAGAAAACCGCTTAGCATTCGAGTATTCGAACTGTCCTGCTGTTTAGGAATGAGGAACCGTGTAGAATTCTAAACTGTCACTTCTGATAAACAGAATCCTTGTTCAGACCATCATCTTCAAGAATAATTTTTCAAAAATCCCTTGGAACAGGGCGAGAAATGGCTGTCAAAAAACTGAGTCGCCATCTTGAACTGTGGACGAAATATTCAGACTGGATTCTGGATGAACTTCGAATCGACCCATGAAGAAGAGTAATTTTCAATGTTGAACTCTGTATGCTTTGGGTACTTGGGATATTTTGAGGTCAAGAAGGAGTATCTTCTATGTGAACTCTTGTAATTGACCGCCTTGAGAATCGTTCAGATGTACGCGTACTCTGGCCTGCGTATCTTTCAGATGTACGAAAAGTCATAGCATAGAATCATAAGTTCGTAGTCTCTCGAGCGTAAAAGCTGCTGAGCATGAGAGCATCCGGGCATAGAACTGTAGATTTGTAGCTTCTGAAAAGAAAATATTCCGAGCGTGAAGTTGTGGATCTGTTTCCTCTGAGCGTAAAAGCCACCGAGCGTAAAATCATATATTTATAGCTGCTGAGCGTAAAGTCGTAGGTTTGTAGCCTCTCGAGCGTAAAATCTGCTGAGCATAAGAGCATCCGGGCGTAAAACCATAGACTTATAGCCTCTGAACGTAAAACCGTAGATCTGTAGCCGTCGAGCGTAGAAATCTCCTTAGCGTAAAAAACCACGAATCTGCTTCGCACGAAAACTTTTCGAATCCGCTGACTGTCCGCCTTCTTTGAGTAATAGGATGACGTAGTACCCAATCATAACCAAATATTAATTATGAGATTTGGTTTGGGATTCGAGGAGTCCATCCGAACTCTATATATACCCCAAGTTTCTGAGAGAAAAAACTTTTCATCCGTCTTCTGTGAAAGAAAGCCTTCGACTGTTCGAGTTCTTCTTCGTTTCTTCTCCGAGCCTTCAAAGTTTTCAGTAATGGCCTCGAAACAACTCTCCTCCTCTAAGGGAAAGAAGGTTGATTCTTCTTCTCGTTCTTCTGCTCAAGTGAGAGCGTCTTCGGTCGAGCAAGGCAAACTTTATTCTGAACGAAGTATCCCGCCGACGAGCAGTGCACCCGGCCTTAAAGGTAGAGCTTTTAGGACGAAAAAGAACGACTAAAAATCCTTCGCACTCGTTGTACGTGAATGCGCTAGGTCATCTTCTGTGCTGATAGCCTCTTCGAGGAAGATGATGCACAGAGATGTTTCATCTTTTACGCCCACATTTCTAATGTGTCAGCACAAAAACTCCATATTTTCGCAGTCTGGCGTAAAAGCTTTGACTGTCGAAAGTTGGCGTATACTATATAATTTGAGTGTTACGCAGGGATGGAAATTCTGGCGTAATAACTCAAATTTTGGCAGTCTGGCGTAAAACACAGATTGTCGAAAACTTTGCGTATACTCTAGTCTTGAATTTTATGCCTCGGAATGTGATCTCAGCGTAAAAGCTCAGTCTTGGCATAAAGCACAGACTGTTGATTTTTTGCATATGCTGCAAGATCTATAATGTCTAGTTATAGGAACTGATGTGTTTTTCTTGCACTCTTGTAGTTAACTTGTATGCGTCTCCGCTAGCCGATGTGATAGGTTCTGCCGTCGGGATGCTGCACTCCAACTATCTGGAGGATCTGTCGCACGTGACATTTCCTATCTCCGGGCCCCTGTATCCTGAAGGAAGGGAAATTTTGATATCGGCTCAGGGCGAGCGAACGCTGCTGAACATGATCAACGGAGAGCCCCTGACGTACATAGATGGGGACCAATATATAAAACCGGCTTTCCTCTTCGAGGACATGATTGACAAGCAGTCCCAGACGAAGCCCAAGAAAGAACTCTGGGTTTTCCCTGCTGGAAGCTTGGTTTTGTATCTGCCCAAGATGCTGAGAAACTTTCCCATCTCGACATTCTTCCATGCTACACATCCCAGGAGGATATCGTGGACGCTGACTCCCGATCTTCACGGCAGGCCGGGGAAGATATTTCATCTGAAAGGAGCTGACCAGGGTTCTTTTGTCAGCCGCCCTTCCGGCAATGTGACGACGTTCAGGGGACTGTACCCGGGCAATGTCCCGAGTGAAGACAGTTTAGTGATCCAGTCGGTCCAATTATCGACTTTTTGTAATGATTTCATGGGGCACGGGGGAGTATACCCTAAGGTGAACCCTCGGACAAGTGGGTGGATCACCCCTACAAATCTTCGATGGGCTCGCTTAGCTGAATGGGCCCTGAAGTATTTTTAGACCGAGTTGGAGAGCATTGGTCTGTTTGCAGCTGTGAGTGCCACCAGTGTTGGGTTACCTCTCAACCCCAACCTGTTTCTGGCACTGATGGAGCGATATATCTTGCTCACCGGGACTTTTGCCACTCCACTGGGGGAGTTGGGATTGGCCCTCCACGAGATGGCAGAGATCTTGAGACTGCCGATGGGAGATACTCCATATGAAGAGTATGTTCCCATGAACCGGGAGTTGGGAGATTCAGACCCTCGGGTAGTGGAAGTGTCCCAGGAGCTGATGTGCCACTACCTCGCTTTCACCACCTTTTACGGTGAGCCCTCAGATTTGGCTCACATCAATAAATGGACGTCCTACCTCTTCTTTCACCGGTCCAAGACTGCTAAGCCGGAGAAGGTATTGGAAGGCAAGGATCAGCCTTTGAATCCTCTGAGCGTGCTTAATGCTCAGGTAGTCGACGATCTCATGGAAGACGCTGGGGCTCCGGACTGGATCCTCGACGAAGGGATAGGAAAGTATCATGTAGGCACTAAGGCCTATAGTTATTTGATGCGTTGCCGCAGGCCTCTGTCCAGGGAAGCTCAACTGGCTGGCTTCCTCTCCATATGGCTGCGCCGACTGGTGGTACCCGACATCGCATCTGCGGACCGCATTCACCGCAACACGCTATGGCCTGCAGTGCGTCTGGTATTCGGGGCAAGACTGGGCTTGCTCCCTGCCATGGTGTGCCGCATTCAAGCTGGCCTGAGGGCCTTGACTGATGGGCTGCTCGCCGATGAAACTCGGCGTGATAGCTTTCCCAGGGTAGAATTACCATACCTGTATTTGATGGGATGGTTAATTCTTCATAACCCCAGGGTGATATCTCCTGGCTCTGGCAGTAGCTCGGGGGCTAGTTTCTTGTTGAACTACAAGAATTCCTCCTGGAATGTGACCACAGTTATAGACTGTCGACGGGCGTTGAACTTCAGTCACAGCTGGAAGCTTTTCTGCACTGTCCCCCCTGTACATCTCAATCAACAGGGAATCAGACTTCAGGACGTAGGCGACGTGAAGACCGTTCTTTCTCCTGAGTCTTTTAATTGGTTGGTCTGCATTAGACCTTTCCATCTACTGTACAGAAGTGAAGACCATTGCTTCTTCGAGCCCTACCTGCCTAGTCGGTTTGCCAGGCAATTCGGGTACAACCAGTTGCACATGGGCAATGCCGTCACCAGCTTCAGGTCCAGGGACGGACTCATTGATGGAGCCAGAGGATAGTGATATTTTATCATGGGTTGCACTGAGGCAACTTTTACCGTGCCCGTCATTTCACTCTCCACGGAGCTACGCATTCTCCATTCGTATGCCCAGTTCTACGTGGCAACCAACACCTTCCTTCGCGATTTTGATATGCATGGAAGTTTTAGGATGCCCTCTTCCAAGCCTGGAGAAAGAGTCGAAGTCCCCTCGGTTTCTTCTGACGAGGGTGAGGAGTCCGTCAATCCAGATGAGCCTCTGTTGGCGGTACTGAGGGGTGAAGTACCTCCGCCCGCAAGGCCTCTGGTAATCTTTGGGAAGCGAAGGGCTCCTGCTCCGAAGGAGACTTCCCCTCGCAAGAGGAAGAAGAAGACGGTTACTCATCCTCTCCGGATTCCTGGTATTGAGGCTCCTAGAAGTGAGCCTGCATCTCCCCATGTTGGGGATGATTCTTTGATTGGAGGTTCCTCGCCTTTTAGAGAGGGACCCTCTAATGTTCCGGCTGGTGGTGTCGGAGAATTCCTGTTGGAGGCTGCTGTCGCTGCTACCGCTTCAGGTAGTGGAACGAGATCGCCTTCGGGGCCGAGCCGAATGAGGATATCTTTATCCGGATCAGCATCGGGAGAGACTCCTGCCGTGTCTGTAGGTGCATCCAGCGAGATTCCACCTGGTGAACCTCAAGTGGATCTCGGCAAAGATTCGGAAGAGTACCTGCCGATGTCTGTTAGCGCACCCCCTTCTCCAGGTATGATAGCTTGCCTAGCATCACTAAGAAATGATTTAGCTGTACTGGCCGCAGACGCGACATATATACCATTGGCCATGGGTAAATGCCATCTTTTATGCCTCTTCTTTAGGAAAATTAACATTATGTTGATATTAACTTCCTTTTGTCTTCTTTTTAGGGGAAGACATCTTCAGAGAGGGCAGTGTAGATGCGCCCTTTGGCTCTGTGTCAGGTCCTGGCGGCGACACGGAGGTGTCTGATTTTGAAGAGGAAACATCTTCGGGTACCGGCTCGCCTGTCAAAGAGATTCCGATATCTTAAGAGGAGGACGAGCCTGTCATTGCGACAATGCCTCCTTTGAGTACGCCGATCACCTCGTCCGGTGTTGGGGCTTCTTCTTTTGTCGCACCACCTGTTGAGGCGACGGCCGTGGCAACATCATCTGCGGTTGTTCTTGGAGGGGGACTCGCCAATATCGCGGCCACTCCCAGCGTCCATTCGGATCTAGCTGCGCTGACCGAGCAGTACACTAGTATCTTCTACACCACCTTGAAAATGTTAATATCAATGGTGTTGGAGAAGAATTTGAGCTTTGCGTCGCTGAGGAGGTCCTCCCGGTCCGCGATAGTGCCGATCCGAGAATTCAACGACACTGGGGTAGCTGACACGCTGGTGGAGATAGTTAGTGGTTTGGAGCAACCCATTAACGAATACTTGCAGCTAGCTCGAGGCAACAGTGACGGTCTCGTTCAAGCTAGGTACGACTCCCTGACTGTGCAGCTTGCTGAACAGATGGAGTCTCTGAATAAGTCCATCGAGGCTCAGCAGCAGGAGATGGATCGTGAGCGTGTCCAATTGGAGTATGTCGTCCCCGAGTTGACCCGGTGCAAAGCCGAATATGAGAAAGTGGCAGCGAAGGCCCGCATATTGAAGGATGAGCTCGTTCGAGTAGAGGCGAAGGCTCTCTCTTTGTCGGCAGCCCGAGATGTGCTGAAGGAGCGACGGGCGACTGTTCAGCAGAATCTGACGCGCTTTCCACTCAGGTTTTGTGCGGGCTCGGTCTGAGCTAGCTGCTTTGAACCACAATGCGGCAAGGTTGGAACGGGCTCGCGCCGACGTCTTGAACTCCCGGGATGAGAGAATGGTTGCTCTGGCGCAGCAGATTCGCGATCTAACCGCTCCCCCCAAATGATGTACATTTTTGCTTTTCAATGTACTTTTGCTCTTTTTTTTGGGAATAATAAAGAGGCTTTCATCTAACTTTGTGGACCCATCATTTTGGAATATAAATGACAGGTTTGGGTGAAAGTGATAGCAGAGGTAATATGGACGTGATATACTCTCGGTAAGTTTTAGCAGGATATATCTATTCAGAGGTTATATATACATGATAGAATATGCTTTTAGCTAAAATTTGTACACAAAACACTATCAGAGGTAGTATGGACGTGATAGGTTTTGAAGTTCCAAATTAGTTAAACATATCTATTCAGAGGTAATATGAACATGATAGAATACGATCCAACTAGTTTCGTTTTAGAAGTAGTTTTGTCAGAATGAGGTTTTCGCCATATTCTACTTGAGCAAAGTAGGTTAAGCATAGTACCTTTTCAGGAATTTGCCATTGATAGGAGCCCTTAACAGGTCTCCATTAGGCTTGGCTAACCTGTAAGCGCCATTTGAGAACGTCGTCTCGATCACATAAGGGCCTTCCCATTTGGGCTGGAATTTGCCCTTACTCCTGTGAGTAAGAATCATCGGCCTTCTTACGGCTAAAACTAGCTCGTCGACTTTGAACACTCTTTTCTTTACTTTTTGATTAAAAGCTCTGGAAATACGTGCTTGGTAGAACGTGATGCACTGTTGAGCTTGGAGGCATTTCTCGTCTAATCCTTCTAGCTCTTAAAGCCTTAAAAGGTCGTTCTTTTCTTGAGTCAGCTCATTAGCCACGGCTATCCTGAGTGACGGAATATGGATTTCGATGGGGAGAACTGCTTCGCTCCCGTAAACCAGTAAGAATGGGGTGCAACCTGTCGGTGCTCGTACCGTTGTGCGGTATGCCCAGAGACATTCTCCCAGCTTCTCATTCCAATCCCTCTTATTCGAAGAGACAAACTTTTTCAAGAGCCTGATAATGGTTTCGTTGAACACTTCCGCCAAACCATTAGCAGCAGGATTATATGCCGTAGAGGCCACATTTTGTATTCGATTTTTATCGCAAAATCGGTGAAACGCTTGGCTGATGAACTGAGGTCCATTGTCATGAATTATCCTTCGGGGTATCCCAAAGCGATAAATGACATGATGCTTGATGAAGCTGATCACATTAGATGCCTTTACCTCAGCAAGAGGGATCGCCTCTGCCCATTTAGAGAAATAATCCGTGATGGCCAGTATGAACCGGTGACCTCTGGAAGAAGACGGGTGAATAGGACCAATGATATCCATACCCCATGCTTTGAAAGGCCAGGACGCAACCGTAGGATGTAGATGTTCAGGAGGTTGATGGATAAAGTCTGCATGGACCTGACAGGCTCTGCACTGTCTTGCATACTTTATTGCATCTGTGATCATAGTAGGCCAGTAATAGCCCATTCTTCTGATGCGATCCTGTAGCTTAGGACCGGGTTGATGCGCTCCGCATACGTCGTCGTGAGCTTCACGGATGATCCGCTGTGCCTCATCATCTGAGAGGTATCTCAATAGCAGTCCGTCGTAGGTCCGGCGATATAGACACTGTGAGGATGCCTCAAAATAGAAGCGTAATGATCGTCTTTTGACGGATACTGCTTCTTTAGGGTCCTCCGGCAAGATTCCGTATGCCACAAAATCTATAAAGGGACTTCTCCAGTCTCTCCTGGGAGGATCTGTGTTCACAGCGTAGCTGCATTCTATGTGAAAGTTATTTTTCACACAGAATAAATTTCTGCTAAGAAGGATTACCAAATTCTGCCTTCTTATAGGAATAGCTAAATCTGCAGCTAGATTGGCTAGGGCATCAGCTTTCAGATTTTGAGATCGGGGTACATGTTCCAGGAAGAACCCTTTGAATGTCATGGCTATCTCGACCGTTGCTTGGTGATAAGGGATGAGGTCTGGATTCCGGACTTCATATATTCCTCTGACTTGATTGACGATCAGCAGAGAGTCACCGAAAACTTTCAGAGATTCGACGCCCAATTCTTTAGCGACTTAGAGCCCGATTAGTAGAGCGTTATACTCTGCCACATTGTTAGAACAGGGCTCGCTAAGAGAATATGCTCGGTAGATGACGAGCTTATCAGGAGTAACCAGGACAATTCCTACTCCCGAAACCACGTTTCCCCTGGGACCAGTCCTGGAGGCACCATCGAAGAACAGTTGCCATGCATCACTTTCCATTGCGGAATTATATTCTGCAACTTTGTCGGGAATGTCCTCGTACAGTTTGGAGGCCTCCGGGATCGGATGAGCAGCTAGAAAATCAGCCAATACTTGGCCTTTGACGGACTTCTGAGGGACGTACACCATGTCATATGGTGTTAATAACATCGCCCAAGTCGCAAGTCGGGAATTAAGAACGCTTGGCTTGTTCATCAGTACCCGAAGAGGATTGACCCTGGAGATGATGTGAATGGTTTGGCCTGTGACATAGTGCCGCATTTTCTGGATAGCAAACATCAGAGCCAAGCATTCTTTCTCTACTGGGTTGTACCGATGTTCGGCTCCGACCATCATCCTGCTGAGGTAGTAGATAGCCTGTTCATGGCCTATATCGTTCTTTTGTGCGAGAAGAGCTTTTAGAGAATGATCTATCGCTCGAACATACAGCACGAATGGTCTTCCTATGACTGGAGGCACCAGAACTGGTGGACTAGTGAGGTAGCGTTTGATATCACTGAACGCTTGCTAACAGGCTTCGTCCCATACAAAGGATACACCTTTCTTTATGAGACGAGAAAAGGGCTGACATCTCCCAGAGAGATTGGATATGAATCTCCGGATATAACCCAGACGACCTTAAAATCCCCTGAGTTCTCTCAGATTATGGGACGGTCGTATTTCTAATATGGCCTTGACTTTATCAGGGTCCACTTGAATGCCTTTGGCGGTAATGACAAATCCCAGGAATTTGCCACTAGATACCCCCAGAAAGGACTTTGTAGGATTCATTTTGAGTTGATGTTGGCGCATCAATTCAAATACTGTCTTCAAGTCTTGGATGTGATTATCCTTGAGGCAGTTTTTGACAGCTATATCATCCACATAACACTCCACTGTCTTGCGTAAATGCCTATGAAATATGTTACTCATAGCCCGTTGGTACGTAGCCCCGCATTCTTCAATCCGAAGGGCATGACCGTATAGCAATATACCCCCAATGGTGTCCGAAAGGCAGTATGCTTCTCGTCCTCAGGATGCATCTTGATTTGGTTGTATCCTGAAAATCCGTCCATGAAAGACATACGTTTAAAACCCCATGTATTGTCAATCATGACGTCTGTGATGGGAAGAGAAAACTCATCCTTGGGGCAGGCTGCATTCAGATCTCGGTAATCGATGCAGACACGTACTTTTCTATTTTTCTTCATGACCGGGATAACATTGGCGACCCGGTCAGGATGTTTTTCTTCTCGGATGAATCTGCAAGCTATCAACTTCTTGACTTCAGCTTCGATGGCGTCCATCATATCCGGGCGGAACCGGCGTTGGTGCTGCTTCACAGGCTTCGAATCGGGCAATACATTGAGCTTATGAGTATCCACTTTTGGATCAAGACCTGGCATATCCTCATAATTCCACGCAAAGACGTCGATATATTCTTTTATCAGCTGGATAACTTCTTCCCTTTCTGCTTTGGAAATGTTGTTACTGATAAATATCGGCTTTGGCGAAAGTTCATCCCCAACGTTAATCTGGATAACTTTATCTTCAGTGGGAGGTTCTCTCTGCACGAAGTGGAACTCCCATTGTGTATCCATTTGTTGAGCCCAAGCGTCATTCTCAAATAGTTCAGATTCTTGTTCGTCTGCTTCGAAGGAATCTGTCACTACCATATTTACTGATAATGTTCGTTCGAGAGCATGAGATGAGTCGGAGGGCGCTGAGCCATTTTGAGAAGAGGAAAAGATATCCTCGTTTGACTCAGGAGCTGCAAGGGAGGTGGTATACCTTAACCCGAAACTGGTTCGTTGGTAGTAGGGATCTCCACGCAGCGGCATTCGTCTGCCTTTCCCGTAGTTGAGATCTGGTTTCAGCTTCAAGTCATAACCCATACTTTGCATGATCGTCAGAGCTTGCGGGCTGTATCTGTGAACATGTATTTTACCAACGTCGTCGTCGAGAGAATCTTCTCGTGCAGTCGGTCCATTGCGCATGTGGCCGAAGACTATTGAACGCTGACTGCTGCAAGTAGGCGGGACAATGAAGATAGAATCCTCATGTGGTCCATATGTCGTGGTGACATTAGATGATGATGCTACTTCCCACATATACGGACGATAGGAATCTATAGCTTCCAAGAACTTTTGTGCTATAGGTTCTATATCGTCATAGGGAGAGGATTCCTGATTCGGAATTTGAGCGTCAATATACTGGAAAAAAGGATCTTTATTATCATCTGAAACCTCATTCCCGGTTGTGTTTACATCAATCGGCTGTCTGCTGCGCTGAAGGTTGATGACCAAGGATGGAGGCTTCTGGTTCAAAGTGATCACTAGAGGATCACCCCCTTTTCCTGACCTGGTTTTGTTCAGGTGGATCGCCATAGGCTCTATGGCTTTTGGACGAGTAGTCCGTCCTTTCACCTTGATTGACAGAGGTTGCTTGGCAGAGGGTTCTCCTGGCTTCCGGTGGGATTCCTTCTCTGCTTCGGCTGACATCTCTTCCATGTAGTCTTGAGAGTACAATACGGCATCGGAGTAGTAGGATTCTACTCCTCTAAACGGGTTCAGGTCAGCAAACTCCGTTTGTACTGTTCCTTGGGCGTCTACATATTTAAAGCATTGTTGTAGAGTTGAAGGAACGATGTTGTGGTCGTGGATCCAAGGTCTGCCCAGCAGAATGTTGTAGGACACCTCTGAATCAATGACATAACATGTAGCCACTTATCTGAGGTTGCCAATCTGGATCCTCAGGCGAATTTTCTCCAACGGCTTACTTTTTCTTGCGTTGAAACCCACGATTGTAGTGGTGGTGTAGGCCAATTCGCTGGTAGGGATCCTCAGCGGTCTGAGCATACTATGAGGAATGATGCTGATTGTTGATCCCGGATCTATGTGAATCCGGTCGACCTCCATGGAACCGACATACCCGGTGTAATAGAGGGGTCTGTCATGCCTGTTATGTTTTAACAGCACGTCATCTTGAGTGAAAGTGATATTCGAGACCACCTCTATCACACTGTGGCATTGAGGACATGCCACGGGTTCTTCGTCAGGGAATTTGAGCTGGCTTAAGTATGCATCCGCCTGTATTAACACTTCACTCAGGGCTTGACGAGTGTCTTGAGAGAGCCTGAGTAGTTCGAAGATAGACAACCTGGCTGGTGTATTAGCCAATTGGGCCAGGATGTCGAAGTTGTACGGCTTCTCTAAACCGTTGTTTTGAATATTTTTCACAGGTTTGTCGAAACACACTTCTTTTTGCTTTCCTTTGTCCGCCGAAGTTGGTCTCGAAGGACCGGCCTCTGGTACGGCGAGCTCTGGTTCTGACGGCTTGGCAGCTGAAGCGTCTGCCGGTGCATCTTCCTGACTCGCTCCATGGTCCTTGAGGAAAGCCTTCCCTGAACGGGTTCCAGTAGCCAAGACCTCATCTTCTAACGCCGAGTCTGCCGCAACCATGTGACATTGTTTGCGCTTCGTGTTCTTCTTAGACTTAGCCTTAGCAGCTTGAGTCTCTTTCTCGATCCCGGGCACCAAACCTGGATGAACCCACATAATCTCGCCTCGTTAGGTAGTTAGTGGTACCAGGTCATGATTTTGACCTCTAGCTGGAGGGAGATTAACGATGTTCATCGTCGTCCGGGAAATAGGTGTAACACCATCCGAGATTTCTTGGGGAGGCAGATTGCCAAATTACAGAGAGATTATGTTGGCTGTGACCGTCTTCTCGCTGTTGCGTAGAGTGATGGTCTTAGCATCGATCAGCTCCTGGATCTTCCTTTTTAGTACATAACACGCCTTTGTGGGGTGGTGTATGTACCTATGGAAGACGCAGTACTTGTGGTTATTGGTACTGCCGGCTTCGTTGGGCCGTCTCACCTCAGGAAGGGTAATCTTGCCGCTTTTGACGAGACATTCGAATATGCTCGGAATATCATCCTCGTCGAAAGAGTACACCTCAATGGGCCTAGAAGTCCCAGGTTTCGTCTGTGTGGTAGCCACATTATTTTGCCTGGACGTATTGATCGCCAGAGCTTCTTTACCCTTGGTACCACGAGGATGGTCGATGTTGGAGGATGACCTCTTGCCTTTATCAGAGGCCGAGATCATGATGCCATTATCGCGCGCCTTCTGACTGTTGTCCTCTGCGGCTACCGCTGAGATGATGAACGAGGGCCAATCATGGAACTGATATGGTCCTGTGAACACCAAGATCACAGGAAGAAGGTTCTTCCTGCAGATGTCCACCAATGCCGAGTCTGGAACTCCTGGAGGCATTTGCAAAGTGGCTTGACAAAAACATTCGATGAAAGTGCGAACATTCTTTTTTTTCCTTCTGCTTGACTTCGATGAGAGAGGACATAGACATGTCCATCCCTCCCTCGTAGAATCGCGTAAAGAATAAAGCCTTGAAGTCTTCAAAGAAAGTAATGCAGTTGTCCGCCAGACTTCGGTACCACTGATAAGCTACCCCCGGGAGACAACCTTTGAACACCCGAGTGAGGAGTGCGTCGTTCCCTTGTAATAGCACTGTCATCATACTGAAGTAGTTCATGTACTGACTCGGTAAAGTTTTTCCCTCGAACAAAGCCATAGTCTGTGGTTTGTATCTAGGAGGGAAAGGGACCTCTTCCCAGATAGCTGGGTAAGGTTGGTTGATTCCCAATTTCTTGAGCTGATATTTGTGCTTCAGGGCATGAAATTGGGCTTTCAACTCCCGTACTGCTTGCATCGGATCTTCATCCGGTAGCGGGACCACGGAGTGATGAGGAATCAATTGTATCGCGACTCCGACGGGAGGTAATACATTCTTCGAGTGAGGAAGCGGAGGAACTGCTGACTCCTGATCTAGAGCAGATTCTTGGATCGCGTTGGATGGTGGTAAGTCCACCCCCACAAGTATCTGAGTTGGAGGGACCGACGCTTGAGCCATAGCAGCTGTGTGTTGAGTCAGCATCATCTGGTGCATGTTCTCCATCATGGATTACATTTCTTTTAGAGATGTCTCCAGTACAGTAATGCGCTGCTCAGCGCTCCCCGATGGGGAAGCTTCCTCGTGTTCATCTCCAATGGCATAAACTCCCATCTCCCTGGGTGTCATTGAAGGATTAGTATAGGTCTCTGTTGAAGTTGACTCTATACTTTCAGTATCTGATTTGGGAGACTGGCGACCCCCAGCTTCGGAATCAGAAGAGTACAAAGTCGGTTGTCACGACCTCGAACGGGTGTTTCGGAATACCCCAGCTTCAGTATTCCTAAGGAGCTGGTTGAATCTCCTTCGGCTCGGAGCTCTAGAGGGATGACGTCTTAAGCCCGATCTTCCTCTCGGTATGTGTGAAGCCATATTCACCGATGCATGTGTGGGCTCTTCTTCCTGGAAAGACGGAGAGTAGCCCAACCGGTCGAAAACCGACCGTTTTGCTTCAGAACAGCAACAATTAATTACAATCCTATGACTATTACAATAGTGCTCGTTAGGAGGCGTAATAGACATGCTGGAAGATGCCCTATCCTTGCGTTTCTGGATCAGGTACCCACGCAGGTCAGGAGGATTTACAGAAGAAGAAGATGGCTTATTCCTTCTGTTCACATCAGTGGGCATGCGGATGTTGGGAACCATAGTTTTCCCTGTGCCACCTGTATACAACAGGTTGGCCATCTGGATAGCGGATAATCCTCGAGGAGGGTGTCTTTTCGCAAATTGAGCCTTCTTTACGCTGAGGGACTTCTCCTGGCATAATTTGGAGCTCTGCTCTGGTTGGCGTAAAGCTGAGGATGTCCTCAGTCGGCCGTCAGCCTCTCGCGTAATCCGGAGGGCGGGCAGATTGTTCCCTTGCTGGCGTAAAGGCCGAGAAGTTGAGTAGTCCGCCGCTTGCTTTTCCTTGCGTAGATTGCAGGGATCATCTGCTTTTCCGTAGAAGGCAGATGCTTTTTTATGCGCGGATCACGTTTGGAACTTCTGATTTGGCGCTAAGGAATTGTCAAAAATTTTGTCTGTTCTGCCAGGGACGGGAGACTGGTTTCTACGTGTAGAGCGCGGCGTAGGCTTCTGGACTAGCGCTGAGGCATTGTCCGAAGTTTCTTCTGTTCTGCCAGGGATGGGAGACTGAATTTTACGTGCAGAGCGCGGAGTATGTAAACACCCTGTTTTTCAGAATAATTTTAATATAATTTTCCGGATTTTTCGGCATTTTTCTGGATAAAGAACCAAGGTAATTATGAGTTAAAGATTTTAAATACTGTTAATTGATGTTAAAATATTATGGAAATAATATTTTATGGTGTAAAATGGAAAACCGGACACATGATATTTTTCGGTGAATTTATTGGACTCCGGAGTCGCGTTTAAAGCCTTAAAAACTATTGGAATAATTAAACCGAGCCAAACCCAAATTAATCTGAACCGAACCCCAATCTGGCTGAACCAACCGCATATTGGGTCGGGTCGGATTCGGGCCAAACCCGACCCGGACCCGAAACCCAATTGGAACCCTAGCCTCCGCCGAATTTACTGTGCACAGCTTTTAAATTCTTGCCTCGACATCCGTGCCCAGCCCTTGGAAAGCCCTAGCCGTCGCGCCGTCATCTTCCCCCAACTCGTCACAGCCGACACCTTAGACAACCCCCGACTCCTCCTTCTTCCCACACGCACAGCCGCTGCGCCGAACCCCGACTTCCCCCGCAATACCTCCGCCGCCCGCTGCACATCCCCCGACTCCGTCGACAGAACCCAGAGCTCTCGACTCCTTCCTCCTCCGCGCGAGCGCCGCCCGCATCCTCCCCTCGACTCCTCGCCTCGAGCAGCCACCAGAGTCCCCATCTCCGCCAGGCCAGTCGACCCCCTCGCCGTCGATCAACCCCGCCGACCTCACCGCTCCGCCGCTTCCCCCGAGTCGACCCAGCCATCGACAGACCCGAGGCGACCTTCCCCGAACCCGACGACAGCCCCAAACCCGGCGCCGCTGCCGCCAGGCCGTCGATGACCCCGAGCCGTCTACCTCTGGCAAAACCCCGCTGCCCCTGAGTCAGAACCCTAGCTCGGACTCATGGCAGACACGAGGACACGAGAATTCTCGACCAGGACACGAAGTTGACCCTCGGACACGTGGAATTCAGCATTCACGGAGCCCTGTTCAGGTACCATTTTCTCTCACCTCGTAACTCCGTTTTAGTTTTCGTCAGTTGCTACGCGTAGACTGTATAACCCTCTCGGTGCCCGTGCAACCCGCTCGGTGCATCGCGTCCTGTGGTGATCGCAAACCGCGATCCAAAAATAGAAAAAACAATGCTCTGTTTTACCCCGGAACTGAGTACGTCCCGCCAAACGGGACGACTTGGTCACACGTGGTCTTTATCGAAACGTGCGCGAAGTTGATACGGACGTGTGGGATTTCGCAGAAGTCGATTCGGATGTGCGTGCACACCGAAATCAACGCGTATCCGCCGACAACGCCCCGTATCCGTCCATTCTGGAACACGCTGTAACTTTGTGTACACACGTCGGATCGAGACGAAACTTACAC
This sequence comes from Iris macrosiphon, assembly GCA_036927795.1. Lineage (NCBI taxonomy): Eukaryota > Viridiplantae > Streptophyta > Magnoliopsida > Asparagales > Iridaceae > Iris > Iris macrosiphon. Next base: position 270,803,423 of record JAYESA010000004.1, on the reverse strand, counting down.
CATCGGACTCATAGCAATACGCTGGTCCTGTGACCTAAGTTTGGTTAGATTCTGAGAACGTTGACAAAATCGCATATCGTGGGTCCCACAGACTCTACTTGACGGGCGATTTTGTGATCGGCTCATCAGAATCCAATTCTGGAAGTTCTGTTGGGTTCGTATCATCGTTCCTGACTTGTAGACACTGAGTTTGAGGAATTTGGAGACCTTTGACCCTGACCCACTTTTTGGTACAAAGTGGCCCACATGTGGACCCCGTTTTGGCCCGGAAATGTTATTTTTGCCCTTGTGTCCAAATTAGACTTAAGGACAGGCGTTTCTAGCTATTTGATATCTTCTGAGACTGTTAGTGATGTTTATTACAGCTTTTGGAGTAGTACCTACATGATCCACTGATATAGGGACAGTTGTTGGTATTCAAGCACCAGGCAAGTGTACCTTGCCAAACTCTGCAGTATTGTTACATTTTTTTCTTGCTTCATTATATTGCTGTGCATGCTTAACCTAGGACCGTATGACGTACTTAGCGTCCGATTATTAGTCGGGTGCCAACACCGTACGCGGTGTTGTGTATTGTCATCTAGAGATGGATATTCGTGACACTTTATCTTCTCGTACTTGTCTTACCAAGTACACTTTGACCCAGGACACTTGACACTGTTCATGAGACAGGATCTTCCCGAGATATTCGTGGTGATTCTGTATAGGATACAGGACTTGACAGAGATATTATATTCTTAGATATTTATGACTTGTTGCATTAGTTATGATCCCACTTGACATGGACATGAGACATTATGGTCATGAGATGCGTGGTTACATTGGGTGGGGAGAGACACACAGGCTACAGGCTGATCATATATATAAACCCCTATTATTGTGAGGCACAAGACTCTGAAGCCCGAGCTTGGCCCATTACTCATTATTACTGCTGCTACCGACTCCCCGACACAGAGCTTGTAGTGGCTTCAGCCTGAGTTCTAGTGCTGCTCTCATCTTGCATATCACTTAGCTAGTTATTTAGTATTCTCTTATTATTCCATCTATTGCTGGAGAGACCCACAGGCTACAGGTTGACTACATTATGCCGGCTACTCAGTCTCCCGCTGAGCTAGACCACTTCATGATATCACTGCTACCGGCTTCCCTACACAGAGCTTGTAGTTGTTTCAACCTGAGTACTATTGATGTTCTCTCTTGCATTTCACACAGATATTTACATACTTACCCTATTTATCTCATTATTTGCTGCACTGCTTATATTTTGGCTTGTATATTTTTTGTACCTTGCTATGTCCCCTAAGGACCTGGATATGGATTATGTCCCCAGGATTTGAGGACGAGACCTATCCCGAGGTATACGGGACCGCAGCAGGAGTTGATCCAGGAGCTGTACCGCCATCCGAGGATGAGGTGTTAGCCGAAGACTTTTTCTGAGCATCCATGTTTCATGCTCAGCATTTATTTAATTCAGTCATTTATATTCTGGTCGGTTGAACCATTGTATTAGATATTTATCGGGTTGTTCCCCGAAGCACTTTGTTGAGACTAGCTGATGATTTACATTCCTTATTTATTCTGTGGATCATATTTTTATATCTTGTGTGGATGAGATTAGTTGTGCCATGTTGTCGTAGACTTGATTTTACAGCTTAAGTATACCCTGATGGATTCATTAAATTGGATTTGTCCATCGGTGCGTACTGCTGGCCATTGCCACGTATCTGGTCCCTTGGTATTTTGGGACTGGGGCGTGACATAGTTTTTGTGGTGGCCCATGCAGGTCTACGACTAAATTGTTCGGTTTCAACTTAGGGACCGAACCAGCCTGCCCTAAGGATAGGATAAAGTATAGGATCTCATCTATTACTTAAACCATTATTTGAACTCTATATCAAACTCGAAATTGTTACTTGATTCATATCCTGTTTGATTCCTCTGAGCGTTCTTACAGTTTATCTTTTGGTTGCAGGGAAATGGATCCCAGGAACGGAGACGAGATTCTTTTGGATACGCCACACGACGTTGTGGTTACTTATATAGACGGAGTAACCCCAGGGAATGGAGGACAAGCATCGCAGAGCGATCAAACCGGTCAGCCTAATCCAAGATTCCAGAGAGATGACATCCCACCTCCACCACAGTTCACTCTCCATATGCCAGTTTTCCCGCCAAGGCAAGCCATGGACGGGCAACAGATATTCCAGATGATGTATGCTATGATGCAAGTCCAGCAGCAGATTCAGCAAGAGGCCCATCGTCAGGAGGCCGAGTATCTGAGAACCAGCCTGGTATTCGCATTGGAGCAGGCAAATCCACCAGCGAGGCGAACAACGACGGGATCTATCACCGACTTCCGTCAGCTCAACCCTCGTACATTTTCTGGTAAAGAAGGGCCAACAGAAGTTCATGAATGGCTCACAAACATACAGCATCAGTTGGAAGCCGCTGAACTTCCGAGAGAGAAGTGGATGACTGCAGTCAGAATGCAGTTAACGAAAAATGCACATCACTGGTGGTTAGCAGAAGAGAGGAGGCTCGGACAGGACCGAGTCACTTGGGAAGAGTTCTCCAGACTCTTCCGAGAGATGTATATTCCAGCAATAGCACGGTCAGAGCTCAGAGACAAGTTCAACCGCCTTATCCAAGGCAATATGACAGTGCAAGAATACAACGCGGAATTTATTCGCCTAAGTCGCTTTGCCCCAACCTTGATCTCGACGGAGGAAGAGAAAGCTGAGAAGTTCTTTGACGGACTGAAGTTCGAGCTCCAAAGATTGATTGGATCGGTCGCACCTACATCTTATACCGACGTTCTCGCAGCAGCACGACGCATGGAGCGCGTCACTAGAAGGGAGTCGAACCTGAAGAGGCCTATCACCTCAGCACCATCCAGGACAGCACATGGGAATTCAGCAAAATGGTCCCAGAGGAGTATGCCAGAGAGGACAGCACACATGGCCATATCTCTCCCTACTTGTCACCACTGCGGCAAGATAGGTCACATTGAGAGAGAATGCAGACGCAAGTTAGGACTATGCCTGGCTTGTGGGTCCAACCAGCATCAGACCAGAGACTGCACCGAGCGCAGAGAGGGAGCACCGAGATTAGCTTTACCTGTACCACGACCAGCTTATCCAGCAGTAGGAGCACAACAGCCAGGAGTTGGAGGCGTCAGACCACCAGCCCCAGGAGGAAATCAGCAGAGACCATCCCTGGCACCACAGGCAGCTCAATTTCAGCAGGCTCAGCAACAGAGAGGCCAAGCTCAGGGACGAGGACAGGCCTTCACATTAGCTGTTGAGGAGGAGGCTACGACAGGCGAGGTTATCGCAGGTACTATTTTAGTAGCTTCATTACCAGCTGTAGCATTATTTGCTTCTGGAGCATCGCATTCATTTATAGCAGCTAGCTTTGTAGCCACCCATAGATTAGCTACCGCACCCCTTCCGAAGATGAAGAGAATTCTTACGGGAGGTAGAATTATTCTGGTTAGTGACGTCTGTAGATCATGTTCTGTAGTAGTCTGTGGAAGAGAGATGTGCGCTCAATTTTTAATCTTTTCCATGCCGGATTATGATGTTGTACTTGGTATGGACTGGTTAAGTCAGTACCATATGACTCTTGATTGCCGACATGGACGGGTTATATTTAGACCGACTGGACATCCAGAATTTGAGTTTCTTCGAGGAGCAGTAGAGCAAGGAGTTCAGCCTACTCTTAGGGTACTATCTGTAGAAGGGGAGACAGGTTACCCAAGAGTCATATCGGAATTTGTGGATGTATTTCCTGATGATCTTCCAGGTTTACCGCCTGATCGGGAAATAGAATTCACAATAGACTTAACTCCAGGAGCAGAGCCTATCACTTCATCAGTATATCGGCTAGCACCTAAGGAGTTAGTAGAGTTGAAGGAACAGGTTGATGATCTTCTGGAGAAGGGTTTCATTCAGCCCAGTGTTTCACCTTGGGAGCACCCATATTATTTGTGCCGAAGAAGGACGGAACCGTACGGTTATGCATTGACTACAGGGCACTGAATGCTGTGACCATCAAGAACAGGTATCCCTTACCACGCATTGATGATCTATTCGATCAATTGAGTGGTGCAAGGGTATTCTCGAAGATTGACCTTAGATCCGGCTACCATCAGATCAAAGTAAGGAAGGAAGATATACCGAAGACAGCTTTCAGGACCAAGTATGGACATTATGAGTTCTTGGTAATGCCGTTTGGTTTAACCAATGCGCCAGCAGTGTTTATGAGTTTAATGAACAGAGTATTTCATCAGTTCTTGGATAAATTTGTGGTTGTGTTCATTGACGATATTCTAATATATTCCAAGAGTCATGAAGAGCACGAGGAGCGTCTCAGAATTGTGTTAGAGACCTTGAGGCAGGAGAAGTTATATGCCAAACTCAGTAAGTGTGAGTTTTGTATGGATAAAGTACCTTTCTTGGGACATTATTTCAGGAGAAGGACTTTCAGTGGATCCAGAGAAAGTTGCGGCAATAGAGACTTGGCCTACACCCACATCAGTTGCAGAGGTGAGAAGTTTTCTCGGACTTGCGGGATATTACCGAAGGTTTGTAGAAATTTTCTCAAGGATTGCAGAACTGATGACGAAGCTGACACGTAAAGACCATGAGTTTACATGGACAGAAGACTGCCAGAAGGCCTTCGAAGAATTGAAGAGAAGATTAACGACAACACCTGTCTTGACTCTTCCTTCAGGGTCAGGAGGTTTTGTTGTTTACAGTGATGCATCAGGCAGTGGATTAGGATGTGTTTTGATGCAACATGGCAAAGTCATTGCTTATGCATCGAGACAGTTGAAGGTCCACGAGAAGAACTACCCGACTCACGATCTGGAGCTAGCAGCAGTTATATTTGCACTGAAGATTTGGAGGCACTATCTTTATGGGGAGAAGGTAGAAATCTTCACCGATCACAAGAGTCTGAAGTATGTATATACTCAGAAGGAGCTCACCATGAGGCAGAGACGTTGGCTTGAATTGATGGTAGACTTTGACATAGATCTGCAGTATCATCCGGGAAAGGCGAATGTTGTAGCAGACGCACTCAGCAGGAAGCCTACGGCTTATTTCTTGACGATGCAGCCCGAGTTATTGAGAGATCTACAGGAGCTTCAGATAGAGGTTGTTTTACCAGGACAGAGTGGATTATTGGCTAATCTTAAAATTAAGTCGTCACTTATGGAAAGAATTAAAGAGGCATTGCCCACCGATGCTAGATTTAGAAGAATCAAAAAGAGGACGGAAGCAGGACTACAGACAGGACTTCGCATACACGAAGATGGGACAGTGAGGTTTGGAAGTCGCCTGTATGTTTCAAATGGAGAATTGAGACAGGAGTTAACGACTGAAGCACATAGCTCTATGTACTCTGTTCACCTAGGAGGAACCAAGATGTACCGAGACTTAAGACAGTATTATTGGTGGCATGGAATGAAAAAGGAGATTACAAGATTTGTGGCTAAATATTTAGTCTGTCAGCAGGTAAAAGTCGAGCATCAGAGGACTGCAGGTATGTTACAGCCGCTTCCTATACCAGAATGGAAGTGGGAACATATCACGATGGATTTTGTCACAGGATTTCCAAGGAGCCCCAGCGGAAGAGATGCGATATGGGTTATTGTGGATAGACTCACTAAATCGGCACACTTCTTGCCATTTAGAGTTGGACAGTCCACATAGGTATTAGCCGACATGTACATGCGACAAATCGTCAGTTTACATAGAGTACCGGTTAGTATTGTATCGGATCGAGATTCGAGATTTATATCTCATTTCTGGAGAAGCATGCAAGAGAGTCTGGGCACCAGACTCAAATTCAGCACAACTTACCATCCACAGACAGATGGCCAATCGGAGCGTACCATTTAGATCTTGGAGGATATGTTGCGATCATGTATGCTAGACTTTGGAGGATCTTGGAAAGATTATTTGCACTTAGTAGAGTTCTCCTACAACAACAGTTATCAGGCCAGCATTCAGATGGCACCATTCGAAGCATTATATGGAAGAAAGTGCATATCGCCTATATGTTGGAGTGACGTTGGTGAACGTCAAATACTGGGTCCAGAATTGGTAACGCAGACAGTGGAGAAGGTAAAGCAGATTCAGAATCATCTTCGAGCAGCTCAGGATAGACAGAAGCATTGGGCAGATACACACAGACGTCCCCTAGAGTTCAAACAAGGAGAGCACGTGTTCTTGAGGATCTCGCCCACTCGTGGTACCATTAGATTCGGGAGCAGAGACAAGTTGAGCCCAAGGTATATTGGGCCATTTGATATTCTAGAGCGCATTGGTGAGGTGGCTTATCGTCTTGCATTACCTCCATCCTTAGAGGGAGTGCATGGCGTATTCCACGTCTCACAGCTGAGAAGGTACGTGACCGACCCAAGTCACGTAGTCGATCATTTAGAGATCGCAGTGGGCCCAAGCTTGAGATATGAAGAACAACCAGTTGGCATCCTTGACGTCAGTGAAAAGACATTGTGGGGACAGACAATTAGACTGGTTCGTGTAGCATGGAAACATCATTCTCCTGGCGAATTGACTTGGGAACGAGAAGATAGTATGCGCCAGCGTTATCCTCACTTGTTCGAGGATGTAGTTGTAAACTAAGCAACCTTGTATTTATAGTTCTTCCTTTAGTAGCTTATTCTTTTATTGCGAGGACGTAATCCTCTTAAGAGGGATAGATTATAAACACCTTATTTTTTAGAATAATTTTAATATAATTTCCCGGATTTTTCGGTATTTTTCTGGATGAAGAACCAAGGTAATTGTCAGTTAAAGATTTTAAATACTGTTAATTAATGTTAAAATATTATGGAAATAATATTTTATGGTACAAAATGGAAAATCGGACACAGGGTATTTTTTGGTGAATTTATTGGACTCCGGAGTCGCGTTTAAAGCCTTAAAAAGTATTAGAATAATTAAACCGAGCCAAACCTAAATTAATCTGAACCGAACCCCAATCTGGCTGAACCAACCGTATATTAGGTCGGGTTGGGTCGGATCCGAGCCAAACCTGACCCGGACCCGAAACCCAATTGGAACCCTAGTCTCCGCCAGATTTACTGTGCACAGCCTTTAAATTCTCGCCTCGACATCCGTGCCCAGTCCTTGGAAAGCCCTAGCCGCCGCGCCGTCATCTTCCCCCAACTCGTCACTGCCGATACCCTAGACAACCCCCGACTCCTCCTTCTTCCCACACGCACAGCCGCTGCACCGAACCCCGACTTCCCCCACAACACCTCCGCCGCCCGCTACACATCCCCCGACTCCGTCGACCGAACCCAGAGCTCTTGACTCCTTCCCCCTCCGCAGGAGCGCCGCCCGCGTCCGCCCCTCGACTCCTCGCCTCGAGCAGCCTCCAGAGTCCCCATCTCCGCCAGGCTAGTCGACCCCCTCGCCGTCGATCAACCCCGTCGACCTCACCGCTCTGCCGCTTCCTTCGAGTCGACCCAGCCATCGACAGACCCGAGGCGACCTTCCCCGAACCCGACGACAGCCCCAGACCCGGCGCCGCTGCCGCCAGGCCGTCGACGACCCCGAGCTGTCTCCCTCAGGCGAAACCCCGCTGCCCCCGAGTCAGAACCCTAGCTCGGACTCACGGCAGACACGAGGACACGAGAATTCTCGACCAGGACACGAAATTGACCCTCAGACACGTGGAATTCAGCGTTCACGGAGCCCTATTCAGGTACCATTTTCTCTTACCTCATAACTCCGTTTTAGTTTCCGTCAGTTGCTACGCCGAGTGGGCATAGCGGCCGAGTGGGCGTAGAAGCCGAGATGATGTGGACGTTTTAGCCGAGATTATAGCTTTTGGAGATATAATCAAATCTCTTGCATTAAATGCAGAGATTTGCCCCCATCCTGCGCATTAAATGCAGAGGCGTATCTTGAAGATTTGCCATCATTTTGTGCATTAAATGCAAATACACGCCTCGAATCCTGTACGAAGAGTAACTGCTGACGTGGCAGTCTGTTTGTCTTCTGCAGAGCGTAAGAAGCTCACGTCTGCCTGTATAAAACTGGGCAGCGTATCCTCTTGTATGCCAAAAAACCATTTAACGCTAAGGGGATGTCACTAAAACGGTTCGGTGATATTTAATCAAATCTTCTGCATTAAATACAGAGATCCGCCATTATCTTGTGCATTAAATGCAGAGGCATGTTTTGAAGGTCTGTCACCCTTCTGCGCATTAAATGCAGAGACGTGCCTCAGGTATCTGTCAGTATTCTGCGTATTAAATGCAGAGACGTGCCTCGAGAACCTGTCACCGCTCTGCGCATTAAATGCAGAGACGAGCCTCGAGCCCTGTACGAAGAGCAGCTTTTGACATGGCAGGCTGTTTGTCTTCTATGGAGCGTAAACAGCTCATATCTGCCTGTGTAAAACTAGGCAACGTATTCCTTTGTATGCGTAAAAGTGGTTTACGCCAAGGAAATGGCAGTAAATAACAGCCTGGGTTGTAGTGTCGCGCCATCATTATAGCCGTCGCCTGGGTAGTCATGCAGTACTCTTTATCAGGAGTCCAGACGTCAGGTTCATTGCATGATCTGATAGGTTCATTTTGAAGAATATGAAGCGTTCCTCGTACACTTCAGTGCTTCATTGAAAGCGGATGAGTTCTACGCCATAAAGGCGATGTAGCACCCTTTTTACGCTGAAGCAGCCTAGACATACTATATTACGCGGATGGTCCTTGAGCTTTATACTTTATGCTGTGCTCAGCGGAAAAGCTTTGTTACACGTTGATGGCTCTGAGGTCCTCTGTTTTATGCTTCCCTGCATCAACATGCTGTGTATAGCTATCCAGCGTATTTTTTATGCTTCTACAACACTAAAGTAAATGAACTAACTGTATTGAACCAACGAACTGAAAGTATCTAAAGTGAATAAACTGAACTGTACAGAGTAAAGAAATAAACTAAACTTAAGGAACAAGAGATAAAAGAAATAAACAGATAAAATATACTAGTCTGGGTGTGTCGGGGACTTGAAAAGGGGTTCATGACCCGCGCTGCATAGAGAGCCTTCAACCCAGCCTATGTGCCACACATATTAAAATAGATACAAACAATATAAGATAAGGATACATAACATGAATGGTTACGAACAACATGTGCACATGCTACGTTCCTACGAGCGGATATGCCGGTAGCACCGGGACCGACTCGACCCGGGCAGAACTTCTATATAACGGGCTAGCTGGGCTAGCCCAGGTGTATTGGGGACATACCGCAGGGCTTGTCATGACCCACACCCGAAACAAGGGCACGAGTGATGAACCACACCCAGCCTACATCGTAAGAACGACGTAGAACATTGTACTAGGTCAACAATATAATTTAATATCTCACACAAGATATAAGGTACCTGTCATGCCATATCAACTCCCAACGGAGGAATAATACAATGACATGCTCAAATATAATCAATACTGATTCACAAAATCAAACTCGAGGAGAATGGCACGATAATGGAATAGGAGCAGAAATAATACAAGAGCAAAACAAGTCTAAACTCAACATAAGTCTCAGAAATAAAATGCATGCCATAGAAGTCTACTAGTCAAATATAACTCATGGAAAGTCTAAGCATCCATTATTGTTGGTACTATAACAAGTGGCTCTACGGGCTCCACAGACTCATCTAGATCAACTAGCTCAACCTCCAGCTGGTCCGTAGTGCGTAGAACACCATTCCTTAAATGAATCATCTAAAAAATATATCCAATCAGGATTGAACGAATACAACCCAATAGCAATTCCATTAATTGACAGACACTATGAAACAGTAATAGTACAACAAAAATAATAAAAATATCTAGAATATAACTAAGTATGGTAAAGAGATATCATGGAAATATACTAAGAGCAACTGAGCGAGGAAACATCAAGTAATGAACTGAAATAAGAAAATGTAACACTAAACTTGTGCCTTAAAATATTAGCCAGATATGTGATCGGCTTGGGCCTACACGGTCTATAATCACAAAAGGGAGCTAGCATGACCACATGTGTATTGCATGGTCCACTAGCTATCACGGGTTATCACATAAATATATCACGGTCTGAAAAGTATAATCACATATCCACTAATATTTCCCAACCCCCGACTAGTACACAGATCCAAATCATGACACGTTCTGACACGGTATCACTATGCACGGTCTGTAATATCATGCATACCGATCACGGTCTAGTCAACTAATCACAAGGTAAAAGTGATCACGAAGATGAACATCTCAAGACAGGGATCCACGTATACCAATCCGTATAACATCATGTCAGAAATCAAGTAAAGCAATACTAAAACAAATAACATAGAGACAATCAAATAAAGGAACCACTGGAGATGTACTCGCCTCTAGTCCAGAACAATTGATGTCACTCGATGTTCGAGCTAGTGTCACAACACACCTAGATATGAATGGCATATCAGTATGGGTATAATAAAATGATAATGAGCTATAATGCATCTATACATGCTCTACTATGTCATACTAGGTCACACTAAGGTAATTGGTCTAAATGGTTACTAATTATCTAATACAAGCTATCTTAGTTGATACTCTTAACTTAACTCACTATATACCTATCTTGTAGTTAGAAATAGCTAACTATAGCTATACTAGGTTTTAACACCAATATACTAGCTAGTCAAACCTTACTAACTAACTAACTTAGTAACTGATCTTAACTAACTGTAAATCATTACTTAATATACTAATAACACTAACATATATACACTAACTATTATCTAATTAGTAGCTAACATACACTAACTGATCATAGCTAATAAGTGTCAAACTCACTGAAACTATATGCTAATCACACTAATTTCTAATCATATAATTCCTACTAACTGATACATATATAAACTGATACTAACCCCTCTAAAACTAATGCTATGAATGATACTAAGCTAAACCAAATACCCGACTGTGATACCTCACAGTGAAACATGACTGAAACCCAAGCTAAACCAAATACCCGACTATCCCTCACAGTGAGCATGACTGAAACCCAAGGCTAATCCGATACCCGACTGTGATACCTCACAGTGAACATGATTGATACCACTGCTAATCCAATGCCCGACTGTCCTTCACAGTGAACATGATTGAAACCAATACCCGACTGTCCCTCACATATACCTCACTGATGCCACTGCTGCTGAACTTGAGTGGTATCAACGGATACCACTCCCCCCCACTTCACTGTATTATCAAGCTCCTTCTCGAGTGCACCAGTTTGCAACTCACACACATGCTCACATAACTATCAACACAACACACTATCAACTTACCCCCTCTATTCAAATAACACACAAAATAAAATATATATAGATATATGTATACTCGTATTCATGTATATATATAACACAAATCCACACAAGAGATATTAAATCAAACACTAGGTGTGCACTATAGGAAAATCATGATACACACACCAATCAAATGCCCAATTACACCAATTTCTATATTAAACCATTCCTACTCATAAATACATTATAATACAATTAATAAAACTTGATACAATGAGAATCTAGAAGTTATTGCGTAAAATACCCAAAATATGACTCCGTATCACACCGTATCTCAAAATACCATAATAAGCCTACATGTATCCAATTATGGACATGTATCTAGCACACCAATCCCGATCTAAGTCTAATACGACTAAATTGGTGTTGTGACACATACTTGGTGTGCCCACCTCGTAATTTCCCTAAAATACATATAAAAACTTATGTAGAGACCACAATACATTACCAAATCAATTAAAATTTGTTCTTAATGGTAGCCTTATGATATGGGGTGATTTCTAAGGGCCAAATGCATGATTTAGAAACTACAATGAGAGAAAATTCAGAATTTACCAATTGGGAGATGAATTTTCAATAAAAAATACAATGGACAAGATCCAAACAATATTTCTCCACCAAAGTTCCTCCTCTTTGTGCCTCTTGCTTCTCCAAGCTCCAAATGTTTCTTGAGGGATGAAATAAGAGAGAAATGGAGATAAATTTAGTAGAAATTCAATAGAGAGAATTATGGAGAATTGGGGATCTAGAATTCTAGATCTAAAATGAATACAAATGGAAGGAGAGAGAGAGAGAAGAAAGCCCTCTCTTATGGTGGTCGGCCCCTTCTCCCTTTCTCCAAGTAAAGTCGAATGCCCAAGACACCCCTCTCCATCCAAATATGAATATGATTAAGGTTGGACAATATTGGAAAGTCTCTAATTAATTCTAATTAGCCTAATTCTCCCTAATTAATAAGTGAGAAGGCCTAACGGGCTTGGGTTCAAGTTGGGCTCACTAGTTGTCATGACAAGTCTAATTGGATTTACAATTGTCATGTCTAAATAATATGATGGCCCACTATTAGAAATAAATACTACAAGTCTCTAAATAAATATATAACACTCTAATAAATAAATAACTACCAAAAACATCAAATAATTATTTATTGCATACCAAATAATAATATAATATTCCTAAAATTAAATAACTAGGCCAAATTACCAAACTACACTTATTTAGAAAAGTGAGGGTGACAAGTCTATCCACCTTAAAAAAAATCCTTGAAATTTAAGGAAGAATCTAACTACCATAAGCAATCAATACAAGTAAGGAAGAATTAAACCTCATGGCTCAAACAGATAAGGATATCGCTCGTGCATCTCGGCCACTCGCTCTCAGGTACTCTCTCATGGAGAGTGATGCCTCTACGCGATACGTACTAAAGGAATCGTCTGGTTCCGCAGCACCTTCTTCCTGCGATCCAGAATCTCCATGGGCTGCTCTGGATAACTGAGAGTCGGCCCCACATGGATCTCCGAGTGATATAATACATGACTAGGATCTGCCAAATATTATCTCAATTATGATACGTGAAACACGTTGTGTACTCCCTCTAGTGCAGGCGACAAGTCTAGCCTGTAGGCCACTACACCGACCCTCTCAAGAATATGAAAGGGTCCGATGTACCATGGACTAAGCTTCCCGCCTCCACACCGTGTCGGAGAAATCCTCAAGAACACCAGATCGCCAACCTAGCATAAAATACCACCTTAGCACTATATCTAAAAATAAGCAATCACAATCAATACAAATAAATCCTATACCTGAAACTCTAAAGATCTCTGGTGGCTATCGGCCCAATGCCGCTGTCTGTCCTGTGCCACTCGAAGTCTATCTGATAAACTTTACCTTCTCAGCTGCATCCAATACTATCTCTGGCCCTAAATAGGCTCTCTCACCAACATTATCTCATGCTAATGGAGTACGATATCTTCGTCCATACAATGCCTCAAATGGTGATATCTCGATACTGGCCTGGTAGTTGTTGTTACAAGCAAACTCTATCAGATAAAGGTGATCCTCCCAAGAACCTCCAAAATCTAATACATAAGTCTGTAGCATATCCTCGAGAGTCTGAATAGTCCTCTCTGACTGTCCGTCCATCTGAGGGTCATATGCGGTACTAAACTTGAGCTGGGTGCCCAAGCTAGCCTACAAACTCCTCCAAAAATAGAAAGTAAAATGACTATCTCGATCAGAGACTATGCTCACAGGAACTCTATACAATCTGACTATCTACCGCACATACATCTTCGCGAGGTTCTCCGTAGATGTACCCACCTTGAATGGCAAGAAGTGGGCTAATTTGGTCAACCTATCAATGATGACCCAAATCGCGTTTTTATCGCTCGAAGAATGCGGAAGTCCCGATACAAAGTCCATCGTCACATGTTTCCACTTTTATTCTGGGATAGGTAAAGGCTAAAGTAATCCACCTGGTCTCTGTCTCTCCACATTTACCTGTTGGCATACCAAGCATCTGGATATGAAACTAGCTACCTCTCACTTCATACCATACCACCAAATAAACTGTCTCATATCTCTATACATCTTGTTGGCACCTGGATGCATAAAGTACTGAGATCGATGCACCTCCTGAAGAACCTCCTTACGCAATGCTCCATTCGGCACACATAACCTGGTACCGTGCCGCAATGATCCATCCTCTGCGATGGTGAAGTCCTCTGTCAATCCCATCCGAACCTGAGCTCTGATTCTCCTCAGAGACTCTTTCTCGAACTGTGTCGCTCTAATCTGGTTCATCAACTCAGACTGCACCTGAAGTCCCCATATCTGTGTTGTAACTCCAGGAACTAACACCTCTATATCCAAGCTATCAAGATTTGCCAATAAGTGTTTGTCCCTCGTTAAGTACATAGCCACGGGATACATACTCAAAGCATCCGTAACTATGTTGGCTGGATCATACTGCAAAGAAATATCGAAGTCCTTCATCAACTCCAACCATCGTTGCTACCGCATGTTGAGAACATTTTGTGTGAACACATACTTCAAACCCTTATGGTCTGTGAAGATCTCTACTCGCTCCTCATACAAGTAATGCTTCCACATCTTAAGAGAAAAAATAACCGCTGCCAAATCCAAGTCATGGGTAGGGTAATTCTTCTCGTTTGGCCTTAATTGCCTAGAAGCATAGGCAATCACCTTCCCGTTCTGTTGTAAAACACATTCCAAACCCTTACCCGATGCATCACTGTAGATAGTAAATCTCATATCCCTGATGGCAACGTCAATATTGGAGCTGTAGTTAACCTCTTCTTCAGCTCCTCTAAAGCGGCCTGACACTCCTTCATCCAAACGAACTCTACGTCCTTCCGAGTCAACCTAGTCATCGGCTCTACGATCCTGAAAAAATTCTGAACAAATCTTTGATAGTAGCCTGTCAATCCAAGAAAACTCCTGATCTCTGCCACTGAGCTCGGGGTAGACCACGACTCAACTGCGGATATCTTCTTTGGGTCCACTGATATCCCATCTCCTGTAATTACATGTCCGAGGAATTCAACCTTATCAAGGACGAACTCACACTTCAAAAGCTTGTCATAAAGTTTCTCCTTCCTGAAGGTCTCCAGAACTATCCGCAAGTGTTCCTCATGCTCCTCTGGTATCTTCAAATATATCAGTATGTCATCAATAAATACCACCACAAACTAATCTAGGTACTAATAAAATACCTTATTCATCAAGTTTATGAATACCGTTGGGGTGTTAGTCAACCTAAACGACATCACCAAGAACTCGAACTGCCATACCGAGTCCTAAAAGCTGCCTTCGGTATGTCATCCCTCTTACCTTTCACCTGGTGGTACCCCGACCTCAAGTCTATCTTGGAGAATACTTTTGCCATGTTCAGCTGATCAAACAAATCATCAATCCGTGGTAACGGATATTTATTCTTGATAGTGAGATTGTTGAGTGCCCTGTAGTCGATACACATGCGTACCGACCCATCCTTCTTCGGTACAAATACTATCGGAGCACCCCATGGCGATGAACTGGAATAGATAAAGCCCTTGTCCTGTAACTCATCCACTTGCTTCTTCAATTTTGCCAGTTCGCTATTATTCATCCTATAGATGTGTTATGATATCGGCTCTACGCCTGGCACCAAATATATAGAGAACTCTACATCTCTGTCTGATGGCATCCCTGGTAACTCCTCTAGGAATACGTCTATGAACTATGAAATCAATGGATGAGGCGGCTCCTGCTCTTCCACCAAAGTTCTACAGTAGCCTCATTTGTCCTTCTCTGCTGCTCCTCTGACGAACTGAAACTCTAGCTCTCCTGGCGGCTGAAATACTACTCTGCCTCCACGATAATTGATACTAGTATGATGCCTACTCAACCAATCCATCCCAAGTACTATATTGTAAATCGGAAGTAATATTACAAGTAGACACACGCTCAACTCTCGGCCTCCCAAAGAAACCCTTCGATCTTTGTAAATATCACTGACCAGGATTATGCCACCCCCGGTCATGATCTTGCAAGTCCTTGCCAACGGTTCAGAATCCAAATGATATTTCAAAGCAAAAGATACAGAAACGAAACTGTGTGAAGCACCAGAATCAAATAAAGAATGCGCTAGAAAAGAATTAAGATAGACTGAACCTGAGATAACATCACCAACTGGCTCCTCCTCCTCGACGGTCAGGGCAAAATCTTGCCCCTGTCGCTAAGCATCTCTCTGCTACTACTGGTGCTGAGCAAATTGTTGCTGTTATGGTGGTAGAGGAGGTCCTCGTTGCTGTCCCACCGGATGCCTTGGTGGAATCCTATGAATAGGTGCTACACCATGGGCTGCTCAAACGGGAGCTATAATACAATCTCGTAACTGATGTCCTGTTTGCCCGTAATAGAGGCACACTCCAAGCCTCTTCCTGCAGACCTCCCGTGTATGTCCAACCTTCGCACAGTGAGTACACTGCGGGGCCTGTCGTGCAGATCTTGGGGCCAGATGTGCCTGCTGCACTGGTGGCCTGAATGGTGCCTGATACTATTATCTCGGCTGCTGCTGATAGGAAGGCCTCTGCTGTTGCTGGAACTAGTACTGACTCCTCCTGTATTTCTCGGCCTCTTGAAGCCAAGCTCCAGATCATCCTCCGCCCGCTGTGCCTGCCTCAGAATCTTCTCATAAGTAGCGGTGCGTTCTCCATTCGAGTGAGACTTGATCTCACTATTCAGGCCCTTCCTGAATTTTATAGCCTTTGCCCTGGGGTTATGTCCCTCAGCAAACCACCCTAATCTGCAATACTCGGCAGCATACTCGTCCACCATCAAGTTTCCCTGGACGAGGTGCTCAAACTGGCTCTCCAGTAATGTTAATGCCACATCGAGGAAAACTTTTCCTTAAAGAGTTCCTTAAAGGCCTCCCAAGAAAGTCCTGGCACTCTGACCCTCGGATCGGTCCTGAACCAGGTCAAGGCTATATCATGCATTATACTGCATGTCGCCTCTATCTGCAAAGCCTCAAAAATTTGTGCCAGCAACAGGTTCCTTTCGATATCCTCTATCCAACCGTCCGCGTAGATAATTCCCTCAGTACCTCTGAACTCCTTAGACCCCATCCTCTTGAAGTCTATTATGGTGCCTGGCCTCGGTTGTTACGGGATCTACGGAGGTGGGACTGCATGTGGCTGGACCGCTGTAACTCTCTCAACAGCTGCTAGAGCTAGCTGATGGGCATTATTAATGCCCTGTCTCATCACCTCCGACTGTCGCTGCTGGGCCTCCGCCTGGGCCTTCTGTGCCTCCATCATCTGCTAAAAGAGGGCGAACATCTGTGCTAGATCAACGGCTGGTGGTGGAGATGGTAGCTACTCCGATGCTGAAGACACTATCCTCTAGGAGGCTGTATGTATGACCCTCTGGACTGGGGGTGGATCACCCCTGAATCCTACTGCATATACTCCCATCTGAACCGGTAAAATGGCCCTCTGAACTGGAGCTGCTGGCACAGTGTACTCGTGTGGTAGTGCATCGTGCGATATAAGAGAAACACGACGAAACTTACCAACTTACCGTTCGTCCTTCCCTGCCCAAGTGTAAACCAAGTTAACCATGCACAAGTATATATATAATGAAATTAGAGAATCACATAGCGAAGACATGTATGCTACGAGTGTGCTTCTAAATCAGGTGAACAATATACTCAGATTTGTGATACTCATATTAATTTATTACTCGGGCTGTTCAATTACATTATACTCAGGTCGTTCAGATTTTGCAGACTGTTCAAACATGTTACTTAGATTATTTAGATTACTCATGTTACTTGTTTCAATGCAATTACTCAGGTTACTCAAGTTACTTAATATGTATGATCTGGGATCATTGGCTCTATGCCATATGGACTATAGTCAAGGTTGAAAGCGCTCCGTGCGGCGTGGGTAGCTAGCCCTGTCACCCTCACTTTTCTAAATAAGGGTAGTTTGATAATTTGGCATAGTTATTTAATTTTAGGAATATTATATTATTATTTGGTGTGCAATAAATAATTATTTGATGTTTGTGGTAGTTATTTATTTATTAGAGTGCTATGTATTTATTTAGAGACTTGTAGTATTTGTTTCTAATAGTGGGCCATCATATTATTTAGACTTGATAATTATAAACCCAATTAGACTTGTCATGACAACTAGTAAATCCAACTTGAACCCAAGCCCATTCGGCCTTCTCACTTATTAATTAGGAAGAATTAGGCTAATTAAAATTAATTAGAGACTTTCCAATATTGCCCAACCTTAATCATATTCATATTTGGATGGAGATGGGTGTCTTGGGCATTAGACTTTACTTGGAGAAAGGGAGAGGGGGCCGACCACCATAAGCGAGGGCTTTCTTCTTCTCTCTCTCCTCCCATTTGCATTCATTTTAGATCTAGAATTCTAGATCCCCAATTCCTCATTATTTCCTCCAATAATTTTTTACTAAATTCATCTCTATTTCTTTCTTATTTTAGCCCTCAAGAAATATTTGGAGCTTGGAGAAGCAAGGAGCACAATGAGAAGAAACTTTGGTGGAGAAATCGTGTCCGGATCGTATCCATTGTATTTCTCATTGGAAATTTATCTCCCAATTGGTAAATTCTAAATTTTCTCTCATTGTAATTCTAAATCATGTATTTGACCCTTAGAAATCACCCCATATCACAAGGCTACCATTAAGAACAAATTCTAATTAATTTGGTAATGTATTATGGTCTCTACATAAGTTTTTATATATATTTTAGGGGAATTACGAGGTGGACACACCAAGTGTGTATCACAACACCAATTTAGTCGTATTAGACTTAGACCGGGATTGGTGTACTAGATACGTGTCCATAATTGGATACGTGTATGCCGTATTATGGTATTTTGAGATACGGTGTGATATAGAGTCCTATTTTGGGTATTTTACGCAATAACTTCTAGATTCTCATTGTATCAAGTTTTATTAATTGTATTATAATTTATTTATGTGTAGGAATGGTTTAATATAAAAATTGTTGTAATTGGGCATTTGATTGGTGTGTGTATCATGATTTCCCTATAGTGCACACCTAGTGTCTGATTGAATGTCTCTTGTGTGGATTTGTGTTATATATATACATGAATACGAGTATACATATATCTATATCTATTTTATTATGTGTGTTATTTGTATAGGAGGGGTTAAGTTGATAGTGTGATGTGTTGACAGTTATGTGAGCATGTGTGTGAATTACAAACTGGTGCACTCGAGAAGGAGCTGGATAGTACAGTTAAGTGGTGGGGGGGAGTGGTATCAGTTGATACCACTCAAGTTCAGCAGCAGTGGCATCAGTGATGTATATGTGAGGGACAGTCGGGTATTGGTTTCAGTCATGTTCACTGTGAGGGACAGTCGGGCATTGGATTAGCAGTGGTATCAGTCATGTTCACTGTGAGGTATCACAGTCGGGTATCGAATTAACCTTGGGTTTCAGTCATGCTCACTGTGAGGGACAGTCGGGTATTTGGTTTAGCTTGGGTTTCCGTCATGTTTTACTGTGAGGTATCACAGTCGGGTATTTGGTTTAGCTTAGTACCAGTCATAGCATTTGTTGTAGAGGGTTAATATTAGTTTATATGTGTATCAGTTAGTAGGAATTATATGATTAGAAATTAGTGTGATTAGCATATAGTTTCATTGAGTTTGACAGTTATTTAGCTATGATCAGTTAGTGTATGTTAGCTACTAATTAGATAACAATTAGTGTATATATGTTAGTGTTATTAGTATATTAAGTAATGATTTACAATTAGTTAAGTCATTTACTAAGTTAGTTAGTTAGTATGACTAGCTAGTATATTGGTGAGCTATAGTTAGCTATTTCTAACTACTAGTTATGTATATAGTGAGTTAAGTTAAGAGTATCAACTAAGATAGCTTGTATTAGATAATTAGTAACCATTTAGACCAATTACCTTAGTGTGACCTAGTATGACATAGTAGAGCATGTATAGATGCATTGTAGCTCATTATCATTTTATTATACCCATACTGATATGGCATTCATATCTAGGTGTGTTGCGACACCAGCTCGGACATCGAGTGACATCAATTATTCTGGACCAGAGGTGAGTACATCTCCGGTGGTTTCCTTATTTGATCGTCTCTATGTTATTTGCTTTTAGTATTGCTTTACTTGATTTATGACACGATGTTACACTGATTGGTATACATGGATCCTCGTCTTGAGATGTTCTTCTCCATGATCACTTTTACCTTGTTATTAGTTGACTAGACCATAATCGGTATGCATGATATTACAGACCGTGCATAGTAATACTGTGTC
Source organism: Iris macrosiphon (assembly GCA_036927795.1). Lineage (NCBI taxonomy): Eukaryota > Viridiplantae > Streptophyta > Magnoliopsida > Asparagales > Iridaceae > Iris > Iris macrosiphon. Next base: position 270,783,181 of record JAYESA010000004.1, on the reverse strand, counting down.
AAAACGTGTCACGATTTGGATCTGTGTACTAGTCGGGGGTTGGAGAAACATTAGTGGATATGTGATCATACTTTTCAGACCGTGATATATTTATTTGATAGCCCGTGATAGCTAGTGGACCATGCAACACACGTGTGGTCATGCTAGCTCCCTTTTGTGATTATAGACCATGCTAGGCCCAAGCCGATCATATATCTGGCTAATATTTTAAGGAACAAGTTTAGTGTTACATTTCCTTATTTTATTTCATTACTTGATGTTTCCTCGCTCAGTTGCTCTTAGTATATTTCCATGATATCTCTTTACCATACTTAGTTATATTCTAGATATTTTTATCATTTTTGTTGTACTATTGTTGTTTCATAGTGTCTGTCAATTAATGGAATTGCTATTGGGTTATATTCGCTCCATCCTGATTGGATATATTTTTCAGATAATTTATTTAAGGACTGGTGTCATACGCACTACGGACCGCATGAGGATGAGCTAGTTGAGCCAGATGAGTCAGTGGAGCCCGTAGAGCCACTTGTTGTAGTACCAACAATAGTGGATGCTTAGACTTTCCATGAGTTGTATTTGACTAGTAGACTTCTTGTAAAACCCCTAATTTTTAAACTGTATTAATTATTTAATTGATTTATAGCATTTATTATCTAATTAGAAGTAATAGAATTTATTTAATTTTTATTTCGAGGTGATTGCGCAATAGAGGATTTATGGAGCAATTATAATTTTCCTTAATTTTTTTTATGTAGAAGACCTTGTGGACAGTTGATAGATTTATTGTATGCACCAATATAAATTTCTCAAATTATATATATATATATATATATATATATATATATATATATATATATATATATATATATATATATATATATATATATATAAGTCTATTAATAGAAAAGAATAAAAGAAATTATAATAAATTATAATTATAATAAATATATTAATAATAATAAATAGTGTAATAATAATAATAATAATAATAATAATAATTTTATTATTATTATTATTATTAGTAATAATAATAATGTAATTTAAATAAGAAATAGAAAAGAGAAATAGGAAAAGAAAAGAAATGAAAAAGAAAAGAAAAGAAAAGAAAAGAAAAAATAACTTAAATAGCCTAAATTCTAAATCCCTAACTAACAGCAACAGCAGCAAGCCAAAAATTTCCTACCCCCCCAGTGAGTGTTTTCCGCCCCCCCCCCCCCCCCCCCCCCGCGCGGATTAAACCCGCCCCCGCTTCGTTCTATCTCTCTCTATATATAAAACCTATGTTTCTAAACCGTAACCCTAACCTAAACATCTGACCGCCGACCCCCAACCCCGGCGCCGCAGCCGCGTCGGCGATCGCCAAATTGTCTTGTACAGCGTACTTATATATTTTTCGTCTATATTGCATGTTTACTGTATTCAAATTGGCATGCTTCTATGTATCTTGTTATGTCCCTCTGAGGACCTGGTCTCTTTCCAAGTGTAGATGTTCATGACTATTCGCAGGAGCACAGATCAGGACTTACTACTTATCTATTCCGAGGAGGTCTTACCTGCTGAGCATTATTGATTATATCTAGCGATGGATCATCTTAGCTGATACACTTCTGTCATCACCTTATTTTATTTTGGAGATTACCCTTTTTCCTCATTTTAGTATTGATATAGTCATTGGTAGTGGATTTGTCTCCACCCGACTATTAGTTTATGGATTATTCAGACTCTTTATTCTAGTTTAGTTATATTCCTTTCTGTGACTGGTTGTGTGGATGAGATTAGTATTTCTGTGACTTGTGATAATATAGATACCACATGTGAGTTTTATTCATATTACAGCGTACGTGTGTATATGGTATCCATATATTGGAGTTGCCATATACATACGGCTGGCATGCTTACGTGTTGCTAGTCCTACGTATTTTGGGACTGGGGCGTGATATATTTTTGTGGTGGCCCATGCAGGTCTCGAACCTTTTGTCTCGGTTACGTCACTGTACCGAGCAAGCCTGCACATAGGTTAGAATATAGGATCTCATCCACTTATTTATCACCTCCCTTGATTTTATTTCGCATTCTCATTTGATTGCTTGCATTGCATCTTACTTGATCCCTTCTCAACGTCAATCTTCTCTCGTGCTTGATAGGGGTTAGGAAGGTGCCTTGTACCAGGTATATACACTCTAGTATTCAATAACACTATCAGTTAGATCTTTGTAAGTTTGGTAGTATGTCTCATAACCTAGTAACACATAGTCCTTTTAACTCATTAATGAAGTATAAATGAATGACACCAACTATAGGTTTGCATAAGAAGATAGTGTTTATCTAGTGTTTATCTAGACTATAGAACTTTAGTGTTTATCTAGACTGTAGAACTTAGAGGCCCATACACCCATTTGGTTGACTTTAGACTTAGACAAGAAATTAGTATGGCAACTGTAGAGGCACAACACCGATCTTCTTGGTAAACTTAAATTATTCTGTACCTTCCTCTATCATAATCAAGCGTACTCATATTTTCTACTACCTTGACTTATGCTGCTATTATAACCTAGTTTTGCAAGCTTATTCTTTTATTGAGCTTGTTCATGACATATGTATTATTGGGGGCCCACACTAATATATTGTCTAAATCAGAATCGGTGTATTATGGTCTGATCAACCGTAGTGCACTTGGTTCGCTCTTTGTATCACTACTTTATGTGGATTGAGATAGTTGACTCAACTTGTTAGACAGATATACTTGCCCTCTAGACTGGTCAGAGCATATCATGTCAGGTACATAACTGTTTTGATGTGAACATGCGAATAGAAATTTACTAAAATAAGATTTCAATCCATAACTGCCTTGGCAACTCCCTCTCAAATTCTCTAATCCCTTTTGATTCCGTACTTGTATTCTATCACCTCCTCCTTGAACTCTTTATTATTGTTTTCCGTCTTCCCCTATTTTGAAAAGATGAACGTTCGTGCTTAGTATAAGTTTGATATACGGATAGTACTAGATATACCCCATAGGCCAAGCACTCCAGATGACAAACAAGAGAGTGCAGGCACAAAAAGTCGTAGATACAGGTACGACCCTTAGTTATATGTGTCATTTCATACTCATGACCCATTGTGACACGAGATCTTAGGTGCATAGTAGTCGTAGAATTATATGTATGGTAGTTAGCAGATATGAGGTTATATTGATATTCTACCCAGATGGCATACACGCGATGCTAATGGATGACGCAAGTAGCAGTAGTAGTATTCTTTTCCTATCACTATCTCGCCCCCTTGGGTGGCTCGTCTTCTCTTCCCTATCCATTCCTTATCTCGTGCTTAATTCTCTCTATCGTAGTTACGTCTTTTCGTGCCATCATGAATTGTTGGTTTACTTCGACCCCTCCCTTATTAGTGTTAGTTTAAACATAAATGGTTTAGTAAATAATTAATAACTAAAAGATGAGTACTTAATGATAACCCTTATGTATATGCACTATAGCAATATATGTATCCTCTTATTATTTTAAACCATGAATAGCATCCCTTAGTCTAAACGTTAATTAGTTAGATTGTTGAATTAGTACTTACTTCTAATAGTTTTATAAGTTAGTCCAGACCTTAACTGCGGCCCAAAAAAACTTAGACTAAGCCTAGGAAAGAGTTGAAGGCACTTGTTACGAACTGACAACTATGACAAATCGCTAGCAAGTAGCGACAGTTGCAGCTAGACCGTTATAGTAGAGTAGTCGAAGTATTTGCAGACATATTTGTCAGGTGGCATGGCAGTATTAGACTATAAAATTTGACGGTTACGAAAAAAAAATCATAGTTATGAGATTCCAGACAGGTATCCCAAGGTTCTCGACCCAATAAATAAATTTGTCCTACCACCTAGACAATAGCCTTAAGAGCCTTTGACTACTAGTAAAATTCTTGTAAGTTGGGTAGTGTAGATGAGTTAGAAATAGAATAGTATATGGACAATAAAGGAGAAGTATTAGAATGGCAGACCATGAATTTTAGGAAGCATTGCTAGATAGCAATGTAGTGTAATAGCTATAGTAATTATTATGAATATGGGTTAGTGTCAATTTCAAGGACAAAATTTTTGTAAGTTGGGTAGAATATAATACCCCTAATTTTAAACTGTATTAATTATTTAATTAATTATTTAATTAATTTATATCATTTATTAGCTAATTAGAAGTAATAGAATTTATTTAATTTTTATTTCGAGGTGATTGCGCAATAGAGGATTTATGGAGCAATTATAATTTTTTCTTAATTATTTTCATGTAGAAGACCCTGTGGACAGTTGATAGATTTATTGTATGCACCAATATAAATTCCTTGAATTATATATATATATATATATATATATATATATATATATATATATATATATATATAAAGTCTTTTAATAGAAAAGAATAAAAGAAATAGTAATAAATTAGAATTATAATAAATATATTAATAATAATAAATAGTGTAATAATAATAATAATAATAATAATAATGATGATGATGATTTTATTATTATTATTATTAGTAATAATAATAATGTAATTTAAATAAAAAATAGAAAAGAGAAATAGGAAAAGAAAAGAAATGAAAAAGAAAACAAAAGAAAAGGAAAAGAAAAGAAAAGAAAAAAATAAATTAAATAGCCTAAATTCTAAATCCCTAACTAACAGCAACAGCAGCAAGCCAAAAATTTCCCTCCCCCCAGCGAGTGTTTTCCGGCCCCCCGCGCGGATTAAACCCGCCCCCGCTTCGTTTTATCTCTCTCTATATATAAAACATATGTTTCTAAACCCTAATCCTAACCTAAACATCTGACCGCCGACCCCCAGCCCCTGCGCCGCAGTCGCGTCAGCGACCGCCCCAACCGCGCGGCGATCGCCGTAGCCGTCGCGCAGAAAACTGCAGCAATGTACCCATGTTCCCGCGTAGATTTCTGCCTCCCCTCTCGACCAAACTCGACCCCGTCTTCACCAGTATGTTCACAACCTATCCCCCTTCCATATTTGTGTATTAGTTTACCTCAAGCAACGCGTAAACCTAGACGAAAATATCGACCAAGTTGGCAAAAAATGACAACTTTGGATCGCAGAAAACTGCTGTAACTACCCATGTTCACGGATTCGTATCTCCCACCACAGGGATCCAAACCTAAAAATTCTTTTTGCTATGGAAAGACCACCTGACCGAGATCATTCTTTGTTAATTACATTATTTTATTTGATGTTGTATGCAGAAATAAATTAGGTTAAAAATTCAGAAAAATCTATTTTTTAACCTTCCAAATTTGTGATACGGAGCACGCCCCGCCAAACGGGACCGTCCCGTCGTGTACCAAGTGCACCAAAAGGTGCGCACGGTATACCCAGACGTGTGAGCTTTCACGAAAACTGATTTGGACGCATGTGCGCATCAGAATCAGCCCGTATCCGCGATAAGTCCCCGTATCGCGACTTTTGTAAAATACCGCACCATTTATTGTATGCTCGTCAGAACGCGACGAAACTTGCACCACTGGACTCGTGGTATCGCACTGGTCCTGTGACCCAAGTTTCACGCAATTCTGAGACAGTTGACCAAGTCGCCTATTGGCGGGTCCCATGGTTGACTTTTTTGGGCAAATTTGTGTACGACTCGTCGGAATCCAAAATTGGACGTACCGTTGAGTTTGTATTGATGTTTAGAATTGGTTTGACCTATAATTTGTCCCATTTTGAGAAATTTACCCCTGGCACATTTTTTGGTGCAAGGTGGCCCACATATGGAGTCCGCTTTCACCCGAAATTACCATTTTGCCCCTGTGTCCTAATTGGACGAAAGGATAGTGTTTTCTAACTATCTCGCTTATTCTGGGAACGTTGGTGATGTTTATTTCAGCATCCGGAGACGTTTATTCTGAGGCCGTAGTTTCTGATCCTGTGTGCTTGACTCCTGGACGTTACACCTTGCAGCTTTCTTACCAGGTAAGATATCTTGCCAAATTATTTACAGTACTTTTGCATACTATTTATATTTCTGTATATTTATTGTATTTTCGTATATTTATTGCATGTGTAGTTTCTTTCAGTCATTACTATATATTAGATATGTTGACACACACTTGACACTTAGTATTATGGAGGACAATCAGTAGGCGTATGGGCTTTAACCACTCTGGTGAACCATAATAACTAGCACGCACTATGGTAGTCATGTTCGATGGTCGCTACCCCCACGGTATGTCGATCGATGGAGTCACGAGGGTCGCTACCCCCGCGGTATGTCGGCTGATGATGTTCTAGACGGGTGTGTGAGTTGTGAGGCTTAGATCGAGTAGCCAACCCTTGCCCATACGTCAAAAAGTTGTCCTCATTTGCATTCATATAGATTATCTTGTACAACGTACTTATATATTTTTTGTCTATATTGCATGTTTACTGTATTCAAATTGGCATGCTTCTATGTATCTTGTTATGTCCCTCTGAGGACCTGGTCCCTTTCCAGGTGTAGATGTTCATGACTATTCGCAGGAGCACGGATCAGGACTTACTACTTATCTCTTCTGAGGAGGTCTTACCTTCTGAGCATCATTGATTATATCTAGCGATGGATCATCTTAGCTGATACACTTCTGTCATCACCTTATTTTATTTTGGAGATTACCCTTCTTCCTCATTTTAGTATTGATATAGTCATTGGTAGTGGATTTGTCTCCACCCGACTATTATTTTATGGATTATTCAGACTCTTTATTCTAGTTTAGTTATATTCCTTTCTGTGACTGGTTGTGTGGATGAGATTAGTATTTCTGTGACTTGTGATAATATAGATACCACCTGTGAGTTTTATTCATATTACAGCGTACATGTGTATATGGTATCCATATATTAGAGTTGCCATATACATACGGCTGGCATACTTACGTATTCCTAGTCCTACGTATTTTGGGACTGGGGCGTGATACTTCTATGCCATATATTTTATTTCTGAGACTTATGTTGAGTTTAGACTTGTTTGGATCTTATATTATTTCTGCTCCTATTCCATTATTATGCCATTCTTCCTCTAGTTTGATTTTGTGAATGAGTATTGATTATATTTTAGCATGTCATTGTATTATTCCTCTGTTGGGAGTTGACATGGCATGATAGGTACCTTATATCTTGTGTGAGATGTTAGATTATATTATTGACCTAGAACAACGTTCTACGTCATTCTTATGACGTAGGCTGGGCGTTGTTCATCACTCGTGCCCTTGTTCTGGGTGCGGGTTGTGACACGTTTTTAGTGGTGACCCATGCAGGTCAAGAGTTATAAGTAGAGCGATTTTATAGTAGTACAATGACTTAGTTGTACTATTATGAGCCTGTTTTAGGAATATGATATAAGATGAGAGTATACCCAATCACAGTTAGGAATACTTTCAAATGGATTCAATTATTGTTCTTTTCATTTGCAAATCCTTATCTATTGAATAATTGCTTTACTTTGAATAATTTTGTCATTCCTTGATGATATCGTATCTAAATCAATATTGATTTCTTTGATTCAATCTATCTTCAGGATGCCGCCAAAGACACGTTTTTGGCGCTCAAGCGCAGTGTCAACGAGGTCAGTCACTTCATCGCCCCTAGGGGAAGTATATCTTATGCCAGAAAAATGATTCTAAAGTAAGACTAGAAAGACAACCTAATAGATGGTGCACAGAACTAATATGCGTGCTTGGATTTATTGAGCGGGCGAGAAGCCTCCCCACCAATGCATTTAATGTACTGATAACCCACCAGATTGCTTGGAGGGTGCGGGAAAATCTCGTTCGGTGCGGATACCACTTCGTGCGTGCTAAGGCATGGAGCTAACTCTGGAGCCTTGGAGCGTTGCGTCCGGAGCTGAAGCACATATACATGACTTAATATTGGAACATCGCCTATGTACCATCCCATGTTGTAAGCCGCTTGACACGCTTTTATTATTTTGAGAGAGAGAGAGCTTGAGCGACTTTTAATCTCGGCCTAGCGTCGCTTGTAATACTTATTTTATTATTAGTAAAGAGCTTTTTTTTGTATCCCTACATTTGTTCATTCTATGCTTCCACTATATCGACTTTCGAACTAGTTATCGAACGGTCGTTTACTCATGTCGTTTAAATATTTACTATACTGGAGACTATCTGTGAGACTCTATGGCTTGGTTATTTCATCGCCTGTTCGGACTTGGCCTTGCCCGAGCGTATCATGTGCTCGAACGGCATCACGTCCTGATGGGAACGATCGTCCTACGGGAGTGCTGGCGCGGTGAACGGGGACAGCCGATCCTGCGGGAGATCGGGACGTGATATTTGGTATCATAAATGAAATTGATAAGGGGATTTTTGTGTATGGGTTATTTTCTTGGCTTTCTTGTTGTTAAATACATCCCCACAAAACCTAGGACATGAGCATATTATTAGCCCATTGATTGTATCATATTTTTGAATATGATAAATCGATTAAGTTTAGCTTTTAAATATCACTAACCATTCATGAAATCACTATTGCATGTATACTCTTCTTCCACCTTTAGTGATATATATTTATTGTTTTACATATTAGTGATATGAGCTTATATTAAAGCCATCTTAAACTTAACCGATTGTCATAATAAAAAATGGGGAGATTTGTTAACCCAATAATCTAACCATATTTTTTAATACGGTTATTCGATTAAGTTTAACTTTTTAATATCACTAATAATCATTCTATTACTACATTATTAGTACTTAAACTTAGCATAGTCCAAATGTGTATTAAATATACAATACTTGCTACTATGTATATTATTTTGTTTGTCTAACTTGTATTTGTAGAAAAGTAATAAGCAAGATCAAACATGGACATGTGCAATAAAAAATTATGATGGACCAAAGACGACATTATCCCACAAGATTTCTCTGAACCACCTATGATATCTGCGGAGCCACACACACAATCTGGGTATCTCATGACAACTGTCGTCAAGGAAAAAGCCATTATCTATCAAGGAAAAAAGCCAAGCTATGCCATCATTATTTTCAGACTCTGAAGAAGCATGCGCCTGCCATCGTCTGTCTAGAGTCGGTAATAAGTCTTAAAAATAATTGTAAACACAAGAAATAGATGACAAAATTGAAAGCTAGGATAAAAAAAATTAGGATCATTTTTGGCTAAAAATCAGCATACCTACGGTATATCGATTTTATATAAATGTTGCTCTCTGTCATTTGGACCGGCATACCGACAGTATACTGGTCTATACCGACGGTATACCGGTTCATCACAGTTGACAATCCAACGGTCGAATTTTGTACATTAAATGATCACAACAGTCATATTTATAGCCGTTGCTACTGTAGACCGGTATACCGACGGTATACTGTAGTATATCGACGGCATGTCGTTCGCGGACTGAAAGTTGTATTTTTGCTCTTTCTTTGTGGTGGCATATATAAAGCCTTGAACTCCTTCCTTCAAGGTTGCTTATTTTGAGCCTAAAATTTCTAATCTACCAAAGGCCATCCACAAACACTCTACCAAATATTTTATTTGCCTATCCACAAATTGTGTTAGAGTGTTATTGAGTTATAAAAGTTAGATCTTTATATTTGTTGTAAGAATATCAAAACCATCTTGTAAGAGGTTGAAGTGTACAAGCCTTCGGATCAAAGCTTGTGTGAAGTTAGAGAGTCTTCGGATCAAAGCTCTTGTGTAAGAAGTCAACGGGCCTTCGGATCAAAGCTCGTAGTATAATTATTTTGCTAATAGTGGATTCAAGTCGGACAAGAGTTTCCGGAACTGGAGTGCCTCGAGGAGGATACCAGGATACATCGGATGTCAGTATTCTTCTTGCTTTACTTCTTGCACACTTAATTTTTAAATTGTCTATTATTAATCATTTGTGCTTGATTTATTAACTTGACCCTATTCACCCCCCTCTAGGGTTCCTACAATTGGTATTAGAGCAAGGACTTTATTTCTTTTGGCTTAACATCCTTAGAGTAGATCCTTATTATCTATGGAATCCTATTTCTCCTCCGATAAAGGGGATTCTATTTCTAGTAGCATAAACAATCATGTTTCTTCTAAATGCAAGAAATGCTCTAAGTGAAAAGTTATGGCTAACCAATCCTTAGAGATTCTTGATAACCTTTATTTTACAATTGAAGAACTTTCTGAAAAGGTTACTCATTTAGAAGAAGCAAATGAGTTATTGAGAAATAAAAACCATGATTTATTATCTAGACTTGATTCTCAAAACTCATCTTGTGTTTGGTTAAAGAGTTTAAATAATGCTTTAATTTTGAAAATCAAAACTCTCTCCTCATCAATAGAAGATTTCAAGAAGCAAACTCATGAGTTATCTCAATTGCATGATTCTTCTATTGATGCTTTAAAGAAATGAAATGATATATTTATCTCTAGAATTGCTTTATCTAAAGAAGAGAATAATATTTTAAATTCTAAATTTAATTCTCTTAATTGTATGCATGATGATTTGTTGTCATATGATATTATTAAAACCAAATCTTCTCATGCTCACACTAGAGATATTCATCATTCTAGTATGTCACATGATCACAACTATGCTCATTCGGATACATGTGCACACACTAGCATTAGGTGCTTTTATTGCTCTCACATTGGACACATGAGTTTTGTTGTCCTATTCGTAGAAACTTTACTACCAATGCAAGAGTAAATGCTACTTGGGTTTCCAAAGTTAACAAATGTGGATCCAAACCTATTTGGATACCAAAGTCTTTGCCTCATGTTGTAGGTGGAGCTTCTTGTGCCGGGACAGCACCGTTGAGCGTGTTGGTGATTTCAAAGTTACAATGGTCATCTTTCAAGCAATTGTACCAACACAAATGTGGCCACTAGAGCCACTTTGGTAACATGCTAAACGATTCTTCCTAAATTATCTATATTTATATAATCTAACATGTTTCTTTTTTTTATCTTGCTACTAGCTCTCATTGATTTCTTTTAGTTGTTTATTATATGAATCAATGTGAGATATATGATACTAGCATACTTTGTGTATTTTACTTGCAATTACTTTTATCTAGCATGACTAGTTGCTTAAACTTAAAATAATTAGTTCACACTATATAGTCTATCACTCATTTTCTATTAGTGTGACACATTTATATATGCATGTTATAATTTTCTAGTCCTTATTTATAAAGCATGCATATTACTCCAGTCCATAGGATCTTGAGACTTTGAATTTAGTAAAAAAAAAATGTCCCTTCATCTTTATATCATTGAGATAGTTACTCCTCACCGATTTATTTTGAAATGTTATATTTAATATAATCGGTTCTTGTGAATATATATATTTAGCCCTAGTCTTTTTTTACTTGAAAAGTATATAAATATACTTTTATTTAACTTTGTGCTTGCATAATATATTCGCTATTGATTCTTGTGCTTCTTTTTGACAAATCTCTTGTGAATCAATTATGTTGTGCCTAATAAAGCTTATTTATACAAGTTTGATTTTGTGATTGAATTTCAACTTTCATTAAGGATACATGACTATATAATTAATCTTTTATATTCATATGATGTTCATGTATTTCTTATATTATTATATATTTTATGTAAATATCTTTATATTGGCATATGGGTTAAGCTCAAGTTTTACTTTGATTTGAAGAGTATTTTATACATGTATCTTTAAACTTGTGCTTATCTCATATTCTAGCTATTGATTCTTTTGACAAATTTTTGCATGTTTCTTTGAATCAATTAGCTTCTTTCTTAAAGTCGTTTACCTGATTATATCTTCTTGGCTTTTTGGTTGACATTGTGTATACATGCTTTTATTTGATTGAATCTTTTCATGTATGCCTATACACATACACACACACACACACACATTAATGATTCCTTGATTTTGAGTTTTCAAATTGATCTATTCTTGAAATCGGGTTGTTGAGAAAAAAATATTTATTATTGTCTTTCTCATAACTATATATGGATATTTATTTAAGAATCACATATTCTTGTACTTTATCTTATGTATCTTAGTTACATCAGTTATTAGTTCACACTTTCAAAACCTTCTTTCTATTGTGCACTATAAAAGCTTTTTGAAAAATATTTTTGCTTTCTCTAGCATCCAGCTTTCTCGATCTTGATAATCTTTATTTGCTCATTTCTTAGGTTTTATGCTTGGTTTGTAGTTATTGTTCCCAATGATGCTGTAGCATATAAGGATACATGTAATTGATACATCAAATACCTTATGCCTTTTGCAACTATATGTTTGAGAACTTGTTTTGAGATCAATCCAATTCTAGATAATACATTTATTTCGTTATGGTAATAATATTTTGCATTATCTAGATCAATATATAATTTTATTGTCATGGATTATTCTCAATACTTGTCACTACCACATTCTAAAATAGGGATATTTTTATTTATTTATTTATTATAAGTATTGTGTATATTTATTTTTTAAATAATTACATGATATATATATATATATATATATATATATATATATATATATATATATATATATATATATATATATATATTATATATGTTCATTAATGCATGGGTTAGTAGACTAGACCAAGAGACCCACTAGTTGAACCCCCAACCAGAATATAGGATTATGGATTTAATTAGTAATTTTGGGATTAATCATTGGGGATTATATTTATTACTGTATTTTTTTCATTGTTGTACCTTACCGTTGCTTCGATATTTGGAGTGCTACACTAGCTTTTGCCTTTCAACAAATTTATACCCTTGTCCTAGACGTATCGTCTTTCATGTTGACCTTTGTGTAACTCATAAATACCCTCTTTTGTGCTTCATTTTAGTCGCACAATATTCGTCGCAGACGTTTATTTTTAAATTCCACTAAATTCAACTTTATATCTTTGTTCGTTCCAATCGAAATTGGAGACATAATCTCGACCCATTTTGTGCAACCCAAATTGTGACAATATTCTATTCTGAGTCTTCTACGTCCATGACACTTGTGTCCCACCTAATTTTAACCATATGCACTTCCAATTAATTTAAGAACACCATTTACATTAATTTTAATTAAATTGGTGTAAGGACCTAACTTAACCCAAAACTAGACCCAACACCAAACCAAACCTCCACTCACACTCTCAAGACTCATAATAAATACCACACACCCTTTTCATCCACTATATCACACCAAACATGGTGTTTTCCTTCATTAAATCTCAAATTCCTACTTTTGTGCAATTTTTTAAATGTTGGAGACTTTTATGCAAAAGTGCAGTGAGGTGTCCATATCCCATTAGACCCAACACATGAAGAAGCATCCATTTTCTTCATTGACCGGTCACATGCATGAATTTCCTTTGTTTTGGAGTGTGCAACACTCAAACACCTCACCCCCTAACCATCTTGGCCCTCCATTCAAACCCACCCAATCATAGCCCTCCAAATTCCCTTCATGTAGCATTCAACCCCATCCCAAGGAGTACTTAGCCGGCCCTAATCCTTAGGTTTATATCACCTCTTTTCTCCCCATATATAAACACTTTTTCTCATTGTATTTTTATCAACCACTACCAACATCAAACCCTAAACCAAAACCTAAACCTTTCTTCATCCTTCCCTCAATCACCCGATCGCCTGAGCAGTCCCTTCCCCGACTTCCCACGCCGTCGACCTCCACCGGAGCAGCAACCCCGACTCCAGTCAGCAACCGCCTGCACCGTCGTGCAGCGGACAACCCCTCCTTCTTTCACCATTATCATCCCCTCGCCGCCTTCACCATCGTCCCTATCATCCAACCGCCGCCACCGACTTCCCCTCACCCCACGGTCATCAGCCCCGGCTACGCCGCACGACTCCGACCGCCTGACCACCACTCCCAACCGCCGACTAAATCTTCCTCCCCGTTCTCCCCCATCCCGACATCAACATCCCCAACCGCCGCCTTCATCCCATCGAGCATCTCCCCACGCCATCTCGACCCGACCTCCCTCGCCTGAGCCTCTCCCCTCCGACAGCAGCGATGCCATCTCGACCCGACCTTCCCGAGCAAGCCACCGACCCCCGGCGACCTCGCCACAGCCGTCCCTCCCGACCATCTCGACAGCAGCCCCGTCGATCTCCTCCACCAATCACCACTACATCCTGGTCACCCCCATCACTGCCAACCCCACAGCAGCTTCCTCACTGCGGCCACCCAACAGTCAGACCACCACACCCACGACAGTCAGCCACCACCACCACCACCACCACCACCACCACCGCCACCACCACCACCATCACCATTAACATCTACACCACCGCCACCATTAACACCATCACCACCATTATCCCCACCTCGACACCTCTTCCCAACTTTATACCGCCACACCCCAAACGACCTCGCCGGACTTCCCCTCCCCCGGAGCCCGACAGCAGCCTTCTTCTCCCCTTCGACCTCTCCGGAGACAACCCACAGCAGCCTCCCTCGACCACGTCCACACCAAGGTTCGTAACTTGCCATTCTTCCGTATGTTGTTGCGTGACACTGCGTTTGGGTAAACCTAATAACTAGTGTGTGTATGTGTGTATGATAATTAGGTTTAATATGTGCACATACTTTATGGGAAATTGATTGCTAGTATTAGATGTGTTGTAGGATCATAGGTATTAATTGTGGGTATCCCGTATTTACATTTGACTGTATGACCCTGAGTTGCTGTCTTGTTATGCACAGTAATCGAGGACATGACACCTGCACATTTAGACGCACAATTGACCCTGCTAGTTGACCAGTATCACCCCCCTAGCGTAGTTTCTGAGTTCAGTAAATTTATGTTTTTGTGTCTGCTAGTGTAACGACTCTATATTGTATTATATTATATATATATAGGACCATTGGATCATTCTGCGAGACTTCGGGAGCAGGATATTGGTATTGCCCGCTCAGGACCACAGACGAGTACATTCTCTAATAATTTTCGTTATTTGATAATTTATATAATTTAAGTATTTAGAAATATTACATCTGATTTCTGACACTGTGCTACATGAACTAGTATATAGATTGGATCTTCAGTCATGAGATGTTACATTGGTTATCGTATTGACATCGTATACGATATTGATATTAGACATTGTACATGATATATTGGACATTGATCGTGTATCGTGATGTGCCATGGTTGGATCCACTGTACTAGTTGGGGGCGGAGAAATTGTTAGTGAGAAATGTGATCATATCCCTATCATACAAGTATAAAATCATGTTAGTGTTAAACATACACCTCACTTATGATTAGCCAGGCCATATAGCACTCGTACATGTTCCCAAGCCGATCATATATCGAAGCTACTATTTTAAACACTTAGAATAAATTTCAGTTCTTTATTTCAGTTTCATATGCTACAGTACCCTGTATATGATATTGTAGTTCTTCTCTTTATTTCTTAAATGCACTAACTATACCATATTTTCTATTATCTGTTCTTTTTACTATTTGCCATTACATCTATTTATTGTTCTCTCTCAGTATATAGCATCATCTATTTATTGTTTTATAGTCCTTGTCAATTAATTGGAATTGTTATAAGGTTGTACTTCGCTCCAATCCTGACTGGATATATTTTTTGAGACTGCGACTTAGAGGACTGGTGTCCGGCATATTATGGACCACAGGGAGAGTAGCTGCAGCCTTGGACCTTGTAGCTCAGGTGTGATTCCGGGAGGTCTAACCAGGATCACTAGTATTTCAGTTAGTTTTTTTTAGCAGATTATTGGTACCGAATTTGTTTCCGGCATACTTTGAGACCTGGATGTTATTATTTGAGTTAGATTATTTTGTTTAGACTTGTGTTGTATTTCGTTTATTTTCTTCGTTATCTTATCGTGCTTTAGTTATGTGGTTGAGTATTTTCATATTATATTGTAATATCTGTCTCTCCTTATGGAGTTGGATATTCGTGTGAGATTGATTAGATAGTATTGTGACCTAGACATCGTTCTACCGTCGATGCTGCGGCGTAGGCTGGACGTACCCACATACTCGTGCCCCTATATCGGGTGCGGGTCGTGACACATTTTTAGTGGTGGCCCATGCAGGTCAGGCTTCGTAAGTAGTGCGATATCGTGGTAGTGCGACGTCTTAGTTGTACTACTGCGTGCCTGCGATAGGATATAAAACGTAGGACACTAGGATGGGAGAGGATACTCAATCACAAATTCCTTGAGAGATTCCTGGGACAACCCTTGAAAATCTTATTATAAATTCTAATTTAAATCTTTTTCCTTATTTTCGTCCGTTCTCACTTATTTTTTTATTGAATTTGATTCTTATTTATCGGTTGTTAAATTTAATTCTTGGTGTCGTTGTTGAGTTTGATTTCATATCGATATAAATTTTATGGACTAAAATTACGGTATCATCTGATGACATATGTTGACGAGGATAGTAGAAAAGATGAAACGTCTGCTTTAGTTATGAAGCATAGAGTTCATCGCAGCCATATTAGCTGGCATGGCGAAAACGTATAAACCTGACTTCGGATGTACATGTCTTAGTTATGAAATTTAGAATTTCTTGCAGCTATACTAGTCGACACAGCGAGGATTCTAGACGACATGATTACAGAGTTGCATACCTAAGTTATGGAATCTATCGTTTATCACAGCTATGCTTACTGGCGTGGCAAGGATTCTGAGTGTCATAATTTCAAACAGACGTGTATGATTATCAGATTATATCTTAAATTGGTTCTTAAAGTATCATCTCAATACTTATCCACTTCTGTTATTATATGACTTTGTTCCAGCAAATTTTTTTTGCTAGCAGTAGAGATACCTTCAGTCCTTAGTCCAGTTACTTATAGAGCTTTATTCCATTAGGGTTCCTTGTTAGTGTGATAATTGGTGACTTGCAATTAGGTCTGTGTCTTGAGTATCAGTGTTGATTGTTGTGAGTGTGCCATAGTAGGAGGGTACCCATAAGTGTATAAGAGAGTGTGAGAGAATAAGAATACATTGTGCTAAGTAGTAAGACTTGTGTTACAGACAAAAGTAGGACCTTGATGTGATTAGATATGAGTATACCGGTATATGACTAGTGATGAATGTATCACCTGATATTGAGATCAGTGATGGGTTAGAAGCAATAGATGGAAGAGTGTCTAGAAATTGTGTGCATGATGCACAGTGGGTGATGAGTGTCAGTGTGATGAGGTAATCTAATGATGAAGCTAGTATTACTATACCAAGAGTGCTAGTATTTCTATGCCAATGATTAGTTGAGCAATGTGCTAGTAACAGTAAGTGCCTCGTGTGATAATATTAGATTGGTGTATCAGTTAATATGGATAGAAAATCATTAGAAGTAATAGTGCAAGTAATCCAGGCAGTACAAATTTCAGTACACAGTTGAGGAGTGTAGATAATTGGTGTATTTGTGTGTACCTTGAGTGTTAGAGACTGTGAGTATGAATATAGGTATACTTAGATAGATGGAGGTAAGAAATGTATATCAGTATATGAGTGGATGATGTGCATGTGTAAAGATTTGTTAGCTTGAGCATGCCTGAGATGGCACTGCGAACTGACTTGGGTGTCCATCTCTAGTTGTATTAGAGGGAAAAGTACTTAGTGTGGTGTTGCACTTGGTGTGCACTTGAGTGGTAAGAACAACTAGTATAAACAATTGCAGTAGGTAAGAGAGCTAGCAGTGAGTGTGCTTGTAGTAGAAACAGTAGTACCAAAGGGATAGGGGTATCAAACTTTGGATGCATTATTAAACCTATGGTTGTGTTAGCAGGTTCTGTTCTATTCTTTCCTTCTGTTCCTTTTCATCTAGTTGATTGATTGATTGATTGATTCCTTACTACCGTAGCTTGTATCAGTGATTTTCTTGTTAGAATGTAGTTAGTAGTATACCCTGACAGAGACTGCAATACCATGACAAATAGACCATAACCATGCATGTTTTCTCTAGATTGCATGATGTATGACTGTAGGTAGGACTTTCTTAGACCTTGATTGTTGGGGGTTTGACCGTAGTGAAGATTAATGAAGAGGTTATGACTGGACAGAGAGAGACAATGTATCTTAAATTTCGAGGACAAAATTTTTCTAAGGGGGGTAGACTTGTCACTACCACATTCTAAAATAGGGATATTTTTGTCTTTTTATTTAGTATAAGTATTGTGTATATTTATTTTTTAAATAATTGCATGATATATGTATATATATATATATATATATATATATATATATATAGTGTTCATTAATGCATGGGTTAGTGGACTAGACCTAGAGACCCACTAGTTGAACCCCCGACCAGAATATAGGATTATGAATTTAATTAGTAATTTTTGGGATTAATTTTTGGGGATTATATTTATTACTGTATTTTTTTATTGTTGTACCTTACCGTTGCTTCGATATTTAGAGCGCTACACTAGCTTTTGCCTTCCAAAATTTTTTATACCCTTGTCCTAGATGTGCCGTCTTCCATTCTGACCTTTGTGTAACTCATAAATACCCTATTTTGTGCTTTATTTTAGTCGCACAATATTCGTTGCAGACGTTTATTTTTAAATCCTAATAAATCTTACTTTGCATCTTTGTCCGTTCCAATCAAAATTGGAGACACAACCTCGACCCGTTTTGTACAACCCAAATTATGACAATATTTTTTGAGTCTTCTATGTCCATGACACTTGTGTCCCACCTAATTTTAACCTTATGCACTTCCAATTAATTTAAGAACACCATTTACATTAATTTTAATTAAATTGGTATAAGGACCCAACTTAACCCAAAACTAGATCCAACACCAAACCAAATCCCAACTCACACCCTCAAGACTCATACTAAACACCACACACCATTTTTATCCACTACATCACACCAAACATGGTGTTTTCTCTCATCAAATCTCAAATTCCCACTTTTGTGCAATTTTTTAAATGTTGGAAACTTTTATGCAAAAGTGCAGTGAGGTGTCCACATCCCATTGGACCCAACACATGAAGAAGCATCCCTTTTCTTCATTGACCGGTCACATGCATGTATTTCCTTTGTTTTGGAGTGTGCAACACTCAAACACCTCACCCCCTAACCATCTTGGCCCTCCATTTAAACCCACTCAATCCTAGCCCTCCAAATTCCCTTCATGTAGCATTCAACCCCATCCCAAGGAGTATTTGGCCGGCCTTAATCCCTAGATTTACATCACCTATTTTTTTCCCATATATAAACACTTTTTCTCATTATATTTTCATCAACCACCATCAACATCAAACCCTAAACCGAAACCTAAACCTTTCTTTATCCTTCCATCAATCACCCGATCGCCTGAGCAGTCCCTTCCCCGACTTCCCACGTCGTCGACCTCCATCGGAGCAACAACCCCAACTCCAGTCAGCAACTGCCTGCACCACCGTGCAGCAGACAACCCCGACTTCTTTCACCATTATCATCCCCTCACCGCCTTCATCATCGTCCCTATCATCCAACCGTCGAGCCCCGCTGACACCGCCACCGACTTTCCCTTACCCCGCAGTCATCAGCCCCGGCCACATCGTACGACTCTGACTGCCTGACCACCACTCCCAACCGTCGACTACACCTTCCTCCCCGTTCTCCTCCATCTCGACATCAACAGCCCCAACCGCCGCCTTCATCCCACCGAGCGTCTCCCCACGCCGTCTCGACCCGACCTTCCTCGCCTGAGCCTCTCCCCTCCGACCGCAGCGACGCCATCTCGACCTGACCTTCCCGAGCAAGCCACCGACCCCCGGCGACCTCGCCACAGTCGTCCCTCCCGGCCATCTCGACAGCAGCCCCGTCGATCTCCTCCACCGATCACCACTGCATCCCGGTCACCCCCATCACCGTCAACCCCACAACAGCTTCCTCACCGTGGCCACCCAAAAGCCGGACCACCACACCCACGACAGTCCCCTACTATCATCATCATCATCATCATCATTATCACCATTAACATCTACACCACCGCCACCTTTAACACCATCACCACCATCGTCCCCACCTTGACACCTCTTCCCGACTTCACACCACCACACCCCAGACGACCTCGCCGGACTTCCCCTCCGCCGGAGCCCGAAAACAGCCTTCTTCTCCCCTTCGACCTCTCCGGAGACAACCCACAGCAGCCTCCCTCGACCCCGTGCACGCCAAGGTTCGTAACTTGCCCTTCTTTCGTATGTTGTTGCGTGACACTGCGTTTGGGTAAACCTAATAACTAGTGTGTGCATGATAATTAGATTTAATATGTGCACATACTTCATGGGAAATTGATTGCTAGTATTAGATGTATTGTAGGACCATAGGTATTAATTGTGGGTACCCGATATTTACATTTGACTGTATGACCCTGAGTGCTAGTGAACTCACTGCCTTGTGTATCTAACCTACTAGCTGGACCATGTGTTAGTGCTATACGAGATTTGGAGATTTGGACACTGTGTTAGTGTTAGTTGTTGTCTTGTTATGTACAGTAATCGAGGACATGACACCTGTGCATTTAGACGCACACTTGACCCTGCTAGTTGACCAGTATCACCCCCTAGCGTAGTTTCTAAGTTCAGTAAAATTGTGTTTGTGTGTGTGCTAGTGTAACGACTGATGCTATATTATATTATATTATATATATATATGACCATTGGATTATTCTGCGAGACTTTGGGAGCAGGATATTGGTATTGCCCGCTCAGGACCACAGGTGAGTACATTCTCTGATAATTTTTGTTATTTGATAATTTCTATAATTCAAGTATTTAGAAATGTTACATCTGATTCTTGACACTATGCTACACAGACTAGTATATAGATTGGATCGTCAGTCATGAGATATTATATTGGTTATCGTATTGATATCGTACACGACATTGATATTAGACATTGATATTAGACATTGTACATGATATATTGGACATTGATCGTTTATCGTGAAGTGTCATGGTTGGATCCACTGTACTAATTGAGGACGGGGAAATTGTTAGTGAGAAATGTGATCATATCCCTATCGTACAAGTATAAAATCATGTTAGTGTTAATCATACACCTCACTTATGATTAGCCAGGCCATATAGCACTCGTACATGTTCCCAAGCCGATCACATATCGAAGATACTATTTCAAACACTTAGAATAAGTTTCAGTTCTTTAATTCAGTTTCATATGCTACAGTACCCTGTATATGATATTGTAGTTCTTCTCTTTATTTCCTAAATGCACTGACTATACCATATTGCCTATTGTCTGTTCTCTTTACTATTTGCCATTGCATCTATTTATTGTTCTCTCTCAGTATATAGCATCACATATTTATTGTTTTATAGTCCTTGTCAATTAATTGGAACTGTTATCGGGTTGTACTTTGCTCCAATCCTGACTGGATATATTTTTTCAGACTGCGACTTAGAGGACTAGTGTCCGACATATTAGGGACCACAGGGAGAGTAGCTGCAGCCTTGGACCTTGTAGCTCAGGTGTGATTCCAGGAGGTCTAGCCGGGATCACTAGTATTTCAGTTAGTTTCTTTTAGCAGATTATTGGTACTGGATGTTATTGTTTGAGTTAGATTATTTTGTTTAGACTTGTGTTGCATTTTGTTTATTTTTTCGATATCTTATCGTGCTTTAGTTATGTGGTTGAGTATTTTCATATTATATTGTAATATATGTGTCTCCTTATGGAGTTGGATATTCTTGTGAGATTGATTAGATAGTATTGTGACCTAGACAGCGTTCTGCCGTCGATGCTATGGCGTAGGCTGGACGTACCCACGTACTCGTGCCCCTATATCGGGTGCGGGTCGTGACAATACTTGGTAAAAAGATTTATATTATTGTTATCTTCTTGTAAATCTTTTAGCCTTTGATTTGATAAGAGCCTTTTTCTATATGTTGTGTTTATTCTTGCTCTTATCCTTGCTTAGTGAAGAGTCTATAAATTATTTCAATCTTTCAAAATGTATGACCTTATTGGAAACTCTAAGCTTAAGCAAGTATCATGTGTATTTGTGACTAAAGTTTTAATGAGCACATTTATCTTGTTAATGGTTTATCTAATTAATCATAATTGGTTATATAGCTTGCTCTGTTATAATAAAGTGTTAAGCTATATAATGTTAGTTCACTTTTACTTATCTAGCTATTTGATTTTTATTTCGATCTATATATGTTATGCTAGTTTATAAAAACAAGTTTTGTGAATTATCTTGATGTGATTTATTTTCCACATTAGATAGATATATTTATTCTATAATATTAGTTTGACAAATCATTGATTTAATCTTGTTTGAATATTAAAGTTTGTGATTCTTTATTTTATTCTCCTTCCTTATGAGTCATTAGTAAGTATCTCTTGAATTCTCTCACTTTTAAGTCATGATTTTATCATATCATTTTTCTATCTCATGTTATTTTAATTTATAATATTTCAAATAAGATTGACTCTTTTCCATGTTTTTAATTGTTTTGTGAGTTTTTATTATAGCTATGGACGTGGAATTTCTATTAAATTTTATTGATGAAATTCTTAGGATCATGCATGTTTTATTTGTCTCTCTTGAAAAACGATCCTAGTGATTGGGTAGTTCAAGATTATCTAACTATATAAGCTTCATGTCAAATATTTTACTTTACCTTGACTACTCATGAATTACCACATATGAGCCTTTGCTATTTGAACTTAATTGATTTTCATCTAAGTATTAGCAATGTTTGGTCCGTACCGTTGATTGATTTATATATGTGGTAAAGCTCATTAGGTCCATGTAAAGTAATTAATTGATTAATTCTTGCTTAATTAGTTAATCATGGACATATTTTTTGTATTTTTGAGCTATATTGTGACATTCATCATGTTTTGTTTATTTGATTGATTATACTTTTAAGCTTCATGATGACTTTTTCTCAAAAGATAATATATATTGACCTAAATTATTTCTTTATGGTTTATCCTACTTAGGTCAACGTTTCTTATCTTTTGATTTATATGCTTTATTGGATATTTCTTTATGCTGCTCATCTTTAAGTGCTTTTTACATTGTTCTCTCTTTTCTTAAAGTTGATAGTTTTCATTTTTGTGATGATTATTTTGCCTTATATGCATTGAGTAAGGGGGAGAAAATCTATAGTTGATATATCTCCTAGGTCTTGTATTTATCTATTATTATGTTATAAGTGCTTTAGAACTAGATACACATATTATTTGTAATGCCCCGCTCCGCGTCGGCATTATGTATCAAGGTGAGTGGGCAGAACTTCATTCTCTGATTCTTGCACGCCTTAATAATAATATGAGTTTTTGCTTGCAATGTTTTCATAAGAGAATGATAGAACCTGCCTTGCATGTCAATGAACGAACTCACCTAGCTTGTCTTTGAAACGAACATGTCTGCTTAACTAAGAGACCCTGAAACGCTTGTCTAAGAGTATGTGTTTGCATGACATGTTCACTATCGCCTATGCTCCGAGAGAACCATATCGTGTGCCTGAATGTGTTCAAAGATAAGACGGCTTGCCCCGCAACAAGAATTAGTCTGATGGTTCGTCTTGTCTACATCCTAAATTTTATTTGATAGTGTTTCCATGCATTCGTATCGGTCGAACAATGGCTATTGGTGAAGAGCTGAACTGCATGTGTCACGGCTGCTACCATGATAGTGAAAAGCAACCATGAGTCACAGCTTCCATTAGCATCAGATAAAGAGTCATTGGTATGTTGGACCAACAGCTACCGATCCTGAGATACTCGGGGACCGCCCTGCATATAGCTAGTTCATTATGTTAGCTTGGATAGATGGACTACCCCTAATATGTGCATGTGTGTCTAGCAATGCATTTATCCCTTGAGTCTCACGAGACACGCTGCGCACACCCTGAAACAGAACGAACGACTTGTCTTGCTTATATCACATATGAAACTCTGTTTTAAAAGATGTTTCCAAAATAATGTAATATGACTCCGTTCTTCTGCTGCATGTAATGAACATAGGTAAAACTAGAAAGATTACTAGTAATATAATATTTTATAACATGATTACTTAGTGTTGGTTTTAGTGAATGCTTGCTTCTGTTCAGTTGTTTTATCTCACTAGTACTTATAAAAGTGCTGACCCACCAACAGTTTATTTGCTTGTAGGTACTGGATCGTCCGAGGGAGCGATAGACGTGCCTTAATCCCTAAGACCCGGAATCCTGGTTTCGATTGTCCCGAGTTGCTATCGTATAAAGGGACATAATGTATGGAATGATGCCTTTGCACAAAGAGAACCCGGTCCCTCGATTTGTCCCGAATACTCAGTTGGCTAAATGCATTGCATTGTAACAATGTCCCTCCGCTACTTACTCGAGATGCGATGATAGCCAAACAAACTTAAATGATATGGCCTTGTGCGGGCGCAACCCCAGGCTCGTACGATATTACGTCCCGGTATCAAACGAGCCACATTCCTTGCCCAGTCGGGAAGGCGCCGAGGCGCGGTAATTCGCGTCCGGTACGCCGAGGCGCGGTGGTTCCCGTCTGGTCCCGGCGGGGGAGAGGCGGTGGTCCGGGCGGCCCTCGGGGCCGGTGCGTGACATAATGGTATCAGAGCGGAATCGATTTCTTGGCCCAAAATCTGTTGCTATAACTCTGAGATATTATCGATATGGTATTGCAATAGAGCGTTCCATACAATAAGTCCATAGATATTCTTAAAGTACAAATATTTTTTGAACTTGATTTGCTTGATTGTTTCGATTGAGTACGACGAGGGATGAGGACTATCGTTGCTCAGAATATCGAGAAGTTTATCCTTGAAGTTTCGAGGACGAAACTTTTTGTTGGTGGGCAAGTATGTAATGCCCCGCTCCGCGTCGGCATTATGTATCAAGGTGAGTGGGCAGAACTTCGTTCTCTGATTCTTGCACGCCTTAATAATAATCTGAGTTTTTGTTTGTAATATTTTCATAAGAGAATGATAGAACCAGCCTTGCATGTTAATGATCGAACTCACCTAGCTTGTCTTTGAAACGAACATGTTTGCTTAACTAAGAGACCCTAAAACGCTTGTCTAAGAGTATGTGTTTGCATGAACATGTTCACTATCGCCTATGCTCTGAGAGAACCATATCGTGTGCCTGAATGTGTTCAACGATAAGGCGTCTTGCCCCGCAACAAGAATATAGTCTGATGGTTCGTCTCTTCTGCATCCTAAAATTTATTTGATAGTGTTTTCATGCATTCGTATCGGTCGGACAATGGCTATTGGTGGAGAGCTGAACTGCATGTGTCACGGCTGCTACCATGATAGTGAAAAGCAACCATGAGTCACAGATACCATTAACATCAGATAAAGAGTCATTGGTATGCTGGACCAACAGCTGACGATCCTGAGATACTCGGGGACCGCCCTGTATATAGCTAGTTCATTATGTTGGCTTGGATAGATGGACTGCCCCTAAGATGTGCATGTGTGTCTAGCTATGCATTTGTCCCTAGAGTCTCACGAGACACGTTGCGCACACCCTAAAACAGAAAGAATGGCTTGTCTTGCTTATATCGCATATGAAACTCTGTTTTAAAAGATGTTTCCAAAATAATGTAATATGACTCCGTTCTTCTGCTGCATGTAACGAACATAGGTAAAACTAGAAAGATCACTAGTAATGTAATATTTTATAACATGATTACTTAGTGTTGGTTTTAGTGAATGCTTGCTTCTGTTCAGTTATTTTATCTCTAGTACTTATAAAAGTGCTGACCCACCAACAGTTTACTTGCTTGCAGGTACTGGATCGTCCAAGGGAGCGATAGACGTGCCTTAATTCACAAGACCCGAAATCTTGGTTTCGATTGCGCCGAGTTGCTATTGTATAAAGGGGCATAATATATGGAATGATGCCTTTGCACAAAGAGAACTCGGTCCCTCAATTTGTCCCAAATACTCAGTTGGCTAAATGCATTGCATTGAAACAATGTCCCTCCGTTGCTTACTCGATTGATGCGATGATAGCCAAACAAACTTAAACAATATGGCCTTGTGCGGGCGCAACCCCAGGCTCGTACGATATCACATCTCGGTATCAAACGGGACACATTTCTTGCCCCGTCGAGAAGGCGTCGAGGTGCGGTGATTCGCGTCCGGTGCGCCGAGGCGTGGTGGTTCGCGTCCGGTCCCGGCGGGGGAGAGGCGGTGGTCCGGGCGGCCCTCGGGGCCGGGGCGTGACATTATTAGGGGGAGGAAATTAATTGGTTCAATTCATTTACATCCTCTAATATGTGGTATAACTAGTTCATCATGAACTCATATTGCTTCTTGTTAATATCTATTTAATTGTATTCATGATTCATGAAGGGTTATGAGAGTGTATGCAATTGTCTTTATTATCTTGTTTCTCTCTCATTTATGGATTAAATGATAGAATTTTCCTAAAATAATTTCTTTATTCTTATTGATTATTCTATTAAGATTATATTGCTTTGGCTTTCCTTGTATGTTTTTAATTGGTTTGGCTTTCATTGCTTGGCATTACCCAAAATTTATGATTTATCTAGATTGGTCATACTTTGAGGGGGAGCATTCAAGTTGATTGAATCTCTCATTCTTAAGTATTTTTCTCCTTCACCTTCATGTTTATGTAAAGATATTCTTATAGCATTATATGGTAATTGAGTTCAAATGCATGAACTTGGGTAAATGAATAGATCTTGCAAATAGGAATATTCATGTATATCTACTTAATTTTTTTCCAATGATTATACTCCTTATATGGCATTGATCCACTAATTTGTATGGGCAAATTATGAATCATATTTGTTTACTTAATCATTGTTAAAAGCTCTTATTATTTCTTCCATCCTTCTATAATGATATCTATTGTATTTGCAAATATCTAATCTTTATGGCTTTTATTTGAAATCCATTCTTTCCAAACTAGAGTAATATTTTATATCATGTTTTGGATTTCTTCCTTGGATTTCTAGTTGATAAACATATTATTGCATTATTCTCATCTTTCTACATTGATATTACCAACTACCTTGTGTTTTGACAAGCAATATTTCAATTGGTTTTATACATTAATTGTGTATTTTCTAAAACTTGTCTTTACACACTTCTCATATTGCTTTCATAACTGAATTTCTTGCATCTACTAGTAAGTTTAAGTATGTGCTAGTATATTTAAAAAGGGATATAAGTAGTTTAAGTAATATGCTTTTAGTGATGTATGCTCTTTTACATATTAGTGATATATACATTTATTGTATCCTTCTTAAACTTAACTGCCATAATAAAAAAGGGGGAGATTGTTAGCCCATTGATTTTATCATATTTTTGAATATGGTATATCAGTTAAGTTTAGCTTTTAAATATCACTAACCATTCATGAAATCACTATTGCATGTATACTCTTCTTCCACCTTTAGTGATATATGTTTATTATTTTACATATTAGTGATATGAGCTTCTATTAAAGCCATATTAAACTTAACCGATTGTCATAATCAAAAAGGAAAGATTGTTAGCCCAATAATCTAACCATGTTTTCGAATATGGTTATTCGATTAAGTTTAACTTTTTAATATCACTAATAATCATTCTATCACTACATTATTATTACTTAAACTTATCATAGTCCAAATATGTATTAAATGTACAATACTTGCTACTATGTATATTATTTTATTTGCCTAACTTGTATTTGCAAAAAACAATAAGCAAGATCAAACATGGACATATGCAATAAAGAAATCATGATGGGCCAAAGACGATATTATTCCACAAGACTTCTCTGAACCGCCTACGACATCTGCGGAGCCACGGACATAATCTGGGTATCTCAGGACAACTGCCGTCAAGGAAAAAAGCCATCACCTATCAAGAGAAAAAGTCAAGCTATGCCATCATTATTTTTAGACTCTGAAGAAGCATGCACCTGCTATAGTCTGTCTAGAGTCTGTAATAAGTCTTAGGAATAATTGTAAACACAATAAATGAATGACAAAATAAAAAGCTAGGGTAGAAAATAATCCAAGATCATTTTCGGCTAAAAATTGGCATACTGACGGTATACCAATTTTATATAAATGTTGCTCTCTGTCGTTTGGACCGACATACCAACAATATACTGGTCTATACCGACGGTATACCAGTTCATCACAGTTGACAATCCAACGATCGGATTATGTGCATTAAATGATCCCAACGATCATATTTATAGCCGTTGCTAGTGTAGATCGGTATACCGACGATATACTGTAGTATACCGGCGGTATACCGTTCGCGGACTGAAAGTTATATTTTTGCTCTTTCTTTATGGTGGCCTATTTAAAGCTTTGAACCCCTTCCTTCAAGGTTGATCCTTTTGAGCCTAAAATTTCTAATCTAACAAAGACCATCCACAAACACTCTACCAAAGCTTTCATTTGCCTATCCACAGATTGTGTTAGAGTGTTCTTGAGTTGTAAAAGTTATATCTTCATATTTGTTGTAAGAAGATCAAAACCATCTTGTAATAGGTTGAAGTGTACAAGGCTTCGGATCAAAGCTCGTGTGAAGTTAGAGAGCCTTCTGATCAAATCTCT
This sequence comes from Iris macrosiphon, assembly GCA_036927795.1. Lineage (NCBI taxonomy): Eukaryota > Viridiplantae > Streptophyta > Magnoliopsida > Asparagales > Iridaceae > Iris > Iris macrosiphon. Next base: position 270,754,606 of record JAYESA010000004.1, on the reverse strand, counting down.
TGTGTAAGAAGTCAACGGGCCTTCGGATCAAAGCTCGTGGTGTAACTATTTTGCTAATAGTGGATTCAAGCCGGACAAGAATTTTTGGGACTGGAGTGCCTCGAGGAGGATATCAGGATACATCAGGTGTCAGTATTCTTATTGCTTTACTTCTTGCACACTTAATTTTTAAATTGCACACTTAATTTATAAATTGCCTATTATTAATTATTTGTGCTTGATTTATTAGCTTGACCCTATTCACCCCCCCTCTAGGGTTCCTACACATACTAGAGATCACCCTCACACACATGCACACCACTTTATCTTCGATACAATATCGTTTATCCCAAATTATGGGATAATCGATGTAACTCTATGCACAGTTCACCTCGTAACATGAGACTTGTTTGCATATCTTTCATTTTTATTGTGGACTGTCACTTTTTTGTAAAATTGGGGTTGGTTGAGAATTAATTGAGAAACGATCGATGAAAGTGTAAGAAAACTATATTTTTGAGTTGTTGTTAGTGTGGTTGGAACATCTGCGGTATGCATGTGGCATACCATCGGTATACCATCGAGACTAATACTAGCCATAAAACAATAGTCTGTCATGTTGTTCTTGCTCCATTTCTCATAGATTATAGATATTCCTTTCTCGATCTCTTAGAATGATATCATGCACACATATACATAAATGTTGACTTTGGTTTTCCCTATTTTTATGTTTTATTAGTTCGTGTAAGCTTGCTTGGAGTACGACACAATACGAGTTCCTTACTCAAATTTTATGTCTTTGACTGGAGAAACGAGTTTTTTTTTGTTATTACATATGGTTGTGAGGCATATGAAGACACATTGGGTAAACTTTCCACTTACTGTCACGAGCTTATGATATTTTAATTGCAATAGCTTGATCGCCGGAGCACGGTAACTTGTATCACTCAGGGCATGTTTATACCGCTTATGAGTTGCGGTGCAATTGATGGCTCGTGCTAGTAACTTGACTTAACTATGTTTATATCATACCGTGGGTACTAATACTCGTGTATCATGCTTGTTAATCATCTACTTGTTCATGACTTGGACCAGCTCGATCCCTTGCATGATATGCTAGAATAGTTGTGACAATTAACTTATATCATGGACTAGTTTAAGAAACTTGGTTGTGTGATTACGTGGATTGGATTAGTAAGGACTTGCATCTGTGACTAGGTAGTCTTGATACTATACGATTAATACATGGGCCTTACGACTGTTATTATGTTAGCGTTTCGATACACATATGCATATAATAAATGCCACCGGCCTAGTGGTCGAGTTGACCACTAGCGTGTCTGATTTGATTTGATTTTTATGATCATGCACGACTTTATAGATGAGTGCATGTCATCTCGTATCCTTGGTAGTATATATAGTTCTTCGACGTAACTCGTCTAGGAGAGATTCTTTGAGTATCCATGACCAATGATATCAAAACTTGACTTGTAGGGTTAACTAACTAGTATATCATAATACATTATGAGGGGAAAATTCCTAGGACCATGCAACATCGTTGGCTATGCATCACAGATTCGATAGCCCCGTGTGGTGTCGTGATCTAACTCGTACCAACTCATTACATGTATATGATATGGCATCATGGGTGGTCGATATGTTTATGATATTATGTGTAGATTTTGCCTGGCCAACCTTCGTATCTACAGCACGTGTTTCGATGAAATCCATATAGAATTAACTAGTATTATAGGAAGTTGTAGGATTGATTGGTTGTTTCTTATTAACTTATTCTTGTTATTTATTCGACTCTAAAGGTATTACTTTTTATGAATTTGCTTCTCTTCTAAATTTATATATGTATGTATGTTTGCTTTCATATATTATATGTCCTTTTATAATACTTGTTAATTGTGTTATGATTGTCCTGATTTTTCTTGCTTGACCTTATATGAAATTTCGAGGAATTTTTTTTTAGAAAGGGAATGTTATCATTCTCGTTCCAAATATTCATATTTCTACGGTATTTTAGCCCGTACCTTATATTCTTGCATTGTTATGTATCATGCACGTACCATATACCGCGTGTACCTATACATGATATTGGACCACTATATCATGTTTATTTTGTTTCCTTGAGAGCGTCTTGAGAACCAAACAGACGGATCCTCCGTAGGGTAATCGATCGGTCTTAAACGATTAACTGGACTTGTGCAAGTTAATTAGATTCATGATTTTTTGTATCAGATAATCTAACTGTAAGACCACCTTAGACCCCTAGAGACATTTGACATTATCGTGGACCCGTATCGAGACTCGTATGTAGAATGACGTTACTATGAAATTCTCGTAGTATAGGATTTTGTGTGCTAGTGGTATACCGACGATATACCAACAATATGTCGCTCACAGTTTGTTGAACCAATCATTAGTCACTTTGCAGTACATCTTGTACTATGGAATATTTGCTCATTTGTTGATTAGTCTTCTATTCTTTCAGTCTAGATGCTGATTTTTTACTATTCATATTGATTTCTAATGATTTATAGTTTGTGTAATGGTTTGGATTTAGAATTTGTTGTGGGTGTTGAGCTTAGACCCATAATTGGGATAAATCCTAAACACCAGGGATAAATCATTTGTGCATGAGGTGATTTGGATGGTTCGAACTCAAACCCAAGCTGTAGTATGCTATAAGTAGCCTATGTTAAACCGCCATGCTATTGAAATTAAGAATTATAGAAGACTTGTGAAATTTTTAGATAAAAATCCAAATTTTGAGTTTGTATATGCATTCTTTTCGTGCAGACATTATACCAACGGTATACTAGCATTATGCAAACGATATAGTGGCAGTATACTATATGTATACTGCCTAAGCAGTTTGAACCAGAATTGTTATGTACAATATTTCTGCGTAGAACAATATACCAATGATATATTGGTTGTATACCCAGTGGTATACCGACCATTTCAAAATTTGTTTCTAAATCCAGTTTCATTTTGTTGGATGCGCTTTGCTCACTTTTTCTAGACATTACCCTTTGTACCCTACCCCATTTCCTAGGTGTGACCTTAGTTTTAGCTCAGCCAGAGCCAATAGTTGTCTTATATCCTAACTTCTCGACATTTGATAAAATTCGTGACCGATTATACCTTATTTTATCCATTTTTCTCATCACCTTACCAGGGATCCCCTTTATACCCTAGTGAAGCACATCTACGATGAACCGAAATGTGATATTGATATATAGACTCATGTATACCATGGCGAGCACTAGTAAACATAGATTCTACGTCGGTTGTAATCTTTATATATGTATTCTCATTTCTTGATATATGAGATACTTCATGGATCGAGGTATTTATTGAGGACATGAGCTTGCTCTCTCTTTTGTGGGAGAATTTTCGTTATTATTTTTCTATGATTCTACAATATATAATTTAAAATTATTATAATCTAAATTACTATGATTCTACAACATATAATTTAAAATTAATATAATCTAAATAGTAATTTAGTTATAAATTAAATTAATAATTCTAGTTCAATGTGAACAGTGTTGATGTCCTCTCTTCTCATCGCCTTTTTTTAAAGGGTATATATGCAATTGAAACTTTGACCTAGGCCTAGATGCAAAAGTGAACCTTTTAGAGTGTATACACTCTACTCTCATAAAAGACCCCTTTTAATATTTTTCTAACCCACCCCAATAGACCACCACTCTTCAGTCTTCTCCCTCTAAAACCCTAACCCTAGAAACCCCAACTACCGGCCATGGCGACCTCTGTCCTCCGGCTCCGGCGAGTCCTAACACTCTCTTCCTCCCTCCTCAGTCGCCGCCTCAGGCCCCTCTCCGCCCTCGCTCCCCCCGCCCTCACGAACCCTAGGCCCCCGACCCGCCCCTTCGCCCGGAACCTTTCCTTCCGTCCTTCGCTGGTTCTATCCGACCGCCGGGGCTTCGACGAGGGCGGAAAGATCTCTCCCGACGAGATCCTCTTCGAGGGGTGCGACTACAACCATTGGCTCATCACCATCGACTTTCCCAAGGACCCCAAACCCACCTCCGAGGAAATGGTCGAGACCTACGTCCAGACCGCCGCCAAAGTCTTCGGCAGGTATAAAGATTCGATCTTTGGTTCCGCAAAATATGTTTGGCTATGTGTCACTTGTCCTTTCGATTCAATATATTTCTTTAGTATTGTAGCTGTAGGTGGGGATGATTCAAGTTTTGTAAATGTGGCATTGGTGCTGTTTAGGTTGCAGAGAGAATCCTCGAGAAATTATTTGTGATACATCTTTAGCATTGTAGCTGTAGGTGGGGATGATTAAAGTTTTGTTCTGGTGGCAATGGTGCTGTTTAGGTTGCAGAGAGAATCCTCGAGAAGATATTATTTGTGATACATCCTCATTGTTGTTATTGTTTAAAAATATAATCGAGACATTTGAGAGTAACATTTATTTCTTTGTGCGAAGCTGGTTGCGTCTAGAACTTCTTTACTTGCGGACACGTCACACATGCATAGAAATAGTTATTATAGAGGGTATATTTTATATAACACTATTATATATGCACGTGTGTTTCACGTATTTCATAGATTACTATTAGAAAGATTAAAAGAAAAATGTTATATTTATTCTAATCTTTATTAAGTTTACTTAGAAAGACTAAAAGACATCTGCCTTAATTATTCTAAAATTATTATTATTATATATTATTTGAAGACTATTTAGGAAGATCAAAGGATACTTTCCGTAATTACCTACATGTCCCTATAAACTTTAATGAATAATTTAATTACTAAACATATGCAAGGATATATTTGGAAAGAGAAGTTTCACGGTGAAGCTGGAATTTTCTTATTGTATAGTAGTATATAGTATAGATGTTTGTAAATATGTATTTCACGTGCATACATGACCCTCTATATGCCGTAACCATATCCTTCTTTGTAAATGCCGTAACCTGTAGGTGGTCAGTTGGTTCTTGTTTGCAATGTATTCTGATACTCAGACAATGCATGTTTGGTAATGGAGTTTGAGAATTAGAAATTAGAGATGGGGGTGCTGAAAAAGCAGCAGATATATGGTGGAGCGGCATATCTGGTTGGAGTGGCCAGCGGTGGCGGTTTAACATATCCTTTCTTTGTGGTTGGGCCAGTAGGGGGGTTGGGGGCGTTGGTGGTCTCTACTGTTGTGGTGGAGAGGAGGTTGAGAAAGGAGAAGAGAGTTTCCAAGAGTAAAGATCTAGTCCAGTTTTATTTTTGAAATTAAAGTTTGGTAGCCTCAAAAATCAACCAAAAATTGAAGTTTCAAAGCTCCAATGATTTGTGCAAAAGGATCTTGAGTTCTAATTTTGGAGTCTTGCCCTTAAAATATTTTATGAAACTCTGGTTTTATTGGTGTTACTCGTGGTTGCCAAAGGAGGTTGTTAGAGGTTATATGTTGTTATTTGATGAAGATACTTTCTTAAAGAATCAACAGAGCAACAATTTCTATAGCAATTATTTGTACAATATTATAAACGTAGTTACAATAAAATTGAAATTGAATGTTACCATGATATTCACCTTTAAGAAAAAGGTGTTATGATAAGGGAACTATTTGACCAGTTTTTTTTTGTTTTTTGTTTTTTTGTTTTTTTGTTTTTGGGAGAGAATAGGTTACTAGTTGTTATTACAAAGGGGCTGGTATAGAGGAACCTGATAAATTTTCTCTTCTATTCTCTTTTACGCTAGCTACTATAGGTGTCTGTGTTCTGTCATTGTGTTTGTTAGAATTGTAGAAGCATGGAAAAGATACATTCATGCGCCCAACGTCCATACGTCCCAAAATAAAACTCAACAGATGATGGACCGCATGGACACCATGCGGCCCAGAAAAGGGACACCCATGCGGTCTAAACAAGTGTTCTGACAACTGGTCGTAGGTCGATCTGACATGACGTTCTGACAACAAAGATGACGTCTGACACAAAATCCTGACAAAAAGGATTTTTCTGATCGCCTCGAAGGACGAGAATACCCTAAGAGACAAAAGTCCCGAGGATACTGCAGAGCCACGTGTACAACACGATAAAAAATTCCATGCGGCTCTGGCACATGCGTCCCAGACTCCATGTGGTCCATGCGTTTCTGGCCCATGCGTCGCAGACTCCATGTGTCCCATGCGACTTTGGCCCATGTGTTCCAGACTCTATTCGTCCCATGCGGTTCTGGCCCATGCGTCCCAGACTCCATGTATCCCATGTGGCTTTGGCCCATGCGTTCCAGACTGCATGCGTCCCATGCGTCTTTGGCCACACGTGTTCCAGATTCTACATCGACTAAATCTTGCTGTTATAACTGAGTGATTCTCTCCAATCCAGTAGCGGCCACGTGTCCACTTGACCAAGTCGCGCCTACAACAGATGAGAACCATCCAGATATTCAGCAACAAAAAATCTTAACAAATATCCATGTGACAGCTGAAGCCCGATCTTGTGCACAGCTGTAATTCCTTCCTGTTAGGAGAAGACACGTGGCAACCTCCAATGTCCATGCAGCCACTAAACGACTATAAATAACAGGATAATACTCCCATGCAAAAATGCTGGCTGGCTATCTGCGAATCAACACTCAAGGGAGAGAGAAGAGCTGCTGCATCGGATCGTCCACGGAGTAAAGGGAGTTACTACACTCCTAACCCTCCATTGTCACCCTCCAGAAAATAATTTGTACTTAGATTGTCTTATAGGACTCTTCTTTGTACTTTCTTAGTTTGTTAATCAAATCCAGTTCTTCCAGTTCTCGTTTTGATTTAAATGGCAAACACGGTGGCGACTGCTGGGGACGTCCTTCTCCACTGTTGAGAAATCGGTGACACAATCCGATGCCGCCAAGCTCGGCTCGACGCAAAAGATGCTGGTGGTCCATTTCGACCACCAAGCTTTCGAGGACATGGTCTCCGAAGAAAGCGCTAATCCTTCGCCAAGGATAGCCAAGCCTAAGAAGACCCGCAGAACGTGGGTGGCTAAGGCGCTGCGCCTCACCCAGCTGCGGAGCAGACGCTTCCAGCCTCTCACTCTGTTGCCGATGACGGTCGTCAGACGAACACCCAGAACATCCACGTCTATGCGGCATCCCGAGCTGACGCAGAAACTGTTCAGTACCCAGACTCTGACAGAGGAAAACACTACGATGCCAGACGTTCTGGTGCTGAGGCAGCTTCTATGCGGCCAAGGAGGAGGCCGCATAAGATTGTCCATGCGGCATCAACTCACAGGCGCAGATAGCAGGCCGCATGCGGCTCCAATAGCAACAGAACCTCTGTTTTCGACCGTATCTCATTCAGCGAAGATCCTATGCGACCCACTGAGAATGGTGAAAACCGAAAGCTGGACTCTTCATACTACGTGCCTACGGTAGCTAAGCTGAAGAAGTCCAGGGCAGCGTGAGCTCGTCAAGTTCAAGCAATTGCTTATACGACCGTCCGCTAACAGGCATCGCTAATTATTACGCGAGTCCTTGACGGACAGTTGTACAAGACTGACCCATGCGTCCAGCCCACATGGACCAATGGACAAGGTCAGTCTCAAAAGACTTTCACGTGTACCTCGGGGCAAGTTCGTGTACGAACCCCATGCCAGGGAGCAAATACAACACCTGCGCATCCGTGTGCCCGGCCCGGACTGACAAAGAGGATGCAAAGGTAAAACAACATTCGCATGATTTGCGTGACGTGATTACTCACAAGCGCAAAGCAAGGGAAACAACTACGACGTGCGACGTGCCCTCTCCGAGGCACAGTTGCGCCAACATCATTATCAACTGTTGTTGCAATAAAGCGGCAGTACTCACAGAAAGGCAGTCGGCCTTCCAGCGACTGCACCGGAAAGCACCTACCCGACAGCAACTCGGAGATCAGGTGCAAGTATCAGAGGAGGAGGAGTTGCCCTTTGCCTCATGCTACTCAACTGGAAAGCTTCCCGCCATAAAGGGAAGAAATAAGTCAAATACCTCCAGTCCGGCGCTCTCTACCACTGCATCGCGAAGGCGACTACCCGGAGGGCTGACGACGGCACCTGCGGAAGGCGTCTTCCAAGGCACCCTCTCAAGGAAGAAGCTGTCAGCCCCTGGGGGTAGTTCTTCCTCGTAACCCCTGGGGGTGGCCCAAGCTGGGGGTAGTGTCCCCCTGGACGTACGCGACAACCTAGCGTTCCGAGGAGAACGATTCTCAAGGAACAGACTCCGAGATCCCGGAGGGTAGCTACTCCCACCAAGACTACACAATCTTCTATGCTGGGGTAATATCCCCTCTAAATCTGAGGAAGACACGACTCCCGCCCTCCTTGAAGACTACTCACTACAAGGGTATGAGACATGGAGTATGACATCTACTGCCCCCTTCATTTCTCCCCGTGTGAGGACGATATACATGGCCGAAGACGACCATGAAGGCCCCAGTGACCGGCACCGCCTCGAGATGCTTGAAGCCATGATGCATACAATGAGTGCATCAATGCAAGCTTTGACCCAGATAATGCTGGAAATCAAGGCAAACTTGGCCTCCCAGCCGACAAGGTCTTCTGGACAAGCAAACCTGGACCCCGGGACCAACGGGGATTCAAATACGACCGCTCCACCCGCGGGCGGTGATCCTCTCCTACCTAGCTCGTCGGCGCCTTCGGCAGGAGATGAAGCTAAGGAAGCAAGGAGGGAGGTCCGAGATCTTCGGGCTCGCCTAGACTCCATGAGCAATCGGGACTCACTCCGTGATCTCGGGGTGCGACAACCATACCCGATAGAGTGGAGGGATGTACCGTATCCGTCCAAGTACAAGCCCTTCAACATAAAAATGTTTGATGGGAAGTTCTCCCCTCGTCGCTTCATGAGCTACTTCGAGATCACCACGGGACACTTACCCTGCAGCGACGCTATCCTTACCAGGCTCTTCGTCGGGTCATTGGCAGGGGTAGCTTTCGATTGGTTCTGCACTCTCGAAGATAACTGCATCTCATCATTCAATGACCTCAAGCGTCTGTTCCTTAACAGATTCTATGAGGCATGAAATGATATGCCGATGTCTTCTATGATAGACGTCGCCCAGGGTGAGAAGTATCTGATGCGAAACTACATCGAGCGGTTCCGATAGGCCGCAGTAAGGTTACCTCCTTGCAATCCCGATGCTACGCTAATAGAGATGTGATGGAAGAACATGCTCCCGGCAGTCAGCCTCTGGATGGGCGAGAGCCAGTTCAAAGACTGGACAACGTTCATTGTAAGTGCTGTCAACGCTGAAAAAAAGCTCAACGACGTTCGGCACTTGGGGATCCATATCCCTACTGCTGAGGAAAAGGGCAAGCGTCCCAGCAGCAACAACAACACCAACAATAACGGCGACACTAGCAGCCGCGACGGAAAAGAAAAACAAGCTATGGTCGCTACATTGACCAAGAAGCCTGAGCAAAAGCCGGCGGAGCCTCCAAAACCAAAGGAGACTTACTCTTTCGAAGATGCTGATGTCAAACCCATCTCCGACATGCTGATGTAGGGAGGCAAAATCCGGCTCCCCGACGTCAGACGTCAGCCTGAGGCGGCGGAGATTGCCAACCCAAAGTATTGTCACTTCCACCGCTACGTCCATCACCCGACGCAGGAGTGTTATACCCTGAAGCGGTACATTCAACGTCTGATAGATACCAAGGCTCTTTTCCTGGACTTCGATGACGTGACGGTCGTCGCCAATATGATGTCTCTCCAATTTCGCAATTTTCCACCGACGGAAGCCCAAGACGGAGTAGTCCCTGTCCCTAAGGCGACTATGGAAGTTGTCAACCTTCCACCAGCTCGAGACCAGACGGCTGGGCTAATACCTCTTACCACACAACGTGGGGAGGTCATGTGGGTCCATCCCGACCTCGTGCCAAACTTGACGCAGCCGGTGGCATCCTCCACCGCCAAGCCCAAAGGCAGGAAATCTAAGACCTGTTACACAATTTCCTCGGCTGAAGAGCTGGCAGCAGGTGTAACAAGGTCACATATACCAACCGATACACGGCGATACGCCCCCGGTTGTCGCGCCTACCACCACTGGTCCCGGGCCATCTCAGCCCCCGCCGGTGGACATGTCTAAACGAAAGGAGACGCTTCGATAAACCGTTGCACATGGATGCACAACAAGGGCTGGAAAGGCCCTATAATTTCGATATCTTAGCATAATTAGTCCACACACCGGCGAAATTGTCACTATTTGTGCTTTTACGATTCTCTAAAGACACTCGGGCTGCCCTGAGTAAGGCACCGCAGAATGCCGATGTCTACCTGTCGCAAGTCAAGCCACAAACCGAAGATCCTGCTGCTTGTCCACATTGCAGCAATGCCATGGATGCGATACCCAATATCACCTTCTCGCAACAGGACATGTTGCTCAAGAACAATAGGCACGATCGGCCTCTGTACTACACATGATATATTGGTGATATCAAGGTGGACCGAATGCATATTGACCCAGGATCGTCGATCAGCATCATTCCGAGAAGTTTGCTTCAGACCCTGGGGATCCCGATGCATCGTCTGGCGGCCACCAATACTGCCATCAGTGGCTTCAACAAGGGGAGAAGCTACCCTCTGGGTAAAATTTGCTTAAAATGCTAGATCAACTACTTAAAAACAGAAGTCACCTGCTACGTCATAGACGTAGATACGTCCTACAACGTCTTGTTGGGGCGTCCGTGGATACATGAACACAGGATCGTGCCATCTACCCTCCACCAGTGCCTAAAATATGTAGACGAATACGGTTTCGTCAAAATGGAGTTCGCTGACGTCGATCCGTTTAAGGGTATCGAGATTTACTACTCTGACTCGATCCTTTACAAGAAAGTCCGCCAAGATGAAGGTGGCAATGAGGCCGACGATGAAGCCGAGGCCACAACAGCACCCGAGGAACCTATGAGAATCCGCCTCAAGGCTCGTACTCCGATGCGGCCGCACCCCTCATCGTCAAATCGCGCGGGAAGGCACCTGAATCTCCGGTACCTTCAACGTCGCCAGAACCAATGGTCGTCCGCCTTCGCAGGCCGAATCGACCACCAAAAGGAGATTCCTCCCAGCTACGCCTTCCGAACATATGGTCGTTCGCCTTCACAGGTTGAGTCGACCACCAAAGGAAGACCCGACCGCGGCTGCAACTTCCGGACCTTTGGTGGTAAAATTACACAGAAAATCACCAAAGCCTTCGCTTGCGCTGGGGGTAGACGAGGAAAAGGATGAGCTGGAGGAATATATATCAGTGTAGTCAAAGGCGCGCCTTGTTCCTAGGCGCAGGGGAAGTGCCTCAGAGCACTCCAGACGAGGCGCAATTCTTAAGGCGCACCTAAGGCGCGCTTATGTGCGCCTTTTCCGAGCGCCTTGTAATAGCTAAGGCGCACCTTGAAAATCTTGTGAAAAAAACATATTTAGACTATTTTTTTAACTGTTTACTATTTTTAGACTGTTTTTTGAACTGATGTACTTTTTTTTACAGTTTTCTCTCTCTCACTCAATTCAAAGTGATTGCAACCTAGACATGGAGAATTTAAAGCACACATGTTTATCAATATAGAAATCCGATGTGAATATATATATATATATATATATATATATATATATATAATTTTTGCGCCTCGCGTCGCTCGGGCGCGCGCCTTAAGTGCGCCTTGCGCCTCGGGCAATTTGGACCCTTTGTGCCTCGAGTGCGCCTTGCGCCTTTGACTACCTTGATATATATATCCGCCAATGTCAACATCCCTTCCCCCAACGATGTAATTCCACCAGAAGAGATACCTTATTTTCTCAATAAATGACTATCTTTGAACTACTCAGAGCGTATGCATATAAGTACACTATACTCCCTGGAGCACGGTCCTGGGCCTTCATCTGGACACACAAGTGACCACTACCTGGACCGTGCACCGGCTTCGCTCTAGTCAGGATTCTTATCTCTTAGTCCCACCCAGGAAGAAGGGAGATAAGATCACAATCTTCGGCAGAGTGGAATGCTCCCGGTCCTTCATCTCAAAGGAAGTAGAACCATAATTCGAGGTAGGCAAAATGCTACTCTACCGGTACAGCTCGCAAGCCCTACATCTTATTCAAAAGATGGGATACAACCTGAAGGTCACTGAAGGATTAAACTACGGCAAAGGCCGAAGGTCGCCTTTACGACTTTTCCCCCCTGCGGGCAAGCCCGATGATTACTATCATAAGACTAAGCATGGCTTAGGATATGTAATGCCTCCTACAACCCCCGAGGGCTCAGATAAAGAAGATGAGCGCTCACACTCAGAATCTTCAGCCTGTGACTTCGACGTCAGCGTCGGGGACGTGCTCAGACAAACAATGTCCTCCAACATAGTGTTTGCCGACCTTGAGGAAGACAACGAGGATCCACCCGAGCTCTTTGAGATGGAACTTTGGGCCCAACACCTAGGTTCACAATGGAAGATGCGATTTGAGCAGCGAGAACCTCCTACCGAGGACGAAGTTGTACAAGTCGATCTAGGTGACAAGACCTCCCTAAAGCCTATCTTCGTCAGCAAAAGTCTGTCCGACGAAGACCGGGAATCCCTATTACAACTCGTCAGGAATACATCGATGTCTTTGCTTGGAGTTACGAAGACAGTAGGACTGGATCCCCAAATCGCGGTCCACAACCTTAACATTCGGCCAGACGCCAAACCAGTCAAGCAACAGCAACGACGGTTCCGGCCAGACGTGATGAATTCCATCGAAGCTGAAGTCAACAAGCTGATAGCTAGTGGCTTCATCCGTGAGGAACAACACCTCGACTGGGTAGCCAACATCGTGCCTGTCGTTAAGAAGAATGGAAAGATCCGAGTCTGCATCGACTTCCGTGATCTAAACGCAGCATATCCCAAAGACGAATTTTCTCTTCCAATCACCGACGTAATGATCGACAACACTTGTGACTTTGAGCGCATGTCCTTCATGGATGGCTTCTCAGGTTACAACAAAATCAAGATGTTTCCCGACGATGAGAAACATACGTCATTTCGGACCCCGATAGGCGTATTACTGCTATACGGTCATGCCTTTCGGTCTGAAGAACGCATGTGCTACATATCAGCGGGATATGGGCACCATTTTTCGTGAACATCTGCGCAAGACGGTGGAATGCTACGTCGACGACGTCGCCGTCAAGAGTCGCTCCAAAGATGATCACCTCCAAGATCTGAGGACAGTGTTCGACTTAATGCGCGCACACCCCTTCAAGATGAACCCTACCAAGTCCTTCCTGGGAGTCTTCAGCGGCAAATTTCTGGATTTTGTTATCACTTTTCGGGATATTTACATAGACCCCGACAAGACCAAGGCCATCCTGGAGATGAATCTGCCAAGGAACCTCCGGGAACTCCGCGGCCTCCAAGGGAGGTTGGCATACATCGGGAGGTTCATATCAAACCTCTCTGGACGTTGCCGGTCGTTCACACATTTCATGAAGAAAGGTGTCTCCTTTGTTTGGAATGAAGAGTGCCAAGGAGCGTTCGACAACATCAAAGAATACCTATCAAACCCTCCTGTGCTGGTGGTCTCGGTCATGGGAAAGCCATTCCTGCTCTATGTACGCGCAATGGACCACTCTCTCGGTGCCCTGTTAGTCCAGAATAGTGATTCAGGCCACGAGCATGCCATATACTACCTCAGCCGGAGGATGGTCGGCCACCACCGCCGAGAAGGAGTGCCTTGCGCTGGTATTCGCCATCCAGAAAACTCGACACTACGTGACTGGACAGACCATTCACGTAATCTCGCGAGTCAACCCCCTTAGGGTCCTCATGACCAAACCTGGGACACTCAGTTCCTGCTTGGCTACCTGGGCAATACTATTATCTCCATATGATATGGTATTCGTCCCACAGAAGGCTGTCAAGGGTCAGGCATTGGTCGACTTTCTGGCAACCCACCCGGGGTCAGAAACCTCAAAGCTCTATGAAGAGATTCCAGACGAAGTGGCAGACGCCAACGTCATCTCACACGAAATAGTTTGGCGAATGTTCTTTGACGGTGCTTCAAGAATAGGGCCCAAAGGCAACATCATCGCTGGGGTCGGGATAGTGTTGATCTCCCCATACGGTCTCGTCATCAATCGCGCATACTCTCTCGGAACCATGTTCCAATAATGTGGCGGAATACAACGCCCTAATCATCGGGTCCAGCTCGCCAAACAAATCGGAGTAGAGTACTTGGAAGCCTACGACGATTCTCAACTAATCGTCAATCAAGTTCGCGGAGTATATGAAGTCCGAAACGAAAACTTGATCTTCTACCACCAAGCTGCACACAACATCATCGCGACCTTCGAGATGTTCTTTATTGAGCACGCCCAATCAACACCTCTCCTGACGGAGCCACGTGCAAAGCCACTACAAAATAAAAAAAAGTGAGAATTAGAGACATCAAGATGGCATGTGGCCAAGTCATGAAAGACGTATGCAACTAAGTCATGACAGGACGTCTATGCGGCCAAGTCACAAGAGGAGGCATGCGGCCAACTCATGACAGGACGTCGATGCGGCCAAGTCACGAGAGGAGACATGCGGCCAACTCATGGCAGAACGTCCATGCGGCTGAGTCAAGACTTGTGCACGAAGCCAAAGGGAGACCCGCGCATAAAACATGCGACATGGTCATATGCGAGGATCTGTATAATGGACCGGGTGCAAAATGCCTGTGTGTCCAGAGTTTTCCTCCTCCGACCCTTACCATGGATGGGCGGCTTAACGTCAGAATGAAAAGATGGGGCCTCGTCCTCAGCTCTAGATGACGAGACATGACGTTTCTCCTTGACGACGGCCTTCTTGGCCCTTGTGGAAGAAGACAGAACCTTAGGGGCTATGGAAGACTCTTTGAGAAGACCGGACACGGAGGAAGAAAAGGCGGAGACGATGTGGAAAAATAGAACTCAGCAGAAGCAAGAAGTTCTCTCTACTTCTCAAACCCCTATTTATAGGCCTCCCAAAAGACGAAGATAGACCCTTCGAATTCCACCCTTATCCAATGACAGCTACGCTCGGTTGGGCTCCCTCCTACGGTCGTCAGTACTGGGATCCGTGTGAAAGGGTGGCTCGAAATCCGAAACAGAATCCACTCAAGGGTCAAGGCAAATCTGGCCGTTAATGAATAAAGGACAGCCTGGCAACGTTCGTCCATGCGGCTCAAATGTCCATGCGGTCCGAACGTGCCCAATCCATGCTTCTTATTCAAAGTATTTCAAACTTATCATTTTGAAAACTTTGAAGGGGGTCTTATAGAAGCATAAAAAAGACGCATCCATGCACCCAATGTCCATACGCCCCCAAATAAAACTCAACAGATGATGGATCGCATGGACACCATGCGGCCCAAAAAAGGGACATCCATGCGGTCCAAACAAGCGTCCTTACAACTGGCCGCAGGTCGACTTGACATGATGTCCTGACAACAAAGATGACGCCTGATACAGAATCCTGACAAAAATGATTTTCCTGATCGCCTCGAAGGACGAAAATACACTAAGAGACAGAAGCCCCGGGGATACTGCAGAGCCACATGTACAACACGATAAAAGATCCCATGTGGCTCTGGCCCATGCGTTCCAGACTCCATGCGGTCCATGCGTCTCTGGCCCATCATGTGTCCTATGCGGCTTTGGCCCATGCGTTCCAGACTCCATGCGTCCCATGTGTCTCTAGTCCATGCGTTCCAGACTCCATGCGTCCCGTGCGTATTTGGCCACACGTGTCCCAGATTCCACATCGACCAAATCTTGCTGTTACAACTGAGTGATTCTCTCCAACCCAGTAGCGGCCACGTGTCCACTTGACCAAGTCGTGCATCTAGATATTCAGCAACAAAAAATCTTAACAAATATCCACGTGACAGCTGAAGCCCGGTCTTGTGCACAGCTGTAACTCCTTTCTGTTAGGAGAAGACACGTGTCAACCTCCAACGTCCATGTGGCCGAAATCCATGCGGCCATTAAACGACTATAAATAATAGGGTATTATCCCCATGCAAAAGATTGGCCGGCTATCTGCGAATCAACACTCAAGGGGGAGAGGGAGAGAGAGAGAAGAGCTACTGCATCGGATCGTCCACGGAGTAAAGAGAGTTGATACACTCATAACCCTCCATTGTCACCCCCCAGAAAACAAATTTGTACTTAGATTGTATTCTAGGATTCTTCTTTGTATTTTCTTAGTTTGTTAATCAAATCCAGTTCTCCCAGTTCTCGTTTTGATTTAAATGACAAACAAGAATATTTGTTCACTAACAATTGTGTAAAGAAGAAATGATTCCGTTTGTAACAAGAATGTAGGCTTTGCGTTCTAATTAATGTAGCAGTTTGGACTACGTGGGTTGCATTCTAATTAACAACACTTGGGATCACATGTGCAGATGGAACACAGACTAAATTAGAAAGAGATGTGTTGTTATAGTAGGAATTTCCTACTTTTTCTGCCATTCGTCTCTATCTATATCATATATGTTCCGATTTTCTGCTATAATTTATTTCATCAATAACAACATTATATTTATCTTTCTCGTAATCTCTCTCTCTCTCTCTCTCTCTCTCTCTCTCTCTCAAGCGCGCGTGCACACACACACAAACCCACAGTTGGCTAGTGATGTTTTTACTAAATCTATTGGTCACTCGATCCATTCTCTTCATGTTTTTTCTTGCGCTCTCTACTATGTTTTTTGACATCCATCTCTCTATGTAATGATTCCTCATTAATGAATTTACTGGACTAATCTCTCTATGCAATGATTCCTGATTAATGAATTTATTGGAGTAGTCGTATAAAATTCTTTTTCTTATAGGTGAATATCATGGAAAGGTTTAATTTCAATTTTATTGTAATTACGTGTATAATACCAAGTACTCGAGAAAATGATCTCGTGAGTATCAGTATAAATAATCTTTCCCTCGCGTTCAACTATAGCGGAAACCCCCGAATCTAGAGTTGTTTGACGTTCCAACCCACTTCCAACAATGCATTTCTTGGATCGAGAAAGCGGAACTGCTTGGCGCTGCATATTAGAGCTCATTAAAGCCCATTTTGCATCATTATGCTCGATAAAAGGAATGAGGGAATCTCCAATAGAAAAATATTGGAAAGGAAAAATACTTCTAAAATGAATCTGTTCCCAAAATAATTTGAACCATTTACTAGAAAAATGGGCACCTTGCCCTTTATTATCCAATGCTGTACCGGTGACCTATGTATAAAAAGGACGACTTTTTTGGATTTGAAGTAAAGAAAGAAGATATATATATATATATATATATATATATATATATATATATATATATATATAGGAATTTGAAAATGGAATATATGACAAAGGTGGAGTGTTGGGAGTATTTATATCGATCAGTCAGATACCCTATATATATCAAAAAGATGTACAATCAAACCTATTTCTTGATTCAATATCAATAGATGCTCAATTGTTGCTCCATTGATTCCTTACAAAAGTATATTTTAGTTGATAGTAATTAATCATGATCGCTGAAACATGCATCACATGTGTTACTTAGACCATGGTTTAAACAACCACCTTTTACTTTGAATGATACAATTTTGAGTATTGAAAGGAGGTTTTTTTATGTGATAGTTAACCAATTTAATTTATATTGGTTATCTGATGTTTTGGTTGAAGTCTTCGGAAGTAGTTCCAAAACAGAAGGTACTTCTGAATCAGTTTAGTTACAAATTTCGTTCTCAATTAATATCAGTGGATTATAACTCTTTTCACAAGGAAAGTAGAATCTTGAAAGCAACTTAAATCTTTTTAAGTGGAGACTGTAACAGATACTTAAACCAATTCAAACTTTGCTGCATTTTTTTGCACTAGACAGCGGGTGCACAGTGCACACGTCGATTGTTTTGTTGAAATATTTATACACTTGTTGAATGCTAATACTGATTTTCCAATGTTGGTTTCAGTGTGGAGGAGGCAAAGAAGAGGATATATGCATGCAGTACAACGACTTACAATGGTTTTCAAGCGGTGATGGATGAGGAAACTTCTGAAAAGTTTAGAGGTGATTTTTAACATTTTGGAGCATTTTTTTGGGGGAGACTTGTTTCTTTACTAATATGTGAACTCTTGATATATTGGAATTAGGTTTGCCTGGAGTAGTTTTCATTTTACCTGATTCATACATTGATCCTGTGAACAAGGAGTATGGAGGTTGGTACTTTTCTCTGTTTCAGTTCCTAATGTCATCTAATTTACTATATACACAAACAATTTGTAGTGGTTTCAGTTCCTAATGTCATCTGATTTACTATATGCACAAACAATTTGTAGTGTGTACACATGTACATTTACTTTAGCTCTTTCTTTTAAACTATTGGTTGGAGCCATGAAGTATTTGTGATAGTCACCTAAGTTATATTTGCACTTCTCTTCATTCAGGAGATAAATATGAAAATGGAGTTATCACTCCAAGGCCGCCTCCAGTTCAATATGGAAGGCAAGGAAGATATGGTGATCGGAACCGAAATTATGATCGACCAAGGTATGACAGGCCAAGAGACTCGATGCAGCAAGGAAACATGTCACAAGATGGAAGAGGTTATGCACAGGAAGGTGGAAGAGACTTTGGTGCTGGAAGAAGAGATGGTTACCAGGGAAGTAACTTTGCTCCTGGAAACTTTCCCCCTCAAGAACGGAGGAATTTTCCTCAAGGACAGGGGGGGAACTTCCCTCAAGAACAACAAGGACAGGGAGGAAACTTCCCCCCTCAAGAACATAGGAATTTTCCACAGCGACAGGGAGATAACTTCCCCTCTCAAGATCAAAGGAATTTCCCCTCTCAAGATCAAAGGAATTTTCCCTCTCAAGATCAAAGGAACTTCCCACAAGGACAGAGAGGGAACTTCCCCCCTCAAGAACAGAGAAATTTTTCTCAAGGTCAGGGAGGAAATTACAGCTCTGGACCAGGCGGGTATAGGCAAGGACCTGCTCCAGGATTTGGTGGAGATTACAGACAATCATCCGTTCCAGGTTCCAGTGGAGAATTTAGACAGGGGCCAGGTACAGGTTATGAAGCTGACAATAGACAAGGTTTGGGATCGGACAATGCTGGGGACTCTAGGCAAGGTCCAGGTTTTGGTCAGGAACAGAACTCCACTGGACCAGGACAATGGCAGGTATATTCTATCTTGTCCAAGTTTCTCATAAGAATAATATATTCCCAATTGTTATGCCTGTGTCCATAATATTTTATCTATCAACATCAAACTCTTACAGCAATGATTCAGGTAGATCAGATACCAATTTAGTATGGTATGTCATATGAGTATTTCTATCCTGAGATGAACTACAAGCAGGGATGGAATGTTGGGATCAAATTGTTGAATGTGCTGCAAATATTGTGAAAATCTCTAGTAGACTTATACCACCACTTATTTACATATCACAAGCAAACTGTTGAAACTTTTTTGGGTTTGCATTCACTTGGTTGCTCTTTTCTCTGTTGATTTATAGTAAGAAGCTTCTTTTTCAGTGTCAAAAGTAGTTGTAGGGTAGTCATGCTCAATTCTGTTACTATAAGACACCAATTACATTGTGCACAGTTAGGCTGCCAGGCCGTAATCAGCATCAACCACCAACTGGTACCAAATATCTCAAATCTCAATATACTGGCCAATAGATAATCAACAACAAGACATCGATTTTGGAGTGTCCGTACTTCCTAGGCTGACATTGTTTGGACACATCATACAGGACACAGACACTCCAAAATGCACTGCTGTGTCAAAATTTGTACTTTCTCCATATCTTTCTGTTCGATTCGTATCATTTTGTATCCTTGGCCTCGCAACATAGCGTGCCAACCCTTTGTCCTTGTCTGTGCAAAATAGATGTCAGTCCTTCGTCCTCGTCATCGTCCTCAAAGATAATGTACCTAGGCTACTAGGGTCTAGGGTCATACTTCTTGGTTTCATTCTACTATTGAAAATGGTGACTTAGTTATTGTGCATAACTTGTCTAGGGTATTTGCCCAAATAGATGTATGTCCACTTTGGAATGCAATGACCTACCAGAATCTTTTCGATTCTGCACTAATTTTGACTAGTCACCCTAACTTGGCCCCTGCTTCAGTTGTTGCACTGAAATATATGCTATCCTTCTGAGTACCTGTCAAGTTACAAAAGCTTTTTTTGTTGTTGTTTTCAGTCTTACTGGTTTGATTTCCTATCTATATTTATAGTATATAATTTATGTCCTGACATTGCCAAGTCATGCTTGAATATAACAAACAGACCATTAAAATGGATATGCTGTGCTTGTTTACAACATTTATGGTATAAAAGGTTTGTCACATTAGCTATTCATTTTCTCTAACAAAGCATGGTTATGTTGAGGTCACATGCCACCTAGCAATACATGAGAATTGGTAAACCCAGATTTAGAAGATCTTATAAAGGTTGAATGTGAAGCAAGGTCTTCTAAGAAACCGCCAAACAATTTGTTATAATTATTTTCCTTGGATATATTCATTTTAACTTGATCCCCTTTGCCAATTTCTACTTTGTCTTTCTACTAATTAGTCTGCTAGCTTGACCCAGTCTTTCTAAGGTAACCCACCTAATACAGGAACTATAGCCCAAATAGCACATACTTCTGCAAAATGCTCGAGTGCATTGTTTGTGGTATACATTTGTAGGAGACTCGGCAATATCTATATGTTTTTCAGGTTGATGTAGTGGAGTTTTGCTATTTTTCAATCACCTATAAAACCAATTTGTTTGCAGTATACGTCTATTTGTTTTTTTGTGTTGATTTAGTCGACTTCTAATGCTCACTGATGCCAAAATTTGATTTGTGTTCTGGACAATAAGGGATCATTAAACAGTAAACTTGTTAACTTGTGCTGATGCTATATTCCAATTTGGAAAATTGTTATAATATTCCACTGAACTAAAGCCACTGCTTTCTTTCTATGCTTATTATAGAAGATCACATTGTAAACTCACAAGTTTATGACCTTGTTTTCTTCCATATCTATAATTTTGTTATCCGTTCTTCTGAACTTTATGATTGTTTCTTAATTCCCAACCACAGATGTAACTGATTTCATGTTGGTCTATTGCTTTACTTTAGTGTTGGATATACTATGATCATCTCCAGGAGTTGACTTTTTTGTTACTGATGCAGGCAAAGTATTGATATCCTTCCTGCAGGTCGATGCTTGTTTGAGGTTGCATGGTAGTGTTTCACTTCAGAGCGTCTCCTTCTGTAGCTAGTCTTATACATTTTGTCTAAATCTTATGTGGAGTGGTGGTTCCAATTCTACTCTTTTTTCTTCTCCTCATTTAGTCATAATGGACTCATGGGTTTGTATGTTAAGTTGGACGGGACAAAAAGTTTCAGGTCGTGACAATCGCCTTGATTTGAAAGATGAGAATTATGGAAAACTATGTAGTTGGCTCAAATTGTCCAGCTGTCTGTTTACAAGTGTCTTGCTACTTCTGTAGCTGTTTATGCTGAATAAGCTGATGTTTTAGTTGTGTTGCTAATGATTTCTGGTTTCTTCAGTATATATATGGGCAGGAAAAATTGTTATTGGTAGGAGAATAAGCTGATGTTTCCTGTTCAATTCAGCTTTGAATATCAGTATTCTTTGCATGTTCAAAGTTGATTTTGTTATAAAATCCAATTCGAGGTGTGTTTGTCTAGAATATCATGCAATAGTCACGCCATGCTTCGAGACAATGCAAACCCTGTTGAATTGTAAGGATTAGGTTCCATGTTTTATTAGGTTTCAAAATTATGTGAGAACCATTTTTGGTGTTCAGAGTTATGTTTGTAAGAAGAGCTTAGTACAAAAAGCTTTGTAAGAAGAGCTTAGTACAAAAAGCTAAGTTTTGGTCCGTACTTTCTTCTCCTCACATCATGTATCTACTATATAATGCGGTTTGGTAATGGCTCAAAAATGAGCCGTCCAAGTCGTTTGTAAATTCTCAATCTAATTATTATTATTTTTAATTATTTTAAATGTCACATGTATATCTTTTATCCTTATGTAAATTTTTTTAAAATTCTATCTAATTTAACTTCTTATATAATTTAAACTACTTTAAATATTTAAATCAACTAAAAGATATTATCGAAATATATATCCAAAATTTTAAAATCATATTTATAACAATTTTTAATTAAAATTAATTTAATATAAATTTAAAAGTTTATTTAATTAGAAGATTTATTTTATTTTATTTTTTTGACGTGAATATCACTAGTTGCATATAAAAGATCAAAAAAATCACAAGTACTAGCTAATTAACTATTTAACTGTAACAAAAGATTATGAAGTGGTAATGTTGCATTAGGTAGCCGAAGGACCAAATATTGATATTGTAAACTTGAGCCTAGCTCACTGATTCGGCAACTAATGTATTGGCATTTCATTTTTTTTTTATGTGGGGTACAACTACCCTTGAAATAAACATTGATGACAATTAACTAATTGGAAATATTAAATCCTTGAAGTAGGGTATTTTGAATTTTCGAGGAATTTTATGATAGATGAAGGCACTGATGCTAAGAAGCACTTAACAAATCTTGAGGTTATAATTAAATAAGTATCTTTTGTTCTCCATATTCTCAACAATGGGGATGTAGCTCAAATGGTAGAGCGCTCGCTTTGCATGCGAGAGGCACGGGGTTCGATCCCCCGCATCTCCAATTTCTATAAAATCAAGTTTTGCAAACCAAATAGCTTCTCATCCAATTTTTCCTATGGCTGTGTTTGGAATTGTTTATTTTGGGCTGTTTTTTTTGGTCTTGGAAAACGTTTCAAGGTTGTTTGACAACATCAACTTGTCACACTTTTTTTTAACAATTTTATGACATATTTTTTTCCCACCGTAGTCTTATGCTTTCTGTGAAAAGCGGGTTTTGCTATTAGTTTCCTTAAAACAGTAACAATCTCAAACCAAGCGTAAAACCCCCTCCTTCCTGCTGCTATTGGGACAAATCGCTCTCTCTCCAACCTTTCCATGCATAAAATTCAAGCAGGCTCTACAAGAACCATGCCAAGGGTCGAGTGCTTGTTGAGGCTACCGATTCCAATTAGTCAACAACTTTGCAGCACAAGCCCATCATCGAGAATTTTGGATCCCGGGAGTCCTACTTGTCCGTTTAGTTCAAACCGCTTATTTGACTAAAATTTCACATAGAATATATTTTTCAAACCACGTCTCCAACTTCCTACATATACACTCTCCATAAAGCATCATGGAACCAACCTATCTTATAGCCGTTGAATTTGAATTGCAAGGTTGAGATTAAAAGGTAGAGTTTTCAGGGGGAGGACTCAACTCGGTTGCTTCCACACAGAGACGTAGAGCACGTCCGGAGGACGACGACTGAAGGGATGCCTCGAGTTGTTACTTTGAAAGGTGAGAGGCCAAGGGAGATGGGAAGAGGAGACTCAATCTTCGGGGCGTGGTTAGGCGTATACCTGGGAAGCGTAAACCACGCAGGAAATATGGATCCTATAAAAAGCCCCCATGGCAATTGCTTCTGCTAAACCAAAAACCTGGACATCATGGAGGAGAAGAGTCTCCAATATGTGACGCCTACGATGATTAATGATGCTAAGGTGGCAACCATTACGGGGGCGAACGTGGATGCGATTGTGGCACGGTGGGCGAACACTGCTCTCGTCTATGTGGCCGGCCCATGACCGACATATTCAAGCTTGGCAACGTTTTCCCAGAGAAGGTGGCATCCGGAAGGACAAATGGTTGTGTTCTCCCGGGAGAACAAAGTACCATTCTTTCTCCTAGAATTTTTCTTGGATCCCGTTGTGAATTAAACTTTTTCTAAGAAATCGAAAAAGGTAATTCTTAAACTTAGTTAGCAAATTACCATTCTTTCTCCTAGAATTTTTCTTGGATCCCGTTGCGACCCAGTCCGCTACTGAGATCTATTACAAATGATTATCTTCTGTTGGAGTCCAGTCTGGATTTGGTAAATTTTACAGTCCAAATATGATCAAAGATTTGATTTGATATAATATGAAAATCTACATTAAATGTAAGATTTGATTAGATTTTATATTTGTATCAAATATTTAATCTGGTCATACGCTATTTTAGGTGTAATAGTATTCTTATTTTATGGTTTTCAATTTAGGAAATCATATTATGACCTAAAATAGTATTCTCATCAGAGGGTGGAGGCACAAAGCATGCACAAAGTTGAGGGAAGGTGCAACTATGTCTAGAGAGCAGATGAACACTCGTATGATCACCCTCACAGGAGAAAACTGGACGATTTGGAAGCCAATGATGGAGGATCTACTCTGGTGCAAGGACTTGCATGGTCCGTTGGAGGGCGACAGAGCAACGTCGACGGACAAATGTGCTGATGAAGGGAAACGACTGGATCAGAAGGCTGTTGGATTCATCCGCCAATGGCTAGACGACTCGGTGTTTCACCACGTGTCCATGGAGAGTTTAGCAAAAGCATTGTGGGAGAAGTTGCATTCGTGTTCAAAAGGAAGACGACTAGCAACAAAGCATTTCTGATTCGCCAACTCGTCAACTCGAAGTACACAGAGGGTGCACCGGTGGCACAACATCTGAACGAGGTTCAAGTCATCATCAATCAACTGTTTGCGATGAAGATGGTGATTGAGGATGAGCTTCAGATCCTTCTTCTTTTGAGTTCTCTGCCGGAAAGTTGGAAGACGTTGGTGGTTTCGGTGAGCAACTCCGCTCCGAATGGAGTTGTCACGATGGAGGCAGTCAAAATCAGCTTGTTGAACGAGGTCCGACGTAAGCAAGTGGAATCGTCACAGGAGTCCGCTCTGGTGGCTTGTAAGCCCCCTCATTTTAGTATATAGGTAATTTGGTATTTTACAATTATTATTATTTTATTTAATTAAATAAGTTATAAAATTAAATTTTTTTGAATTTATTTTATATATATAACACTTTGACTAGACAAACTAGATCAAATTGAACCATTGACACCAACATGACTCAACCATAAACAACAAACACCCACCTATCATCCCAAACACCAAACACCATTTTTTTTCATACCAATACATTATTTATTTTAGTATTTAGAGAAATATATTCAGCCAACTAAAGTATGTAACCCCGAGGAGTCAATCCGACGAGCGAAGCAAGAATCAACTCCATTCCCATTCTACGTGTGATTCCCAGCGAGCTTCCCCACGCCAGCCAAAAGGAATAGTTAGCCGTCTCTAATATCCCTTCCTTGAGGGCAATTCCGTGGCCAAACTCTTCATCCCCCCACTAGCATAAGTTGTAACCCCAAACTCTTCTCCTCCCCACTAGGCTGTCCATAACCCCCCTCTCTCCACCTCCCCCATTCAAACCACCTGAAGAACATTTCTTCCTAACCCTCTCTCACACATTTTCTATTCACAAACCATCTCCAAATTCCTTCTCCATCTCCCTCCACACCTCCATATATTCTGCCATACCCAGGCTGAATTCGAATTCAGCAACACCCCCATCAATCCGGCCATATCTCCCTCCACAGTAAGTATCTTTATCTCAAATTTAGTATGCTTCTTTATATCCCTGTTACTCACACTTTCTTTTCACAAACCTTCCATCAAAACTCACTCTAAGTTTCTCAAAACAGCTCCGACATCAGAGTTGTCCAGACTGAATCCGAATTCAGCATAACCACTTCTCAGGCCACTCCTTCACCTCCACAGCCTCCAAACCACCACCACAACACCCAAATATCCTTCCCCTACCATCATATCATCTTTTATAGTCACCAAAACTCCTAGAACAAACTACACAAGTATCACAAGGAGCTACAAGGAGGAGAAATCAAATATGGAATTGTTTCGAAGAAGCTGTGATTCGAGGCCTTTTAAACCCATTTTCCAAAGAGATTAGTGATCAAAACTCTTCTCCTTGAACCCCCTTATATGTCCTAAATAATACATGTTAGGTCTATAAAGTTTTCATCAACTTGTTGTATATACTTTGCATGCTACACTAGGAAACCCAATACCAACCTAGTTTTTACCCGTAGTGAACACCAACTTGTAATTCTTATTATATTGTTGAAATAACTTTAAAATAATTTATTTTATTCTGATTTAGACTTAATTTTAAATATTTTCCAGATTATAAATTATTTATTTTAGAATTAAAATTTGTAGAAATCCATAAGGGTAATAGTATTGAGCATGTGTAAACACTAGATTGGTGAAACTAGTTTATATTTTTATCATTTGAAGTTTTAATTTTTTATGTTAGGAAAATAATTATATATTATATTTTGGTTAATTTCAGAATTTTAATTTAAGTTTTTGAGAGTGTTATGCATAAGAATTGATGAAGAGATTTCATTGGAATGATGTGCTAATAACTAGTCTATACTAACTAGTTAATTATGCAGGTATTGTGGGTTGGACTCGGACTTGGATCCTTGTCTTGGATTTTACTTGAATCGCTGTAAGAATCTCTCTCTCTCTCTCTCTCTCTCTCTCTCTCTCTCTCTCTCTCTCGTGTTTGTGTCTGGGAATTGAAATTTGAAATATACTTGTGGCTGAAAATGGAATTTGTTTGCAGGACTAGTCAACTATGCTTATAGTGCCAGTTTGCACAAATGTCGCATTGTGGAATGGCTAGTTTGCCAAAATGCTTATAATATGAATTTTTTTGATTGTTTGAACTTTTGTGAATTGATTAGTTTTTTTTTTACAAGCAGAAATAGATATATGCCAGATTTTTACTTTACAAGTCTCGTTTTTTTGATTGATTGGTTTATTTATTAATTAAAAACTGATAAAAACTGTTAGAACATATACTAATAGTAATAAAATTGATTTATTGTTTACAAAAACTATTATCTTATATGATATTTACTAATTAATAGGTATGCCAGATTTTTACTTTACAAGTCTTATTTTTTTGATTGATTGGTTTGTTTATTAATTAAAAATGATAAAAACAGTTAGAACATATACTAATAGTAATAAAATTGATTTATTGTTTACAAAAACTATTATCTTATATGATATCTACTAATTAATAGGTATGCCAGATTTTTACTTTACAAGTCTTATTTTTTTGATTGATTGGTTTGTTTATTAATTAAAAACTGATAAAAACTGTTAGAACAGATACTAATAGTAATAAAATTGATTTCTTGTTTACAAAAACTATTATCTTATATGATATTTACTAATTAATAGGTATGCCAGATTTTTACTTTACAAGTCTTATTTTTTTATTGATTGGTTTGTTTATTAATTAAAAACTAATAAAAACTGTTAGAACAGATACTAATAGTAATAAAATTGATTTCTTGTTTACAAAAACTATCATCTTATATAATATTTACTAATTAATAGGTAGCACTGTTTGATGTAGGATTGAAATCTAAAAAGTTTGGCAAATTTTGGCACATTTTGTTTAATCTGGAATGTATATATGTCACATTCTGTAAACATAAAATTGATAAATGCATATACTAAGTTACTAACTAGTATAAAAATAATATATTATTTACTAAAATTACTTTCTTATACTAAAGTTACTGTCTAAAATTAATAGGTCATTTATTGCGTCAAATAAGTCAAGTTCATGGCATCAACATCATACTCATGCAATGTGCGTTTTCTTATCTTCAGTTTCATTTTGTGAATTTGCTTTTGAATTGAAATATATTTCTGTTTTCATGTTTATTTTAGATGTCAAGCGAAGCTCAACCTATTGAGCTTGAGGTTCCGGTTGTGAGGGGAACAAGTTCCCAAGGCACAAATGACCCTCACACAACTAATTGTAAACTCAAAGCAAAAAAACAAACGCATTGGAAAAAAAGGGGCTGTTTATTGGGATGAATTTAGACAATTTCAAGAGAATGGGAACCCAAAAGCAGAGTATAACTACTGCAAAAAATAGTATTATTGTCACCCCGTAATTAATGGGACCTTCTCAGTTATAAATTATTGGCTTATATGTCCCCTTAATCTAAAGCACAAAGGTCCTTCTCAATCAATATTGAGTATGCAATGTGTTGAGAAAGAAAAGTCAACTCTCACTAGTTGGCAATTTAATCAAGAGTCCGTAAGGAAGGCCTTGTCTTATATGCTAATTGTCGATGAGCTTCCATTTCAGTTTATCGAGGGTGAGGGCTTCAAACGTTTCGTTTCTATTGCATGTTCGATGTTTAGTGTACCGTCGAGATGGACCGTTGCACGAGATTGCTACAATCTTTATGCTAGTGAGAGGAATAAGTTAAAGGCCTATTTTAGGGAGCCCAATCAAAGGGTTTGTCTTACGACAGGCACATGGACATCTATTCAAAAGATAAACTATATGTGTCTTACGGCACATTACATTAATGAAGATTGAAAATTACAGAAAAAAATTATCAACTTTTGTCCAATTTTAAGTCATAAAGGCGAGGCTATTGGAAGGAAAGTTGAGTCATGTTTGATTGAGTGGGGCATTGAGAAATTTTTTACAATCACCGTTGATAATGCTAGCTCTAATGACATTGCTATTGCTTATCTAAGCAAAAAGTTTGCACAACGGGAAAATAGTATTCTTCAATGCAAGTATTTACACATGTGTTGCATTGCACATATTATCAATCTTGTTGTAGTAGATGGGTTAAAAATGATGTCTTCTTCAGTTGCTCGTGTCCGGAGAGCTATTAGCTATGTGAGACAATCTCCTTCACGTTTTCAAAAGTTTAAAGATTATGCTCAAATTAAAAAAAAATAGAAAGCAAGAAATTATTGTGTCTAGATGTGAGCACCCGTTGGAATTCAACATATTTGATGTTGGATACGGCCAAAAGGTTTCAAAGTGCCTTTGAGAGATTTTAAGACGAAGATCTTTCATTCAATAGAGAACTTGAGGGTGAGAATTTATTTCCAACCGAAGAGGATTGGATGAATGTGAGAAGGTTGTGTACATTTTCAGAATATTTCTATGAGTTCACCTTACGTGTGTCGGGCTCTTTATATGTCACTTCAAACAAGTTTTTTGAAGAGATTGCATCTATTGATTTTCTCTTGAAGAATGCTAAGAGTAATGATGACTTCGAGTTGTCTATTATGGCGGATAAAATGAGAGAGAAATATGATAAATATTGGGGGAACGTCGAGAAGATGAATATGGTTGTCTTCATTGTGCCACTCTTTGATCCAAGGCAAAAGTTTGCATATTTGGAATTGTGGCTATATCAACTCTATGGCCAATCAAAGGGTGACACCATGCTAGAGAAGGTTAAAATGGTTGTTTATTCCATGTTTGAAGAATACAGAAAGTTGTATGCAGCTATAGTTTCTTCTACAACTAGTGAAATGACTGAATCTCCTACCATCGAAGATCGTTAAGTCTTTAACTTGAAAATTATGATGAAGGCTCAATATAAAAATTATAAAATGAAAACTGTTGGTTGTGATAATAAATCTGAGTTGGATCATTATCTTGTTAAGCCCACCGAAGCCGATGAAGATGATAATCCAAATTTTGATCTCTTGGCTTGGTGGAAAATCAACTCTCCTCGTTTTCCTGTTCTTTCAAGAATGGTTCGTAATGTCTTGGTTGTTCCAATATCTACGGTAGCTTCAGAGAGTGCATTTAGTACCGGTGGTCGGGTCCTTGATGCATTTAGGAGTTCTTTGACACCTAAGATTGTTCAGGGTCTTATTTGTTCTCAAGATTGGTTTAGGACTGGTTCGAATCGATCTATTGTTACTAATCTTGAAGAGAATTTAGAATCCCTGGATAAACTTGAAAGAGGTATCATTTTAGATAACAATTTATATCACATAATATTTTTTGTTTTTGTTTTTTACTTGTATTGATTGTTTGTTCCTGTAATTTTTTATACTTATGTAGATTTAAGCCAATTGACTACGATGGGTTCAACCTCAAGCGATGTTTGAAGAGTTAGTTTTTGGAATCTGGATTGTCTGGTTTGGATTATGTAATATTAAACACTGTCACTGCAATGTGCTGCCGATGTGCGCACTATAGTCTGTACTTAGCGATGTGCGCACAATACACTAAACAATGCACTACCTCATTTTGGATGTTTATAACTGCACATTATATGTAGCCAGGCCCCAGGTTATTACTGCACCTTATATGTAAATTGGTATATCACTGCACTTTATATGTAGCAGTTAGCCAATGTTATTTCTAAAATGTATTATTAATAGTTTTTGTGTATTACAGTTACTTTTTTTATTCCATTATAAGTTGCTAACAAGTATGCGAAAAAAATTGCAATGATGATATGGTATTAGTAAGTGGACTGATACTACAATGCGTCATTTTTTTATGCACAATTGCCTATCTGAGCCTTCAAAAACTTCAAACCATACTTTCTCTTGCTCCATCATGCAGATTTTGGATTTGACTATCTGGGTTCTGTTTAGGCTTGGAAAAAAAATTGAGTGTTTCGATTCTTAATAATCCACTATTCGGTTGTCGGTTTCGAGTTCGGTTATGGGTTGCAACTTGCAACTTGAATTCCTATGATAATTCAGGTATCTTTTTTTTGCTTTATAGCAATATAGTTTACTTGTTTTATTCCATTAGAACTTGCTAACGAATATGAAGAAAGTGGACAATGATGAGATGGCATGAAAAAATGGGCAGATACTATACTGCATCTATTGATGCACAAAATGTCTATCTGAGCCTTCAAAGACTTCAAACCATACATTTTCTTGCTCCATCATGCAGATGAAACGAAGTGTACATCTTCTAGCTAGCCATTCTTTAGCTATCCCAGAAAATCAACTAAAGAAAGCCAAGTTGGATGTACTTTGAAATATGCATTCTTGTTTCAAATTATATTTCCTTTCTAGAATTTCTTTACTTATGTTGTTGTTGTTCATTGTGATAAGATGCTGGAGAAGGATTGGTTAATTTGTTTGGCAAATAATGGTGCCCGTTCCCTGGAGCTAATTTCCTGGAGCTATAGAAAAATGAATATGAATTAAGTTGGTCCCTGTGTGTTCTACATACAGTTGTTGTAGTTGCTATTCATGTAACTTCTGTATTAGTATATTTTTTGTTTTACAAAACAAATTACTAACAAATCTAAAGAGAAGGGCAATGATGAGATGGCATTATTGAGTAGTGGATAGATACTACAATGCATCCATTGATGCAAAAATTGTCAATCTGAACCATCAAAGATTCTATGAAGATTCTATACTTCAAAAGCAATGTGATACTTCCTCAATTTTCTGTGGGGTCTTGCGGCAAGACTCTTTCTTGGGGATGGCTGAACACATAAAAAATTTCACATTTATTTACTTGCCCAATTTTGTATTTTTACTGCCAAATTTTCCAGTTGTACTCCGTCAACTTTTGTAATTTTGTAATTCTACTAGTATAAAATTTTGTATGTGCCGTTTATTGCCCAATTTTGTATTTTTTGTATGTACAGTTTACTGTCCAATTTCCTAGTATTGTCCAATTTTTGTTAAACATATGAAAGTTTTTGTATGTACAGTTTACTGTCCAAATTGTATGGCTGAACACATGAAAGTTTTTGTATGTACATTTTACTGTCTACTATGGT
This sequence comes from Iris macrosiphon, assembly GCA_036927795.1. Taxonomy (NCBI): domain Eukaryota; kingdom Viridiplantae; phylum Streptophyta; class Magnoliopsida; order Asparagales; family Iridaceae; genus Iris; species Iris macrosiphon. Next base: position 270,723,022 of record JAYESA010000004.1, on the reverse strand, counting down.
TCTTTCAAATTTTGTATTTTTGTTATTCCACTAGTTTAGTTGTTATCATTGAAATATTTGTTATTTTTTTTGGATATTCTACTACTGTGTCTTTATAAGTAATCCAACCTGTAGTTTTTGTATACGGTCTACTTACTAAAAATGCCTATTAAAAAAATCGGCCCACTAAATAACTGACCCATTAAAAAATTGGCCCAGTAAAAAAAATGGGCCCATTAACAAATACCGGCCCAACCGATATAAACCGAATAAACCAAAAAATTGAGAAAAGTAATTCGGTTCGGTTTATTTCGGTTATGTGTATTTTCGGTTCGGTTTCGGTTGGGTTAATACTTAATTCGGTTTCTTCGGTTTTACTAAATTCGGTTCGGTTATAACCGAAATAACCGAATACTCACCCCTAACCATGTGCCTTAGCCACACAGATCTCTTCTAACCGTTGAAGAGAAAAAATTGATGCCACTGTTGTAGTCGTCTGGTTGTCGCAGTGAATCGGTATCGTCGAATATGCGCACCAACCACTGGAAGATAATACATGAGCTCCCGAAGCCATCATGCTTCCTCTGCTGCAGCCGCCAGTGCATAGAACTCAGATTCCCTTAAGGAATGAGAGAACATTGTATGCTTCTTCGTCTTCCACGATATAGCATCTCCACCCTTTGAGAAGACATATCCTCTTGTGAACCTTTAGCTCTCTTCTTCTGAATACCAGTTTGCATAACAAAAGCCTTCCACTATAGTCGGATTACCGCTGTAGTTTAATGCATACTTCTGAGTCCTCTTGAGATATCATATTTCTCTTCTCATAGCTTTCCACTGCTCAACACCTGGATTGCTTGTAAATCGACTCAGCATCCCGACGGCGAAAGCTATGTTAGGCCTTGTGGCAGTTGTTGCATATACCAAACTTCCAATGATGCTTGAATACTCCAGATGCCTGACACTTTCCCTAGGATTTGGCTTCAGCTTCTTGTCACACCTGTACGGAGTATCGATCCCTAGAAGATCCTGATATCTATAGCGTGTGAGCATCTTCTCAATATAATGAGACTGTGACAGCGCCACTCCAGTGTCCGTCCGGATGACCTTGATCCCCAGGATCACATTAGCTCCTCTCAAGTCCTTCATACTGAACTTGGATGAGAGAAACTTTTTTGTCTCAATGACACGTGCTTGATCCGTGCCTAGAATCAGCATGTCGTCCACGTATAGACAAACAATAATTCCTCTCTCATCAGTAAACTTTGTGTAAACACACTTGTCCGTGTCACTGACCTGTAGCTGTTTGATCTTATAACTTTATCAAACTTCTTATGCCACATCTTGGGAGCTTGCTTCAGACCGTATAACGATTTTACCAACTTGCAGACTTTGTCTTCAAGGCCCTTGACGATGAATCCTTCTGGTTGTTGCATGTAAATCTCTTCGGTCAATTCACCATTCAAGAATGTTATTTTCATATATACTGATGTATAACTAGCTTATGGATTACACTTATTGCAATCAACATCCTGATGGTCGTCAACCGCGCTACTGGAGTATATGTGTCGAAGTAGTCGCTCTTATGCTTCTGAGAAAATCCTTTGGCTACCAGTCTTGCCTTGAACTTGTCAACAGTTCCATCGGGCTTCATCTTCTTCTTGAAGATTCGATTGGTTTAGCTCCTTTAGGCAGATCGACCAACACCCAAGTGTTGTTGGAGGTTATTGAGTCATACTCATTATTTATAGCCTCCCTCCAGAAGACATCATCTCTGGTCTTCATCGCCTTATCATAGGAAATACGGTCTGCTTTCACATGATAGGTGCCAAAGTCATATTCAAAGTCCTTTTGTCTCCTCACTCGCTTAGACACCGGTTGCGAGCTCTGGTTCGAACGTTGCCTCTGGAATGACAACTTCTGCTTAGACTACATCTTTATTTGAAACGTTAGCCTCCTGTGCACTCACATTATTCTCCGGAATGTACGCAAAAATAATGTTCTTGTGCCTTGCAAATTTATCTTCAAAGAATTTTGCGTCGCAAGATTTCGATGATATAATTAGACTTAATATCAAGAAACCTCTGAGTATTACTCTTCTCGGCATATCCCAGGAAGATTGTCTTCGTAGTCCTCGTTCCTAGCTTCTGAATCTTCAAGTCTGAAAGCTTCACATACGCCAAAAACTCCCACACTTGAATGACATTCAAGTTGGGTCTGACTTTGAACCAGAGTTCATGAGGGTGACATCGGATGTTGCATACTGCACTCTGTTCAGGATGAACATAGCCGTCAGCACAGCTTCTCCCCAGAAGCAGTTTGGAAGACCCACAGTTAACAGTATTGACTTCATCATCTCTGTCAATATTTTGTTCTTCCGTTCAGCTACTCCATTTGATTGAGGAGAATTCGGAGCAGTCGCCTCATTGACAATTCCATGTTCTTTGCAGAATAATGTGAATTCAATGGACCTAAACTCTCCGTATCGATCACTTCTGAGTATCTTGAGTTGTTACCCTGTTCGACGTTCATCCTCAGCCCTGAACTCCTTGAACTTCTCGAATGCTTCATCTTTTATCTTGAGTAGATAGACGAGCACGTACTTCGAGTATTCGTCGATGAAGGTAATAGAATACTTTATCATGGTCTTTGTGGAGAACTGTTTGAAGTCACAGATATCTGAGTATACCAACTCCAGAAAATATGTACTTCGATTTACCTGTTTGAACGGTTTTCTTGTAATCTTTGTCTGCGCACAGAGCTCACACTTCTCCACCTTCTTACCCCCACATTTGGAGATAAGCCATAGACTAGACATCTTGCGGTACAGAGTACATGTCCTAGTCTTGGTGTCCCACAACTCTTTTAATGAGACTCTACTCACAAGCAGAAGCTCGAATATCCATATGATGCTGAAGCCTTGTTTCAAAGTATGTCTCCTGCCAAGATATCACCATCTCGCAACCATGGATGTTCACCCTCAAGTCTGCAATAGACTTCCTGAGATCAGTTTTTTGGTAATCACTGGTACTTTGCTACACGTACTTCTTTGATTGTAACTTTTCGAAGTCCAGAACCATTGTCTCAATCCCCATATCCTCTGCTTGATCCTTGTTCGCTATCGAGATCTTCGACCTTCTTCGGTGATAGGCTTGACCTCAGTGAACTGCTATTCCTAGAGCTCCCGTGGCTAGATGCAATAGTATCCATTCACTAGTCAGCAACCACACCAGATAACTTAACATGCACAATCATAGCAACCAAGTTAAGTAATCAAAGTAACCAAGTTAAGCTTTTACCTTACTATTTTGGTTTGAAATTGGATCTGCATTCCTCATTCTCATGGTCCTTCATGCTTGTAGAGACATGCGCCAAGGTGCTCATAGCCCTATGCGCATAACTTGGTCGCGCATAGACCTTGCTTAGAGCTAGCCACATAGACACTTCCATGTGCCAAGTCGTGCCATGCACTGAAAGAACCTCATGAGCAGTGACTACACTGCACCGATCTGGCCATGCGCAGTGAGTGCCCTGCGTCGAAACTGCTTATGTGTCAAGTTCTACTATGTTCTAATTGTTGCCATGCGTAGATGCATAGTGCAAGTATCTCTTCGACAACCACAATAGACTTCTCCATGCGGATACTAGCTTCAGATATCTCCATACGCCAACTTGCATCAGATGTTGACTTCCTTTCTTTTGGAATGTGCGTCTCCAGCGATGCCAGATCAAGATCACTTCCATCCGCAGGAATGGTAGATCCTGGATCTCTATACCTACGTCCAACATTTGACAGTGTAAACCCCCACGATTTATTCTATAGATAGTCAGGTTTGGATTTGGAAAATTTTAGATTTTTCAGAAGATGATGAGGTTTAGAGTAGAGTTGAGTTTGTCTGTGATTTTATTTTATTTAATTAAAACCCTTGGCGCGCCCTATCATAGTTTAAATATTCGGAGCCAGTATCAACCCATAAATTCCATCGGACTTTTGTACTTCTGACTTGACTCGCAATTTAGGCACTGGACTTTTTCGTCACTCAAAATCATATTTTTGTTGTGCTCTAAATTAATTGCATAATTTTCCGTAACCGTAATCCATATTTAATTCCGTGTCGGACACCTGTGTCGTTACCCTCAATTTTGAAATACCAACTTAACCCGTTGAGCCGGACCAACTAAAGGGTCCAAGACTGACTCCAAGCCCCCACCATTTTTGGCCTTTGTGTCATTTTCGAATTTTGACCCCAAGTGCCCCCATTTAATTTAAAATTGCGGGACACTTTATTTCTATTTAAATCGAGGATACCCATTTTCCCTAATCCTATTTTAATCCTTAATTAATCCCAATGCCCATTTAATTAAACCCGTGCCTCACGCACAACACCCTCTCACCATGAAAATTACTAAACATAATTTTCTCCACTATTTTTGCGTCATTTTATGTGTTCGTACAATTTCCCGAATTTAAGGGGCTAAGTTGCAATTAATGAATTTATGTGTCATCACCCTATTGGCCATGACCAAATGGAGAGCTCACCATAATGTTGACCGTAGTCAAGTTTTCCCTCCCCCTTCCTTGTATGAAGAAACCTAGTTTTCATATTAAATCTTGGCCCTCCATTTTGAATGGGCTAATCTCCACCACACATCCAATACACCCCTCCCTATAAAGCCATCACATCACCCTCACACAACCCCCAAGGCCGGCCCTAATCCCTAGGTATGGAAACCCCCCCCTCTCTCTCTCTCTCTCTCTCTCTCTCTCTCCTCCTTCCTCCATCTCTCTCCATACAAATTCTTCTCCTTCTCCATAATATTTCCTCCTTCTTCTTCCTGGAGACCCGACCGGCCGGCCAACTGACTCGGCTCCGGCCAGTCGAGCACCCCGGCGACTCCGGCACTGTGCATTGCGGCTGACCCCCCCGCCCGACTGTGCAGTGCATCCCCCGTGGCTGTGCGTTTCTTCCCCCGGCTGAGCAGCTCCGGTCCCCGCACTGTGCATCCACCTCCCCGCAGCGGCTGACTTCACTGACCCCGCTGTGAACTTCGGCCCGCGGTGCAGCTGCCACTCCGACACTATGCAGCGAACCCCCCGCCCGACTGACAGTGCATCCCGACGCCGGCAGTGCACGTTCCCCCGCAGCGTCCGGCGGTGCAGCACCCTGTCCGACCTCCCTGTACGATCTCCTCCCTCTTCCGGCCATCTCCCCTCTTCCGGCCATCTATTATCACCACCACCACCAGCTTCCACCTTCACCATCACCATTACACTTCCACAGCCATCACCTCCAGGCGACTGGCCGGATATGGCCAGCCGCTGCTATTGTCAAGCAACCGGGCCTCCCCCGCGGCGGCTCCGACGATTCCAGTCCGGCTGCAGTTCTCCCCCCCCCCCGACTCCACTGTGCACCGTTCCTAACTCCGGCGACACTGTGCAGCACCCTGACTCCACTGTGCAGCACCCTGACTCCACGGTGCGGTTGTTCCCCCGTCCGGCAGCCACCTCCACTGTATTCTTCTCCGACGAGATCCTCCCGCACCTCCGTTCGTCTCCACTGCATCATCTCCGGCGGCCAGCAGCTATTTCCGCCACCCTCCACCATCTTCATCATCTTCACCAATCTCACCATCATCAACATCATCACCACCACGTTCACCTGACTCCGGCCATCCACGGTTCTCCGGCCAGCAGCCCCCACGCCAAGGTGAAATACCTCCCTTCCCCTCCCTATGTTGATATATATATATATATATATATATATATATATATATATATATATATATATATATATATATATATATATATATATATATGTTTTGTGTAAGTGTAGTGTAGTACTTTTGATCTTTGTATTTAAGGAGGGTGACTAGGGTTAGTGTTGAGATTAGGTTTTGTGTTGAGTTTTGAGTTTAAAATACTACGTGAGATCTTGGGGTTTATTACGTGTTACAATATACAATTCATGGATGTAAAGGATGTAGATTAAGTTAGGGTTATGAATGCTGGGTAAGGGATTTTAGGTTTCTTTTATTTAATGTATACATATTGGTTATTGACGACTAGCAGTTTTAAATGGTTGTGAAAAGGATATTTCGATACTAAAAACAGGGAATATACTGAGGTGCAGATTTAATTGTCGTAGTATACCGTTGTGATATCAAGCATTGGTTAATATTGGGAGCTAATATTTAATGATGAATATATTGGAGGAGTAGCTACTGACGGTGTTTATAATCGAGGGTTTAAGTAATTAATAATAACCAGTTACTCGAGGATAATTATTTTATTTAAGGATAATGTGTAATGAACATGGAAATGGCTGTGAAGACTAGAGTAGAATTTGAGAATTTGATCCTGGCTTGAACTACTGAACTTTGTGATGAACATAGTGAGATTGAGGTTTGGATTGATGATATCGTACAAATATTTAATTTGATTAGATGTAACTTGCTCCGAGTCAACTTTGGTCAACCCTCTAGCGTCATGCCCCTGTGAGTCGTAGCTGAGACTGAGTTTAGGTGTAGATGTATGTCGCATCTCTATCTGTCGTGGAACAGATTATTGATTATTGGTTGTATCTCCTCTCTAGGTACTGCGGGACCTGAGGACTTGGACGCGGTACCAGATCCCCGTCATCAGCAGCCGCACGCAGGCAAGTGTACCTTGCCTTCCTGTATTTCAGTTTACAGATATTTATTGTTTCGTTGTGTACATTGTGCACGTATTTATGTTGACGTTCGATACCTCGCGTCCGGATCACAACCGGGTGCTGACGTTCGTCGTAACGTCTTAGAATAATTGTCAGATGCTTTGTAGTACCTCGATGCACGTACCTGAGTACATCGACACCCCAGGACACACTCATACACTATGATCGTGTCAGATTCCTGTATCCTGATACTGACATCATGACCAGAGACTGGGACGACCTTAGGGTCGCGTCTGTTGAGTTACTTTCGTGAGTCGAGACTGTTAGATAGAGGTTCAGGTTCAGCGCACCATCGTTGACCGCTTGGGAAGGGAAAGACAGTTACTAGACGTTTGGGCTCCTATGCACGCGCTTATATATGTATATGTAGTGATCCTGTATTCTAGAGTAGTGTATCACCCGTGTGTCTCTGTGCTCGGAGCTACGGTACGCCCTGTGTGTCTCTGTATTCGGAGCTACGGTTTTATTTGGACAGCCCACGCGTCGAACATTGTCTTTAAACTGTGTCACACTTGTTTGGTTATGATAGAGTACCCTGTCGTGCACTTTTACTTTCTGTTTACTTGGCATGTTGCATTTTTGTACCTTGTTACGTCCCTCTGAGGACCTGGTTCCCTGCCAGTTTTGCAGCATTGATGATTACGGAGCATTTGGAGTTGCTGTTGGAGTTGAAAGTCTCGCGGGCATGGTACCAGATACTCATATCATATCTACCGGCATTATGGTTATTTTACATTGATTATTCATCTGCTGTTGTAGCCTAGTTTTTATAGACTCATACTTATTCTCGAGTCTATTCGAGTTAGTGTGTTATTGGGCAGCCGACTCTAGCACATATAGCTCTTTCTTGTATACTTCTGTACTTTGTGGATTGAGACATAGAGGTTTACATTATGGGATATCTAGTTAGTGCCCTTTATATTTTACAGCTTATACGTATTCAAGTCAGACCAGAGTCTGGTCGAATGCGTAGCTGGCGTGTCACGGATTCCTGGTCCTATGTATTTTGGGACTGGGGCGTGACAGACAGAGGACTCCTTCCTCATCCAAATGATCGAAGTGTAGTTCGTCAATCTTCTCAAGTTTGTAAAAACTTGTGTCGAGAAGACTTGCACGGTCGTTCTCCATCTTACTTGGATCTTACTTTGAGTTTGTTATTCCCTGAGACAGATCTTCAGATGGATTGAACAGATGACAGAAACAAAACTCTGAACAAGCTTGTTAGGAAGGTTGCAACAAAACTTTGAACGAGCTTGTTAGGATGGTACAAGATCTTTCTGAACGGAGATCTAAACTCAAGACGAGTGTCAACTCCAGAAACCAACTGGCAGAATAAAAATGTTGTTCTTCCTTGCAAACACAGTTGCAATTGAGATAGAACAAAAACGAAAACAAATGAAAACAACCTTCGTTCTTCCTTGCAAAACGCAGTTGCAATCAGACAGAACGAACAAAGAAGAAAAAGGAGAAGAAGACAGAATAAAATTATTCTTATTGAGGCGGTGAAGACCACCGTTGCTCAAAGCAAGATTTGTCCTCTATCGACGATCTGCTCCCAGGAGCCAGCAAGTTCACAAGAGAACTTCTGGAACGCTCGTAGTCACCTCTTTGTGTGACTCGAACGGACTCATTTGGACCATCTTTCCCAAATTTTGGTGTCTCAAAATGAGGCTAGAGGGCTCTTTATATAGGGAAGGATTGAAGCTCATCCTCCTCTTCTTTCCGATGTGGGACTAAAAAACCAATACACAAAATTGATATCTCACAATCGCAGTCCAACGCATAGCCCGCTCAGTGCCCGTTCAGCACCCGTTCAGCGCCCGTTCATGCAACACACGCATAAAACGAGCGATGCTGACTTGTTAAGTGCAAAGTGCGCCAATAAAGCGTCATTTTGCGCCTTTGGACCCGAGTCCGAGTCCGAGTCGCCAAGGGCTTAGCTCCTATGGAATAATATTCAAGAGCATGACAAAAGCTTAAAAGCTTTCATTAAAGAGTTAATCATTTTTCTTCCTAATAAAATACCTCCATATGGCACCGATGTGCCCCACCACACCGCATGTGCACACCTCCTCACATACAAAATATTATATTGAGATACCCACTTGGTGGTGTAGTCAATGTGGGACTATCTTTACTAGTTCAAAGGCTAAAACACCAACATTTATAACCACACATTTAAAAAAAGATGTGATTTAGATTGTCTGGTACAATATTAATGCAATATCTCGCCATATATATATATATATATATATATATATATATATATATATATATATATAGTTTTTCCAATTTACCATCATTTATTTGTAAATCTTGTACTACTTTCAGCCACATATATAAACCAGTCTTACACGTCTCTTATCCCAAATGAAAGAGCATCTACAACTACAACCCACTCTTTTAATTCAGGCCTGTAATATTCCAGTGGCCTCAAGTATATACAAAATCTTCACTTATTATTAGTGATACAGAAGCAAGCAAGCAAAAGCGCACAAACACACACACGCGCGCGCACACACACACACACAGAGAGAGAGAGAGAGAGAGAGAGAGAGAGAGAGAGAGAGAGGTGCAGTTCCAAGTAAAAATGAGGACCACCTTCCTCCCTAGCTGCTCTGTTTCCCTCAGGTCTCTCCATGGGAAGGCTGCTGTTGGTGTTGGAGGTGGTAGGAGCAGAAGGGACATCAGCTTCTGCTTCTTCTCACAAGAAGCAGCAAGAGGGTCTGGTTATGATGAGGAGAAGGAGGGGAGGAGCCCTGTTGGGAGGAGGTCTGCATTGGTGGCTTCTGGGTTGTGTTTGGTTCCTGGTTTGGTACTGCTGGGATTTCCAAGACATGGACTGGCAGTGGTGAAGCAGGGGCTCTTGGCTGGGAGGATCCCTGGCTTGTCTGACCCAGATGATAAGGGTAAGTCCCTCCTATGTTAGGATGCTTTTTCTTTTTCCTTTTCTCAGAAAAATGATGCAATCAAGTAGATCCCAATCAAATTTATTGCTTATAATGTTACTTGGAAGCTTGTCTCAACAAAAATAATGTTATTAGGAAATACTAGAAAAGGTTGAGTGATATTAGTATCATTGAATTAGAATTCTCTCTTTATATATAAACTAGTCACCTGCATGTACCAAAAAGAAAAAGAAAAATCTATAATATTATTGAAAAATTAGATAGAAATTTAAATTATATTAGAATATTTTAAATATGATTTGAATATATTTTAATTAGGATTTTTTTTTATAAATATGTTTTTAGAATTTTGGTTATTTGTTTAGTTAGATAATACCATGTAGTTATTTTAAATATAATTTAAGTGTTGAATATATTTTTGGATTTGTTATATGTTTAGGTAGGTAGAAGGATTTTAGGTTTTTAAATTTTTTCCCAACTACATGAGAAGATAACATATGCGTAGTTAAAAGGATTTTTTTTATTAATTTTTTATACTAATAATTGAGGATATATATACGACTTAGACGTCTCATTTTTTTTTAGCCGCTTCTAAGCTGCATTATATGGTAGAGATATGGAGGTAACCCGGGTAAGGATACACGTACATCATGAAACTCGAAGACCCCTACATAAGCGAGAGCCTCTAGAACTGGGAAGTCCCTTTTATCTTCACTTCCACAACTAGTAAATGGCCTCCTCTTGAATCAACTAGACCCCTACATAAGAGAGAGCCTCTAGAACTGGGAAGCCCCTTTTATCTTCACTTCCAGAACAAGTAAGGGGCCTCCTCTCTAATCAAGATATCCAGGGGTCACATTGTTGGGTTGTATCCTCGCATTCAGTTGAGTCCTCAAAGTTCTCAAGTTTAGTGACGATAGAAAAAGGGTGTTGTATATGAAGTTTAGATATAGATATATGGGATTGCTCCTAAACTTAATAAAAGGGTTCCCTTTTAATTCATATGCATCAAACAAATATCATACCTCATGGATTAACTCTGGTTTGGATCTCACTCTGTTCCCAACGTATAATTGTGTTCCCAACAAATATGCTCCTTCTTGGCTTTCGGGCCAAAGTAGATTATAAAGAAAGGGATAGGTGATGCAACTGCTTTGTCCTACTTTTTTTTTTTTAGAAAAAGGATGGGATCAAAAAAATCACAGCCTAAGTTAAGCACTGTTGAAGATAGTACAAAGCCATATTTCATACAAATGAACAAGTGTATGAAGAAGTTCCCTGAGATTTTGAGAAATAGTCAGTATGACTGCTGAAGTATCTTACTTGTGCTAAGGCCATTTTTAGATCAAGACCTAGCAATTTGTTTAGACAACCTACTTGAGGCAACCACTTTTCAGGTAAAAACGTATCTTAACCATCTCCATCACATGTGCCGAGGAAGTATCATGCCGTATACATGTCACGTAAGGAGAGACACCCATGCACCTTAGGTCAGTAGCGGAGATAGAAAATGTAGTGGGTGGAAGAAAACTTAAAAAAGACAAATGATTAGACAATAATAGTCTTAATATAATCTTTTCTAGTACCCAGCTAATCAAAATATTCGAATGTATACATACCAAGATGTAGACGATTAAATTACAATTGTTCCCTGCGAGTTCTCAATCGTCTCACAATGACTTCATTATCAATGCCATCAAATATTTCTTTTTCAATGTATACAACTAAATTGTCATTCGTCCATTTGTCTCCCAAGTGAATGACCCTTAATAAGGAAAGAAACTGCTCAGACAGGTTGGAGGACATACCGGAGACCAGATGAGAAATCTGGAGGGCATGGAGTGGGTTGGAGCCCCATAATCCCATACACCTTCAAAGTTCCAGGGGGCTGGGAGGAGGTACATTTTTCGTTCCAATCTTTATCAGTTCCACATATAGTTTGTACGTTGGATGAATTATTCAATATAAAACTACTGATATTAGAATTTTGTTCATGCACATCAAACATAAATTCTCAAGACCAGCTAGCAAACCTGTTGCGCTGACTATATATGGATATCTTCTTGTGCCTTAGGTTCCTGTATCTATAGCTGACCTTGGTGGCACAGAGATCGATTTGAGATTTGCGAATCCTCAAGAAGGGCGCTTATTTGTAATCGTGGCTCCTGTTCTCAGATTTTCAGGTAAAGAACCTCAAAACTTTTCATGCTTTCCAGAATTTTCATCGAGAGGAGTTTATACGGATTTAGAATCAATTCTCAGAAAGTTAATTGGCCCTTTTTCAATAAGGTAACTCATTTTCCCTTCAGGTCATGATTACATACATAGCCCCGGATTTCCCATCCTTTAAGATGTTTTTGTGTTCGTTTGAATGTTTGTTTTGGTCATTACAATTTTCAAGGGTTAAAAGGACACCCTTACCCTGGGTCATTATTTTTTGTTCGATGTATACAGTATTTATTGGGTAAACACTTTTGGTCATTACAGTTTTCTCTAGTTATTTTCATAATTAATTAATAAGTTCATAGATTAAGTCTTCCATTTTTTATTTCTCTAGCAAATGTGTTTATTTCTTTTTTTTATAAATTTTGACCAGTACACAAAGGGAGGGAGGGAGGGAGGGACAATGAGCAAATGCCAGGTTTCCTGTAGTAAGATCAGGTCAGGTTTATCAGGGAGACTCTTTCCAGGACTTCTGCTTGGCGGAAGTCTTGAGAAAGAGATGGGACCTTGCTCATCTGAGGTGCAGATGCCAAGGAATAACAACTTTCATAAGGGATTGCAACTTCTTCTTCAAGCTGGAAGAGGAGGGGGGGTGGTGCAAATTTTAGTCTGGGGGATGTAGTGGTGCGGGTTGTGGGAGGAGGAAAGATGTAAGGTTGTCAGTAATAATGACCCCACGTGACTGGGTCAAAGAGGCGCGCACTCCATGGAGGCGGAGGCAACCGATCGAAGAGCTGTAACTATGAGCCTTGGGTTTCATGCCATCTAGCAATCCTTAAAAATCTGGCCAGACCAGACCAGACCGAGCTCGCACCCGAACCGGACCAAGCCCAGTCTAGCCCGGGCCGACTCAAATTGGGTTTTGGGCTGGGCTGGGTTTGGGGTTTGAACTTTGAGCTCAACCTGGGCTGGCGTAGCCCAGACCCGATCAATTTCGTGTCGGGGTCGGCCAGGCCATGCCCATATCACACCTTGATGTGCAGATAAAGTCCTCCTACACCCAAATGTAGTAAGCACGACATTATGCAAATTGGTATTCTCCGAAACACGTTGTGTTGGATGTTGTGAGACACGAAAGTTCACACACAAATAACTTTACGACGACGAGAATAAGAAGATACTAATAAACTGAACGATAGCAACTAGGAACAAATTTGCAAACACGTAATATTAATGTGGTTCGTTCAAGCTCAACCTACTACACGGGTCAAGGGAAGAAATGACTTATGAGAGAAAACCTTACAAGGATTACATACACAATACCATAATACGAAATCCTCCTTTACGAGATCTCCAATGAGCTCTCCTTCTCTTTCTAGATTTCCTTAATGGCTTCTAAGAACTCTCTCTTACCAAAGCCTCCTTAAACTTCAAGCCCACCAAAGCTAGGGCATGAAAAAACCTTAAATATGATCTCCTTCCAATTCCTAAGTCAGGAGCAATCTAAACCGTCCAAACAAGCATCCTTAGATCTGATCACATAAAAGATTGAACCAGCCCTGAGACATCGGTATATAGCCGGTGTGCTATCGAAAGATAGTGTGGATACAAAATTGAGCCCAGAAACTTGCTAGAATGTTTTGTGCAGTAACCGATAAGCCTGTGGTGCTCGGCCTATGTACCGTCCTTACACCAAAATGACTCTTCCAAGCCATGTATCGATGATTTGACTCCTTTTGAACTTGTATGATCATCGAACAACGCTCGTCGCACAACACAAGCCATTTATACAACATTTGGACACACCAAACACAACATGAATACTCCAAAATATACTAGGACACGTCAAAATCAAGGATGTAGTGTCGTATTCGTGTGTCGCAACATAAATCCCCATGCATCATTGGTTCAAACTCGGGCGACAAGTAATGCCTTGCTCATCTCAGCCACATCTGCCCACATCCTTTAGGTGACATTCACATATCTACACACTTGATTAAGATCACCAAAGGCTCTGATCCAAACTAGGCTCTGATCCAAACTTTTTATAAAATCCATGAGTTCATAGGAATATTTGGACAACTACCAGCTGCACTGGAGCGAGCAACAATGTTGTTTATTGGATATTGCTAATAGTTCTTTTCCTTTTTCCCACTCTTTTTCCATTTTGAAATTCACTGGTAAATCTAAATCTTGTCAAATTTTTGCACTTACAGATGTAATCGGGGATAATGCCAAAATTGAACAGATTGGAACACCTGAAAAGGTGATAAATGCTTTCGGTCCAGAAGTTACTGGGGAAAATGTTGAAGGCAAGGTGTTACGTACCCAAGTTGCTGATTTCCTGGGAAGAAAATATTACCAATATGAATTAGAACCACCTCATGTGCTCATCACGGCTACAGCAGCTGGGAATCGACTCTACTTGCTCGGAGTAACTGCAAATGGTACGAAACTTACCATTGAAATTATGGTCCTATTCAATTGAAACTATATATACCTCATTCTTTTCACCAGGCTCAGTTTCTTTTGCAGGTTTGCAGTGGAAGAGACATTATAAAGATTTGAAACAGATTGCGGAAACCTTCCGCGTTGTTTAATAGGGTTCTTGTGGTGAACTATCCTTTTTCGAAAGTCTTTAGATGGTCTAGTTTTGTATGAGAAATATGCAGTGGCAATAGTTGTGTTACAATATTAGTGTTGGCTACTACTCATATAGCCTCCTCTCTAAGTTGTACTTCATTTGCCATCATTTTTAATAAATTTAAAATCCAATTATCTCCTTGGTTCTTGATTGACAAGGTCGCCAATGACAGGGCTTTCCTAAGTCATTGCTACTTCATGTGATTGGAAAAATGGTGGCATAACTGAACTACCGAAGATTATTCATTCCATTTATAAATGGAGGGAGTTGGGAGACAATGGATCCAAAAGACATGCAATGTAGCATACATAAAGTTCCGAAAAAAAAATTAGTCGCAGAGACACGCGGAGTTGAGGCCTTAGGGAATGTAGATAAGGAATTTGGATATCAGTTTGTGATGTTTCACAAATATTAGAAGAGCCACGCGAGAGCTTCGCTAGAAAGCTTATATGTTATTACTTTTGCTTTTGCATCGACACAAATATGGCAAAGGCATGATACAAACACAGATACTGCAAGAAACACAAGAATAACACAAAAACATTCCAAACACCCCAAGGTGGAATTAAAAGTCTGTAGTCTACAGTTGTGTTCAGTGAATACGAATATGACACGACTCAATATGGACGCAGGATGGATTTTTAGCGTGTCTGTGCCATGTGCCTTCCTAGGCCTGTAGTGATTAGTATCTTATTGTTTGGTCATTACAATCCGACCAATTCAAACTAAGGAATAACTCAGTCCTTGAATGAATTTCATCAGATTTAAACATTATGAAGATGATGATGTACTTTTTAACCAACGCGCTCGGGCATAAACCAATTAGTACCCCCATGTACACACTTAAAAAGAACAGCTAAAGTGATTATAAATGCAAAGAATTTTGATATTGTTACTTGACAATCAAACCTATATATAGGTTTAACAACTTAAAATAAACAAGGAAACAAACAAAATTGATGCCAAGCTCCACATGTAGTTAACAGTATGACACTGCGAGCAGAAGACTGGCAAGAATAGCTGTAAGGTTGGCTGCCATAGCATCTCATCTTTTCACCAGCTTCTACGCTCATATATTGTTCTTCTTTCATGCAGTGTAGCATCTCAGGACATCAAGCAACATCTTCTGGCTTCAACCAAAGTGATGCAAGAAGAACCTAGTTATGCATATCCTGTTACTGGCGTTTGCCATGGCCTTTGGAGCGGCAGATACATTCGGGATATGGGTTCTCGTAGAACGATTCTTCAGTCCTCAGCCGATCCCGGCCTCTCAACCCAGGCAATGAACCGTATCTTTTCCTAGGAGCTCCTTGTCTGTAAATTTCAAGAAAGAATGGTATACTTGCTCGTTACGATGAATTACAAGGCAATTCACTATATTTCAACATTGTTGGCAATAGATGTAGAGCATCATATCAAATGCAGGAAGTAACAGTACCTAGATTTATGCATTTGAGTAACAAGTGAGGATAACATTGGCCCTTCATGCAAATCCCCCTTGTCTATCTTATCAAAAAGTAGTACCAATCCTTTCCTGCAAAGAAGATGATTGGAAGAATACTTTATAAGAAACTTGATTGTACATTTCATAATTCGTCAAAGAGCATTTGCATCAGAAACAAACACCATATATCTATCATTCAGCCATGACATGGTCAACTTTCAATAGTTCATAGGTTTTGTGATATCGGAGGAACATGCTATTCAGAAGGATCATGGAAGCTCGTAGACATCTGGGTCGGAGTAGACAACATATGAAGGTTGGCGTCCAGCCTTCAAGCACTACAAAAGACTAACACAGAACAAACGCCGAATGATGGAGACAGAAGCAGCAGCAGACTTTACTGCCTTCTCTACGTTAGCCAGCCCACATGTCGACCAACCAGTGACTGGAACCTCAAGGTGTGTAATGGGCCGGACCGGCCCGAGGCCCGGTTTGATCGGTTTTGACCGAGTTTGGGCCGGTTCGGGTTCAAACCCAGGCGTGGACTGGTCCGGGCCAGCCCGGCCCATAGCGCTGAAGGCCGACCCAGCCCGGACCCATAACCCGGTGGCTGGTGGTCCGGGTCGACCGGGCTGGGTCCGGATTGTGCCGGACCGGCCCCATTTTTTTATTTTTTTATATATTATATATAATACAAGTTATATAATATATTATGTATATAATAAATAGAAAATTATAAGTTATCTGTTAGCAAAAAAATTTATAATTCTCGCCAATTGACTAGTGTAATAGTCATTTCTATGTAGCAAATGACCGGGACTAAATGAAAAAATTGGAACTAGCAAATGTTCTCATTTCGATGTAGCACATGTTTGAAAGATTTCATATGTAAAGAGAACTTTTAGTCCCACATCGGCTGCACATATGGATGAAAGGAGATATGCTCTTTAAATAGAGATCCATAGGTGATTTCTTTTTCACAAATGACTACTACCCTAGACAGTTGGCTTTATAAAAAAAAAGTATTGTGCAACCCGGTCATAAAAAAATTTATTGTAAAAAAAAATTATAATTTTTTAAAAATTATATATATATATATATATAAAGTAAACAAAATAAACCGGCCCGGACTTACAGGCCGATTTTGTCGACCCAGTCCGGACCCGCGTTGTGGGTGGGCCAAGCCGGTCCGGGTCGTTGACCGGGTCCGGACCGGGTCCGGACCGGCCCAGACCGGCGTTGACCGGGCCGGATTTCGGGCCGCCCGGGCCATTATACATCTTGACCGGAACCAGCCCAAGCCTTGACGGATATGTAAATCACCCCCTTGTTAGTCACCTGAGCGGTCCACTGGTGCAGCGACCACCATTTCACAGACCCAGTTTGTTTTTTTTTCTTTTTTGCATGGGTTTTACCTAAATCCTATGCTGAAGGTTCCTTTGTATTAATATAAGGGTTGTAAAGGGTTTAGCAATCCTTTCCCTATAGTTGGCCACCTTATTAGGGTGGACTCCATTGTAAAATCAATCTGGTAATTTTTATCTTCTTTAATAGAGAGAAGCAAAAAAAGAGAGGAGGTTCTTTCTCTACCACATACTGTTTTCTACCAAACACAATCTCACAAACGCCTGCCAAGACCTCAGTCTATTGATTTAGGGTATTCTCCCTCTTCAATAAATCAGAATCATTTCTGGCAGGCCACTAACTACGAGCAGTATCACAAGGGTTATAAACTTATAATATCTTGAAGACTTCGTTTTTTCTTCTTATTTTTGCTTGTATGATTGAGAGATCAGGACAAATGCAAGAGGGGATAAGTAAATAAGGGTTTCTTTAAGAGAAGCAAGAAAAGAGGAGGTTCTTTCTCTACCATATCTTGTGTTCTAACTTTTAAGAAACACAAAATCTCACAAACCCCTCCCAAGACCTCCGTCTACTGATTTGGGTTATTCTCCCTCTTCCATAAATCCACTAACAACAAGTAGTAGTATCACAAGGGTTATAATATCACGAAGACTCCGTTTCTTCTTCTTATTTTTGCTTGTATGATTGAGAGATCAGGAAAATGCAAGAGGAGATGAGCACATATGGGTTTCTTTATGGAACAACAAGAGACTCCAACAAACAAAATATAAGAGATCACATCAAGTACAAATAAGAGATTAGAACCTCACACCACGATACTATAGTACAGGTTTATCTTAAGTTGCCTAATGCACACGACAAATTTTAATCTTGAGGCCCCGTCTAGGCCTTTTGGGGCTTTGCAGCCTTGCTGCCTCCTACCACCTAAACAAGCTTGTTTTCCAGTATTTTATTTCATGTCAAAAATGACACTGTTAGGACAATCATTTTGGAGTACCAGTCCTTCCTAGGGGCACAAAATGGTTGAAAATAAAAGCTATAAATAGTCATAAAAATATCATATACAAATATCGTTTTTTACCGCCCTAATTTATTCTCATTAGCAGTTATGTTTTGACCACAATCACCTAGGCTGAAGTAATTTGATTGAGAAACTACAAGAGATCTTCAGGTGCACAAGTAAAAGCTAATCTCATGATGACACTTATTAATAAACTTCTCAAGACATTTAAAGTGGAAGAGACTCTCATGGGATGTTCAGTTGTCCGTAAATGAAAACCCCACGCAACATTTGTTGCACGTAGTATTTATTGTTGTAAGTGGTGCGGCAAATGCACTGCTTGGTTTCATGTAAATGGTGTTGTAGTATTTGCAAATTCATCATTTTGAATGATGTAATTATGTTGGTTGGTTGCAACTTTTATTGCCGTAAATGCAAATCCATTGTTTGGTTGTGACTTGAATGAAGAGATAATGAGAAGAAATGGTGTAATTAATGTTGTCGTAATTTGTGTTACGGCCATTTTGGCCACAACAAAAGTTGTGGTAGTTGATGCAACATTTGTTGCCCTAATTCCACCATTTATATCAAACCAAACATTAGAAGTGGTGTAAAGGGTGGAACAAATGTTGTGTGTATTTCCATTTACCGCCAACCAAGCACCCCCAATGGATGATAGGATTTTGTTTTGAGGACTTGCATACCTCTCACCTTGGTGACATTAGAAAAGTGTGTGCTACTAAACATGTAGAAATTTATACTGCAGCTTCCTAATGCTTTGATAAGATCAATATGCATATCAAGTGAAAGAAAAACTTGTGAGAAGTCCAATAAATATTATCGATGAAACACAATCGCAAATTCCACTCAATGATGAGACCAACATTTGAAAACTTGGATTCGGAATCAGTTTCAGAGCCTTTCTATGAGTACGGGTTACGGAAGTTTTGGGGTGTTTCAATGGTTTTAAATTGGTAGGTTCGGTTTCAGCCGATACTTAAAACATCGGATTCGACCCGAAATAATAGAACTTTAGTTTTGAGGACACGGGCATCAACTGACTTAAAAGCACAACATGAAGAATACATTTAGTCAATGTTGGATAATTATTTCAATTTTCTACTAAGAAAGAAGAAATCACTTTATTGCCTTTTTACATTGTCGCCAGATTCTTACCTATCTGGATTTATTGTCTTGCGGTGCCCTAGAAATCTGCGATGCCCCTCAACAGCTCTTGCCATGTTGCCTGTATATGAAGGAACAAATACATCACTTTCAACTGATATCATATAATCTAGAGCTGCAGTTTGTGTTGCATGACTGGCAAACTTCTTCAATTCTTCTTTTGTCGCCAATGTATCCTGTAAAAAAGCATGATCATTTAAGCAATTGGCCACCACGCTGTTGCTTTCTTGCAGGCATAATAGTAAGCTAACAACACACTAGATGAACCTTGAAAAGCAAGTTTGGGAAGTGAGATTTTAAATCTGACAGGTATCTTTCGCCACCATATATGTCACCAGCTGCAACATAAATGAAGGTAGATGGAGGGTAACCTAAAGCTCGCAGAAAAATCCCAACTTCCTTGGGAGTTAGAGGGCAATAACCTCCAGTTCTCTGTTCTGTTGAGTTTATATCCTTCAATTTCCAGTGGTTTGTATTCTCCCTATAAGAAATCAACAGAAAGCTCCATTTATAAATCAGAAATGAAAACAATCCTCTAGAAAAACAACTTTTAATACTAACCTCATAGTTCTCAGCTCTTCAGCTTCAGTGTCATTTAAGCCATAAGTACAGCCAGTGAAAGACAGCATATCCTTCTCATAGCGCAGATGAAGAGCAATATACTTCCCATTTGATTTCAGTCGCTCAATCAGCCTCTGTGATGTCAGCATCACGTAGCCTCAGAACCTAATTAACAAGATACCTCAGGATATCTCTTAAATGCACTTAAACAGGGCAATCTATTTGTCTTGACAAAACAGTGTACCAAACAAATGAAGTGATAAGCCTGACCTTTCCAAAGCTCTCAATAGGTGAAGAAAATAGGAGTGCATGATAAAGAGCACGGCACCGTAGTCTTTGAATATCGATAGGTAGATTGTTGTTAGCTAATCTTGAATCAGACTTGGGAACATGAATTACCTGTCAGAAAAACAGTTTCATGAGTTTAGTTTAATTAAAATCCTTATATCACATCCAAATTTCACTGTCAAGGTATGATCATTAATAATTGGAAACATTGAATTATAACTGTGAAACATTGAATCGTTGGTGAATGGTGAGAGATTGGAATTAGTCAAAACAAGCTTGACCTAATGAAACAGAGAAATTTACACACATCAAGGGGTTCATATTATAGTAGCACTTCATATTGGACCTGTGTGATTTTTTATCCACTTATGAGCAGCTACCTAGTTAGAAACGTTTGCACAACATCAACAAAGAGGTTCATGATTGTCGGGTTGGACAAGTAGTGTGGGATGTGGTCACTGTGTTCTAAATTTACTTGATGATGCAGCCGGTAGAGCAGGAAGGGGGTAAGAGGGGGCTCGAAGCGGTCAGAAGTGTTCCACGTGTGCAATATACAAACAAATTTCATATGTTGTATCTTTTAGCTTGGTCAATAGTTTATTTTGTTATATTGATTAATTTTCTCATGACTCATCCATACCCTTTTCTGAATTTTACAAAAATGTTGTCAGTAAATTCACTTATAATTCAATTGTAACCTAAACAATGATGACATGCTCTCTAGCTACCTTCCCACATCACCCAGAATCTCAATACTCAGTAGGCTATCCAAGTTATGTTTTCCTAAAAAATTGTTTAACGAACTTTATATTCTTTAGAAACTTTTGATGAATTTGTTTTCCAATATAATATTTTTCATATTAATAGTTTATAGAACTTTTAATGAAACCTAAACTGAACATAACTTCTGACATAATTGTGGTGCTACATAATAATTATAATATTTTTACAAAAAAAATTCTCATCATGTGCCCCTCCCCCCTTCACAATTGTCAAATTCCTGGCTATTCATTGGGAGCACCTCACTGATGTTGTTGACTGTGCAAACGGGCCATGAGCACAGTGGATGAACAGTTGTTTTCAAGAGTCAAGACCACGGGTTGTGGGCATAATGTTCCAGTAGAGCAAGAATTGCAACCAAAACATGTTCAGACATGCAGATCATGTGTGCACGTAGTGCGAGAAGGGCAGGTGCAGTGACTGAGGCATTCTTGTTTACTAGCTATGCATTGCGAAGAAGAGTAAGTCATGCACATTATTCGGTGGGCATTCAAGTTGATTTGGTAGGCTGTACAAGATGGAGCAAATATAAATTTAATTAGAGGGGTATGGTGCTAGTATAAGAGTTGAGCACAAGACGTAGTGGCACTTGAATTGAAAGATAGAACATGGCAACACAAAATGTGATATGCAGATGCACTTGTAAGGTGGTTGGTGTGCAACAAACAGAGTACACCAGCATTATGGAGTCATCGAGGAATTGGGATCGGCTGTTTGAATCCTCTTTGTCCATCCAACATCCTATCTGCAACACTAACAAAAACCATATCCTTCTTTACCGCTTCAATCCATGTTTGTATACCCCCAGCTTAGCATCTTCTTTAACTATCTTATTACATAGTTGACCGTAACAGATTCCGAAGCCTGACGAGTCCTTAAGATACAGGTGCAAAGTATGGATATACAAAGTTGCAGGCTGAATTATACGAGTATTCGAATTAAGGATGATAGAAGGATGGTTGTTCTGCAAAAGGTCGGGAAGTGCGTCAAAGGCACAACCAAGTTTGGCATAGGAGAAGCAGTTGCAATGGCATCTAAAACAGGTGGTATCAAAGTACCATAGCTAAAGTATAACAACTATATAAGGAAACTAGAAGAAACAAATGTTTAATCTATCAGGAAAGTAGACATATAGCTACCTGGTAATCTTGCCATAGTTGTGCCATCTCCACATAATAGTTCACACCAGACCAGGATGTGAAGTGCTTACGAGCCCTTGGAGCTGATTCTAACTCCTTTGGCAATTGACTCACAACTCGTACATCTCCTTGCAGGGTTGCGATAAAATGTTGTTCATCAAAAATGTCCGAGAAAGTGCTATTTTTAAGTCCAGAATAGCAAATGAAATATATAAATTATCAGAACACAATAGCAAATGAAAAATACAAGTTCTCAGGAACCTTATAGTTCTACAGTTCATATGCAAGTGTTATATGAACCGAACCTTGTGTCCTGCCAAAAGGATTTCCTGTCTAACTGAGGAATGACTAACGTAGCATTCATTATACGGGCCACAGCAACCATATCACATATCTGTGCACGTAACACAATTATCAAATCTTACAGAACATCGGCAACATTACACACTGACAAAAATGCATTTAAAGTTAAGAAGTTTTTGCAGGTCAAAGAGCCTCTAGTCAACTCGCTATCAAAAGTAAGAAGTCATACCAGTTTTACCATGGGTAAATGAAAGCGATGATTGTGATAAATAAACATGATTGCTCTAGTGCAACAATCTAAAATAAATAATAATAATACAAGAATATTATCATAATGCATAAAGCTCATGCATGGACTCTCTTCAAAGTCAAGAATATTACACACTGACAAAAATGCATTTAAAGTTGAGAAGTTTTTGCAGGTCAAAGAGCCTCTAGTCAACTCGCTATCAAAAGTAAGAAGTCATACCAGTTTTACCATGGGTAAATGAAAGCGATGATTGTGATAAATAAACATGATTGCTCTAGTGCAACAATCTAAAATAAATAATAATAATACAAGAATATTATCATAATGCATAAAGCTCATGCATGGACTCTCTTCAAGCATTCTTAACAACTAAAAGTCGATACTAACTGATTTATGGATCAATGTAACTCTGAAACACCCCAACAATAAAAAGGCACCTAACACAGTGTAAGCTAGTACAAACTGCAGGAGACTCCAATTATTGAGGTCTACTCATACTCCAAATGTTCAGTCTACTCAAAAACTTCTCTTATAACCCTTTGAAAATGAAGACGAACTTCAAAGCAAAGAATATGTATATAAAGGGAACCAAGATTTGTTTCTACATTATGTGTGAGAAATATTTCAAGAGCCTTGCAAGATTAACACCTTAAGGCGCTGCTTTACTCTAACCAGTGTGCTGCCTAAACCATATATATTTATACGGTATATAAGTGCTTTATTATAGAATATTTCCAACAATTGCGCAAAAAACCTTTCCTTTGTTTTTTTTGTTGTTGTTGTTGTTTAGGGGGGGGGGGGGGGGGGGGGGGTAGTAGGAGGTGGGTTGCGCTACATTTATGTTGACTTAGTAGTAGTTGAGATGGTTCATAATAATCCTATCCAACAAAAGAAATACAACGTTATGACAACGGATGAAGTTGGTGCAACTTTTCTATGTGGAGTAAGATTTTCTTTCTTATGCATATAACTTGGATATACTTTTGGGCCTCCGAACTCAACTTACCCAATAACTTTAAGTGTCTTTTGTACTTTGTAGTCTGAGTTTCCTAGGGATAAAAAAATAATTAATGCATTCTTATGTTAGTTAAAACACGAATCCTTGAATATTAAAGGTGAAAAAGGCAAAAAAATCATGTAATAAATCATAAATACATTCAATACAAGTCTTAAGACTTACACCAGTACGCATTTGGTTGAGTCCACCATTACTTCTAACAGTTAAGTAGCGGTCCCAGGCTCGAGGAGCTGATAGTAAAAGTAATGCATGTTAAGAACAATTGCATAAGATACAAACCCTATATAGACGGTAATGAATTTCGACAAACAGGTCTCTGTAAAAGCAGTGAATAATCTATATTCTATTCCTTTCTGTGACCAGTTTAACTTGTCATTTAAAGGTCAACGAATACACATGCTGATGATTGAACTTAATCATGCAATGATGTTATGATCCAAAATTCATACTATCTCTACAATTTGCATCTAGAGATAAACAGCGCAGGAGGGAAAGCAGCAAACCAAGAACCTTCATATTTACGAGTGGGCTTGACACATGGTTGCAAACCATGACTGAAAGAAGAATCCCACAATTGGTCTTCAACGTCCTGTAGATATAACTGAACACCAATTAGTGATGCAGTTAAAGAACTTGACATAGGTATAATATATACATTCACAGGAATATATAACTTATATCATATGTAGAGAAAATTAATCAATAATCAGTATCTTAATGAAAAGAGGTGTTAAGCCATTTTTGCTTAGTAGTATTACTCATGAAGGTCAACTCCTCTACAACATCAGCAACTATCATATCCATTTTACTGCCTCAATTCGTGTTTACTCTGGTCTACCCCTAGTTCAAATGGTTTCTTCAACTAAAATAATTATTTTTCCTCTAACCAAGTACATCTATGCCCATGGTAAAACCATCTCGAGCACTTAGCCTAGTGTTATCCTCAACGGTTTCTACCTTATCACTGTCTTTGACTCACATTTACTTTTGTTAACCCCTCACCCCATGCTAAACCGTGACCAATATTTCCTTTTCCCCTTCTTTCCAAACCAGTAGATATTTGTAGTTTTATTGCTGTGCTGTCAGGACATAGGGTAATTTTTAGTTCTTCATGTATCATTAAATTGTGAATCACTTTGACCTATAAAAGTATTGCCAACCTTGTAGCAACACGTCTCGACCAAAGCAAAAAAAAAATACATTGCAAAAGATGCCAATAAATGAATGAAAACAAAGTTGGACCAGAAACATTTACTATGCAATCATTCTAACAAGAAAAAGTTAGCTATAGTAGGAATAATATTAACTAAACAACTGAATTCTAGCCCAATATAGGTACTTGGATCAGTTTTAAATGAGACTGGATTATATATACCAAATTAGAACTTTTCACCAGCATTAATTGATGAGTATCCTGGAATCATTTGGATATCTGTTTTCTTCCTCTCCAAGTATGCCAGTCATACAAACTGCACCTCTTATGTTGTCCTTACTTTAACGTGCATGGAAATGGAATTAAAAGCTCATTTAACCTACCCCTAGACATCAATTCCAGACCTAATCTCAGTAAGCATATTGTTTGTTGTTACTTTCTTCAATCACCACATACAATTTGGGAGGATGATACAGCCATAGCCTCAAGCCCCCGAGGCATATTGCTAGCGCAAGCATCCAAGATACAAGTACACTATAAAAAGGGCATCCAAGTGCCACGAGGTTGCCGCTTGAGGGAACGCAACCTTACCCCCATATATATGGAGAAATTGTTTCCATGACTCAGGACCTGCATCCTCCGGGATGCAGGCAGCAAGCCATACTGTCGCGCCAGGCGACGCCCATACAAGTACTCTCTCTCTCTCTCTCTCTCTCTCTCTCTCTCTCTCTCTCTCTATATATATATATATATATATATATATATATATATATATATATACATACACACACACACACACACACACCATGATGGATACCAAAACCATAAAGCCAAATCAAAAGATGCACACATGACAACATAAAAGAATTGTTTACAGATGTTTATGTGTATGTACAAAACTTGTTAGGAGATTAAAGTCAACGGATTGGTAGTCAAATTTATATTCTAAAGATGTTGAACAAATCATGATAAATTTTACATCGTTGGAAGACAATCTATTTTGCACAAATAGAGGTACGGACACGGACATGATACAGATTAGGAATACGGATATTTTCAAAAAAAAACGGATACGACATGGATACGGGGTGTGTGTGTGTGTGTGTGATAAGTGTCACATCCAATCAGTGTGGCCATTTCAAAAAGTTAAAAGAGATTACTATTATACCAAGGCAAATGCTGACTCGTGCTCTAGGGCACCGGTTAAGGAGGCGTTAAAGCTCCTTTAAGCTTCTTGAAAACCATATAAGACCAAGCAGTCTATATTCACAAACTTTTCTTTTTAATGTTCATCATTTCAAGTCAGCAATACTTGTTAGTTCACCAAAAATATCATTGTCCTTTCATATCCTTCATCTTGTCTTTTTTCTTATGTGTACTTCCATGTCAGTAACACTTCTTAGTTGGCAAAATATCCTTGTAATCTCAACTACTGGTCCCATCTACCATTCTCCTTATCAATTCGCTCATTCTCCACTGCCAGTGCAAGCTTCCACCATTGCAGAAGACACTTATTGTATCTACTCTACATCAGTTCCGAGCAAGATACATGCAATTTGATGGAAGAAAATTATAGAAGTCTTGAGGACCGACAATGTGACCTCTACAAAAAAAAAAGTGTTTCCCTATATAACATGATTCAAGAAATTTCCAACTAGAGTCCGAACTACTAAGACATGAATCATGGCACCATCCGTGGCAGCATAACAAACAAACTGTGAAAACTATCCAAACTTGGAGTAACTGAACAAAGAACTGACCAATCTAAACCAAACCATGCCAAAGATCCGAACTTTTCTCAGGCATAAGAGCATCAATAGTAGATGGAGCTCATGAATGCATCTTGAGGCCCAAATATATATATATATATATATATATATATATATATATATATAGAGAGAGAGAGAGAGAGAGAGAGAGAGAGAGAGAGAAGGAGAGAGAGAGAGAGAGAGAGAATAGGTTGGGTTTGTATGAGAATAGTAAAAAAAAAAAAAAAACTTGAGGTTCAAATGAGATGAGTGGATATAGACCCATGTGCCATCTTCTTTTTTTCAAATATATATATATATATATATATATATATATATATATAAAATCAAGAATCTAGAAATTATGGTTCCAAATTGTGCCTTATTATTCTACAAAGTGAGTTCCTACATTCTGAATGTAGAAATTATGAAGCCCAGGCAGGATGGCCCTGGGGTAAGCCTGACAAACCATCGGACTGGGCAACCCCCGGTTAGAGCAACCGCGAGGCCCCTAAGTCCCCACATCTTCGCCAATAGAGCCTTCGTGGTCCACCCAGACTCCTCTATGTCAGTTGAACTAACAATCCACCGTGCCCATATTTTGAGTTTCCACTGAGAACGTCTCGAGTAGCTCAAGGAGAGGAACTCATAATCCGAGCTCCACGCCGCCGTTAGAACCAGAGACTTCGACGTCGCTGCCAACCCCACTCGCCATCAATTTTTTGATATCTTCTTTTGGATTCAAGGGCAAGGGCAACCAAATTTAGCTCCGGCTAGGGCAACCCAACCCTCCGGGCCGGGCCTTGGCCTGGGCCCAGGCTACAGCTCCTGTGGATGGGATGGCACCATCATTGAGCTCCAATTTAGCCTTACTATTCTACAAAATGAGCTCATACATTCTGAATGTAGAATCTAGAAATTGGGATGAGCCTTACTATTGATGCTCTAAATAGCACTCAACCAAACTATGAAAGATCCCAACTTTCAGCCAACAAACTATATAAAGATCTCAACTTTTAGCAAGAAACCACCTTTCGGTAACACATAGCATACGACCCATTTGATGAAATTACTCAAAGAAGAAGCTTATTGTTGCGTTCTTACCAGCGGGGAGTCCTCGGAGAAGAAGGGCTTCTGGGAGACTTCGGAGATCTGGGTCTGTGAGAAGAAGAAGAAGACGATGGAGAAGAGAAAGAGAGAGAGAACGTAAGTGGGTATGGAGGGAGGAGGAAGAAATCTGAAGAAACGAGGACGAGAGGAGGAGGAGGAGGAAGAAGAAGAAGCTCTGCCGGTCACCATCTCACTCGCTCCCTTCTGATGAATCTCCTCCAAAATAAAAGTTGCTTTCTTCTACTGGGGGTTGTTATCTTCTATTTGGGGTTGTTTTCTTCTATAAAAAATACTACTGTTCTTTTTGTCCAACCAATCCTAAAGTTTAATGAAATTATTATCAACAATGAATAAACATTTACCCACAAAAAAAAAAACTTATTTCATTATAACAATAAATAAAATTTTACAACAAAAAAAACTTATTAATAAATTACAAAAAAATGCAACAATAAATAAAAGTTTACAAGAAAAATCTTACTAATAAATTACAAAAAAAAAAAAAAAAAACTATATGACTCCTCTTCAAGATCCGATGTGGCACGAGCTCACAGGCCAACCATAGCATATTCTTATATGGATAAGGTTATGATACAAAACTTTGACATATACAGGTAGGACTAGGATTCAAAACTTAAACAAGAAGAAGTTACACCTACACCACAAACTAGCACTACTTGAAATATTATATTTTTTATTGGTTTGATTTCGTATTTTATTAGTTTGTTTTCGTATTTTGGCTGAAATATGTAGTAAGATGGTAAACCAAACATTGCATGTCCATTGCTACAAGTTAACCCTCTTATCAACAAATATTGTTCAAATCAATAGTTGAGGTCTTTGGGAGGAAACGTGAGGCCCTGGATTTGAAGTCTGATTTTTTATCTTTCTTTTGTTGTTTTTATCCTTTTTAATGCCATGATAATTATTTCGTGGTTAGACTTGTTCTTTTGGAAAAAGATAAACAAAAATATCCTTTGAAAGCAACCTCCTCCTTACTTTTACAAGTTGCCCCCAGATTATCAAAAGAGGAAGGGGAAAAAAATACAAGCTGTAAAAACACTACTTCCAAATATCTTTTGGTGTAGAAAATTCCGTACAGAGAATCAAAGTTAGTTGAAATTGCATTGAGAGAAAAAAAAAAAACTATCATGAAATGAAGAGAGGAGCTTCAAAACGTCCTTATTGAAAAGTTACTTTTAAGCCCTTTACAAGAGTATTCTTCCAAAGATTAATCGGGATTAAAATTAAGAAAAACGTCCATAGGAATAGCATCTCTTGTCAAGAAA
Source organism: Iris macrosiphon (assembly GCA_036927795.1). NCBI lineage: Eukaryota > Viridiplantae > Streptophyta > Magnoliopsida > Asparagales > Iridaceae > Iris > Iris macrosiphon. Next base: position 270,693,981 of record JAYESA010000004.1, on the reverse strand, counting down.
ACGTTATTTCCATGAGCATTTTCTTTAATTTTTCTTTAAATGAAGAGTTTGAAACGATTTTATAAGGCTACTTTCGGTAGAAAATATACCCTTCCCATTAACACATGACACCACTATGGTATTACCCAGTTCATTCCCCTCTTACAACGGAAAATAAAATCCAGCATAATAGGAGCATTTAACTCCTTCAATTTTACTCTCTCTCTCTCTCTCTCTCTCTCTCTATATATATATATATATATATATATATATATATATATATATATATATATATATATATATATGCGAAAGGCACCTTGTCCGTCAGGTATCTGGGTTGGAACCTTTCCATCTCTTATGCCCAACCTGCGGAGTGTTCGGGATTATTGGAGGTTATCCAAGCTAGATTTGATGGTTGGCAAGCCCACTTGCTCTCGTTCGGGTGTCTCCTGGAGCTGGTAAGGTCTGTCATCACTGCTATGGTCATTTATTGGATGCATTCATGTCACGTCCCAGTCCCAAAATATCAAGGGACTAGCCACGTGGCAATGGCCAGCAGCACACATCGATGGGCAAATCCAATTTAATGGACCCATCAGGGATGTACTTAAGCTGTAGTACAACAATCAGGGTCTACTAATCTCATCCACAGAAATGAATACAAAAAAAAAGAAATAATAAAGCAATAACAAGTCTTAATAAAACATAAGTCGGGGAACAACCCGATAATGAGTTTGATACATCAACTCCAAAAGACTAGAAATAAAGATTCTAACAATAGAAATAACTGAGTATAGAATATGCATATACTAGGGAGAAATCCTCAGCGATCACCTCGTCCTCGGATTCTGGTACTGCTCCAAAGACTGCACCTGTCCCGTACACCTCGGGATAGACCTCCTCCGCTAAACCTGGGGACATAATCCAGATCCAGGTCCTCAGGGGACATAGCAAGGTACAAAATAACTCATGCCAAAATAAATGCAGTGCAGCAATAAATGAAACAATAGGGTAAATATAAAACCAGCTAAGTGATATGCAAGTGAGAGCGTTATTCATACTCATGCTGAGACTACTACAGGATCTGTGTCGGGAAAACCCATAGCAGCATTTTTCAAAGGGCCAGTAAATGTGCCAAAGCTCTGTGTCAGGGTCTAAGGCACTTCCAGTAAAGTAATATATATATATATATATATATATATATATATATCAGCCTTTTGTATGGTAAAACTCTTCCCACCGAATGTAATCACACGTCTCATGTTCACGATATCTCATATCCATGTCACGCAAGATCATATAATACAACAAGTCATAATGAGATCTAAGCACGTATAAAGTATATGTCATAAACCTGTATCCTATACAGAATCACCATGAATATCTCAGAAAGATTCTGTCTCATGATTAGTGTCAGGTGTCCTGAGGTATGACGTACTTGATAAGGCAAGTATAAAATGTATAGTGTCTCGATAACCATGTCTATGTAACATTACACAACTCTGCGTACAGTGTTGACACCCGAGTATTAGTCGGACGCTAAGTAATGTCACACGGCCCTAGGTTGAACAGAGATCTTACAGTCATAAATCAAGAAAATAGTATAAACAGATGCTGCAAGTAGGGCAAGGTACACTTGCCTGGGTTTTGGTTACCAACTACGGCTCTGGTATCAGCGAGTTCTGTAGGTACTTCTCCGGTTGCTGAAATAGACATTACCATCATGCTCAGAAGATATCAAATAGCTAGAAACGCCTGTCCTTGAGTCCAATTTGGACACATGGGCAAAAATGATATTTTTAGGTCAAAGCGGGGTCCACATGTGGCCCGCTTCGCACCAAAAAATGTGTCAGAGACAAAGTTCTCTAAATTCATCAAACTTAGTGTCAACAAGTCCAGAACGATGATACGAACCCAAAGAAACTTCCAGAACTGGATTCCGATGAGCCGATCACAAAATCGCCCATCAAGTAGAGCCGCGGGGCCCCACGATACGCGATTTTGTTCGATCCGACGTGTGTACACAAAGTTACGTGTTCGAAAACAGGACCGATATGGGGCATTGTTGGCGGATACGCGTTAATTCTGGTGTGCACGCACATCCAAATCAACTTCTGCGAAATCCTACACGTCCGTATCAACGGCGCGCACCTTTCGGTGAAGACCGCACACGACCAAGTCGTCCCGTTTTGGCGGGGCGCACTCAGTTCCGGAAGAAAACAGGGTATTTATTTTTCTATTTTTGGATCGCGGTTCGCGATCGCTACAGGATGCGACACACGAGCGGGTTGCACGGGCATCGAGAGGGTCACGCAGGGTTCACGTCACAACAGACGGGACGAGAAACGGGGCAACGAGGAGAGAGAAAAGTGTCACGCCCCAGTCCCAAAATAGCAGTACCAGGCCACGTGACATTGGCCAGCTAATACGTCACTAAGGGATTACCCAATTTAATTGACCCAAAGAGACGTGCTACGCTGTCCTAAAATACTAACAAGTTAATACTAGAAGATAATAGGTAAAGTCTAATCTCATCCACAAAATATCAAGGAGTACTGAAATGAGTGTTGGAATATATAAGTGCTGAGTCTGAAATATCATAGTACAAATCAGATAAGTCTGGTGGGAACAAAACTACTACAAAATAAAAGTGCTAAAATATAATAAAACTAGAGCATCGTATATCTAGGTAAGAGGCTCCAGCTCCAGATGATACTACTACTAAAGATCAGGGAGACTCTGATGGCATCACCTCTAACTCCTCCTCAGATGCGAACCTCGTCTCCTGTCCGGGTCCGTACACCGTGGGATAGTATGCCTCGTCTAGATCTGGAAGGGAACCAGGTCCTCAGTGGGACATAACAAGATACATAAAAATATGCCATATATAAATACTGAATAAATAAATAAAGGGTAAGCTAACCATCTAAGTGAATGCAATGTAAAGACAACCTTGGTACGTATGGGTAGGCGTAGGCATATCGTCCAACGTCCTTTAGAGTGTGGTATCTACAACGTCTATCATTCCGAAGAATGAGGTATCTGTATATATATATCGTCCAACACTCTAAGGAACGTGGTATCTGTAAAATATATAACGTCCGTATCACTCCGAAGAGTACGGTATCTGCAATAAAGAAGGTGGGTATCTCATACGCCTAATAGTTGTCTTCTCCGCCCAATGCGGTTATACAAGTTGAATCCACAACGTGCAAACCACGTAACTATATGCCAAGTCATAGCTTTCCTGAATATTCCTGATTTTGTGCTAAGCCATGATGCACGTCACATGCACCGGTAGCTAATTGAGTACGCAAACTCGCATCCCAATATGAATTACAAACGTGTTGCGTGTACAAGTGTTAGGTCTAGGAGGATATCAGAATACCCTCGCATCTGTAGGTGGGTCTACTAAAGTCTAAGTTAGTTACACTATATGTCAACGTATTCGTTGACGGCACCCGAGTCAGTCTCGGACGCACACAGTTATATGTAAGTTCAATAAAAATAACATACAATAGTTTAATATTTAATCAGTAAAACTTTGGCAAGGTATACTTGCCTACGTCCTCAAGCTGGGCGTGCCAAAAATCTGTTCCACAGTTGTGTCTGAAGGGTCCTGTGACCTGGGATCACTAACTGCGTTGTAGGTGCACTTTGTTCAAGACGTACATGAGTTCGTGAATTTAACATTTTATAATGCGTACTTTATATATTTATATAGTATAGTATATATTTATACTTATATATATATATACATAAAAGATATAAT